>QEPC01011805.1:755443-769846 GCA_003113815.1 Sphenodon punctatus | reverse complement strand
ATTTATTTATTTATTTATTTAAAATGTTGTAATGTTATTTTTTATTAAAAGAAGGGGTTGCAGCTCTCTCACCAGATGGAGATATAAAATATACCATGGTCTGTGATGTGTCTCTAAAATACTATGTTATAATGAGATTCCATTGTTTTATGTTTGGGCATGATGAGAAGGAAGGTGTCCTTCAACACTTGCCTTTACATGGTCTATTTTTTTCCTGGTGCAAAAAGTTAAACGCTTATTTCTTTTAAGCAAGCGGAGGTCAGGCAGCCTTCTACTGGATTGGTCTCTGAACAAAAACCCAAAAAAGCAACTTTCAGGATTTGAATTTTGTTTAAAGCTGACTATTGGTTCTGTCATTCTTAACGGCTGCTTCCATTCATTCAGCATGTTGCTAGACTTGTATGCTCTCTCTGTATTCAGAAATAGACATTAAATTTGAAAACAGTCTCCCCCTCTTCCAAATGCAGGTGAATATTGAACGCTATGAGTATCGTGATCCTCAGGACATTTAGCACCAGTATTAGCTCTCACATCCTCATGAATGTTGCATCCCGTGTCTCTCCCTCTGTTCCCCCTTCCCTGTCTCCCCTCCCCCTGTCTTTAGGTTTTAAGCTCTTGGGCAGGGACTGTGTGTATTTTATTCTCTGTAAAGCGCCAGGTACATCGCTGGCGCTATATAAATGATGATGATAATAATAATAATAATAATAATTAATAATTAATATTGCCTCTTAGTATTAGTGTGAGTCCCAAATATTTCAAAGGGGCTTGTACTGGCACTGATGTTAATGCCTGTACTGAATGGCCTGAAGATCATGCTGAAAGACTGTCAAAGGTGCAGTTATTCTCCAGGAAGATGAACCTAAAATTACTTTGCTCTAATCAGGGGATACTTTTTAATCAAGCAAACCTGCAAGCCATCAGTGTGACAGAGGAGCTCCATAGAATTAACATTGCTAATGGATGACATAACTGTGTAAACATAGCGTCTTTTAACAGCAGCCTTGGCTGAACAGGGTGGGCCTTCCTATAAGACAATTAATATACCAAAGCAAGGTTGTGAAAGCCAGTGCAGAAGATAGGTATATGTGGAGGGAAGGAGCTATTCTTTGAAGGTGGGAAGATGCAAACTTAGCAACAGGAAATAAAACAGTGAAACAATTTAACTACCGAAAATAAGTAGGATCTTGAATGAATTTTAATACAGCCTTCTGAATTCACCATTGGGGTGTGTAATGGATTCCCCTAAGTATTTTGCAGGTTAGGCCTTGGGTGTGGGCCACGTAAAATATTTGCAGGGTGTGACTATCTAGATAAGGGTAATCATCAGTTCAACCACCAGTGGCTTATTGGTCTAGCTGGAAGTAGGGAGAGAAACTGCTTGGTAGCTGGGGTAATACTACTACATTGAAGCCTCTATATGCTAGGACTCTTGGAGGGAGTATCATCAGAGAAGTAAGGAATTTGGGGAGAGAGCTCACTTCTGAGGCTCTAAGAAACGAAGCTTAGTTCTTGGAGTCAGTGGCTGTTTTTAGACAGACCCACCTCCTGCCCGGGTTGGTATACACTGGGTAGAATAAAGATGTGCAATGTACAGACATTCTTAATTTTCCAGTGAGGAAGCTTCTAAGCTTTCCACATATTTGTCTTACCAAACAAGCAGCATGTAGCTGAGGCCCTTTTCTAATGGGCGCGGGTGCATGGGGGGATGGGTGGGCGGCGTGGTGGGTGGGCGATGTGCTAGGGTGCATTCCCACGGACCCCCAACCCATCTCCACGCATGGAGCATCCGGCATTGGTGTCTGTTGCTCCGTATGTGGGTGATGGGTGCAGGTAGGTAGAGGTAGGTGGAGCGCAGGAGCATTTACACCCTCCACCCACCGCCCATGCTGTTCCCACGGGCTCCCCCCCCCCGCACACATGTGCAAGGGGGGTGATGGTGTGAAAATGGCCTAAGATGAACTGTCTACTGGAGGCTTGTGGTCCTTAGCACATGGAAAGAAAGGTGTTTCATTCTGCAGTATTCACGTCTACAAGTAGGTGCAGCAAATGTATGTAAAAGAGTCGTCCAAGTATTTGTAACAGAAGAGACACACCCTTCTGGCACTGTTCCTCTTCAGTCTAGAAGGTGTTGTTTACCATGGCTTCAAAAGGCTGCTCTCAACAATGGCATTAATTTAGTCATTCTCTGGAGTGCAGACCAGTCCTTTCTTGCTAATCTCTGAGAGATGAGAGGAAAACACCACAGTGACACAGAGCTTCATCAAACTCGTACAAGAGCAAAGCCATTCAGAGATTGTCTTCTAGATATTGCCTGGTTAAGAGTGATCAGTCTTCCCATTCAGCATCTGTCTGAGGAAACCAATTTCTTATCTCTTTGTTAGTGTTACTTCACAGATATGTAGGTGTGATCTTTGCCAGCAGTTGAAATCTGGTAGGCTGTCGAAAGGTTTTCACAGATAAAACAAGTTTCCTGCTTCAAACCTACCATCTTCTGGCCTATCACCCCCTTGTCTCTCCCCCTTCCATATATATATATATATATATATATATATATATATATATATATATATATATATATATATATATTAGTGCCATAACACATCTTATATTAGTGACATAACACATCTTAGTTCACTTTATGGCAGACTATGCATGATGCCAAAGACTTTAACCTTTCATTCCCTGATGCGAACACACAAGCAAACACACACGTATACACTCCATACACAAAGTATCTTTCAATCTCTCACTAGATGTTCTCTTCATCCCGCATTAATCTCCTATTGTCTTTTGGCAAGATGAAAGATTTTAGAAGCTCGTTTGAAATAGAAGTATAGTTTGTGTTTTACCCAAATTAAGCTGCTTTCCCAAGTCACACAAAGTTACAGCCCAATCTAATAAAAACAGAGGTTTGGCTTTGGTGGTACAATTTTCCACAGGTACAGAAACTAACTTTGTTTCTTATGATTTTGTTTGAATTGGGCTTGCATCTGTATATTAGATCTACATGTTGGGGCGTTTCCCTGCATATTTCACATCAGCTCCAGAGCATTTCTCTGTCAGCTTATTGCATAACATGCCGAGAGATGTGCCCACATGCCTATGATTGGAACTGCCTAGCTTCAGTGTTTGCTCGTCTCAGATTCTCCACAAATAGACCCAGATTTTCAGGCTTAGTGAAGAGGATGATGCCAGGTCAAGCCTGAGATGTACTTGTGACCATTTCAGGTGGAAATTATTGTCTTACATAGTTTTTTTCTGGGGCCACGCAGGAAAGCAATTAAACGAATGGGTGTTAACCAACACCTCTCACCTAAAATACAGATTTCATTTTTTAAAAAATGTTTAGAACATGACCTAAGTTGTCCTCTCCCCCACTAAATGAAATAAGTTTGTAAAGACATATGCTCCTAAGTACCAGAAACCCTGCAAGAACTTTTTTTTAAGATTTAACCCTGCAAGAACTTTTTTGCATAAGATTTGCAACCCATCCCAAAGGCCGAGAAAGTTCAGATTTCTGAGGGCTTGAGGAGCAGAGGTGAGGAAATGCACACAAGGATAGGGGATGGGTCTATGGCAGAGATCCAGAATTTGGACCCTCCTCTTCCTTGCACCACCCTGAAAACAACCTCGCTCCTAACTTCAGCCCTTTTTAGATGACTCGGTATCACACACGTTTGTTGTACTGCCTGTTTAAAAGTGGTGGTGGGTGGGTGTGCACTCCATCATCCATGCTTTCGTTACCTCGAGATTCGACTATTGTAATGCACTCTATGTGGGGCTACCCATGGTGATGGTCCGGAGACTGCAGCTAGTGCAGAATGTGGCGGCCTGTCTCCTTGCAGGGTCAGGTCACCGTGAGCACATTACAATGGTGCTCCGGGCTCTGCACTGGCTGCCTATAGTCTTCTGGCCCAATTCAAGGTGGTGTTGTTGACCTATAAAGCCCTATACGGCCATGACCCGACTTACCTATGGGATCGCCTCACTCTCCATGCTCTGGAACGACCCCTACAGTCATTCAGGAGCACCCTCCTCGAGGTCCCTCATGTGGTCTGGGGGGCAGGCAATATGGAGAGGGCGTTCTCGGTGGCCACACCTCAGCTGTAGAATTCCCTCCTGGTGGAAGCCTGGATGGCCCTGGACCTCCCTTCCTTCCAGCATATGACGGAGGGCATATGGCGGTGGAGATGGAGTTTAGGGTGGGGGGTTGTGGGTTAGGGATGGGGGAGGGGATCTATTGTTTTTGCCTTCTCTTTTATTGTGTTGTTTTAGTTTGCTGTTTTACTGTTTTTATATGCAAGCCACCCCCAGCTGCCTGGAGCAAGAGGGGCAGGGTAACAAAACTTGTTAAATAAATAGATAAGTGCGTGTGCCCTCCATCGAGCACACACGGACTCCACCAACCCCCAGCATCTGTCTAAAAATGGCCATCTACATGGCACTCGGAATTTGCACTAATTTTAAAAGGGAAGCGTCATGTGTTTGCCTTCTGTGTTAGCTTTAACAATAAGATGACAGATAGTAGTTGTTAACTCATTGTGACGAGGGAAGGGGAAGAGTTGAGGAAGAAAGAGGGGACCGGTCGGGGCATGGGGAATCACCCACAAGCACACTACTAGACGTGGGGGTAACCCAGGGAGATGTGGAATATTCCCTAGGGTTTCGAGAATGCCCGTCAGGTTAGAGTGGTGGCCAATATAGCTGCGAGAGCGTAGGCCTCTATCATCATAGGACGCCGAGTGGAAAGCACTGGAATTCTCCCTGGTATCCCACAGCAGCCACACGTATCTAGGACACACCACAGGGTATGGGAGAGACGGTGCAGTTAGTGGGGGAAAGGAGAGAACAGGGCCTAGGGTTGGTGAGGCTGTGGGAGGGGGTTCAACACAACACACTGCGAGGAACAGGGGGTGCCCCCCTGGGAGGGGAAAACAAGCCCACACCCACTCACGCAAGCTCTCGCTCTCACACTCACACCAAGGAATGAAGGGAACGAGGAAGCAGTCACTCACCATGCACGTCGCACCAGCACACGCCACTCATCACAGGACAGTCCACAGAAGAACAGTGGAAGAAGGGTAAGGGCAGGATTTAGGCAAGCACAAGCAAACACAGCTGTCAGCAAGGGGGCCAGTCTATTCCGATCACCAGCGCTGTGTGTTCTGCAGCACCGGCGTTTAAAGGCCCTGCCACACACACACACACACACACACACACACACACACACCAGCGTGCTTGGAGCTGTGCAGAGCGGCGCAGTGCTATTGACCCCGCCCCTGCATCTTGTGCCATATCAGGGGAGGGGCCTGCAGTGGAGTTGTGTTGGGGTGCTGCCTTAGCAACCCCCTGCTGCGGTTGTGGGGCCACCGGGGTTGATGAAGATGTTGCAGCAGGGGGTGGTCCTGTGGAGTGTGGCTGCCGCTGAACTGGGGCCTGCTGCCTGTGGAGCCCCCATCTGCGTGGCCGGCCCCTGGCCCTGATACTCATGAGCGGACACAACAGTATCATGAGTGCCTGGAAAGGGGACAAGAGGGTGCAATTGTACCCCCTGGCTCCCGCCTGACCTTGCCTTTCCAAAACCTTCAGGTTGGGGGCAGGACAATGTTGGAAATGGGTGGAAGGACGGGTTCTCCTGCCTCTTTGTGACATGGCCATGCCACTTTCCAAGCACCATGATGTCACAATGCTTGGGAAAGGGTGTGGCCATGCCAGAAAGGGGCTGAACAAAGGGGCTTTCCTGTCCACTCCACTCCCTGGAGTAAACTGTGCTGGTGCCCCCGGAGGTGAAGTAAGTGCTTCAATTGGTCTCTCACCTATCTGATTTTGAGTGCTTCATCAGGAAATCTGAGTTCCCTAGTCCAAACTCTGGCATGGATTTGCAGTGCGACCATGGTGAACCACTTTGCCTCAGTTTTCCCATCTTTAAAAGAAAAATCACCTGTTACCCAGGGCTGCTGCTGCTGAATGTATGTGGGACTGGCAGTCCCTCCTGCCCTAAGGCTTTTTAAGGAGCTGTCCCATAATTAGCCACGCACCACTCAGGTTTAAGTGATCCCCAATAGAGTCAGTTATGCACTGACATATATTACTGCTGCTAGGCACGGGTCCAGGAAGGAAGTCACACCTCTGTAAATGCCCCCTCAAGAAAATTAAAAAGGAACAGTTCCTTTTCCTCTGGGGATGCATGTTGGGTACAGCACTGGCATGTACTTCCTGGTGAAGCAAGACAACCCAGTTGACTGCCTACCTGTTGTCTCTGGGTTTAAGAGCTGTTTCTCCCAACCGCATAGTACTAAATGCCTCCTTATGGGAACGGGTCGCCGGGAGCACATAACACCAGTGCTCCAATTTCTGCACTGGCTGCCGGTAGTCTTCCAGGCCCAACTCAAGGTGTTGGTTATTACCTTTAAATCCCTATACAGCCTAGGTCCCACTTACCTATGGGATCACCTCACCTCCCATGTCCTGGATCGGCCCTTGCATTCGACCGGGGGCACCTGCTTGGAGGTCCTCTGGGTTTCCCGGGTGGCTACGTTTCAGCAGGCGTTCTCAGTAGCCACACCGTGGCTATGGAATTCCCTCCCCATGGACGTTCGCCTCTCTCCGGATCTTCCCTCCTTATGTAAGCAGTGTAAGACCTGGCTGTTTCACCAGGCATTCAGTGAGGGGGACGGGTAGTGAGTGGTAGTTTGATTTAATGTTAAGGGTAATTACGGTTTGCTTTTTGGGTCTCTATTACTATTGGTTTTTAATGTGTTTTGATTATGTTGTTTAGATATTTCATATGATGTTTTATATGGTGTACAACGTCCCGGGCTACCATTGGGCAGGAGGGTGGCAGTATAGAAGAAGCATTATAAATAAATAAATAATTTAAATAAGGAATAAAAGTGTGCAATAAAGTAATATTTTATGTGTCACGGTACCACACACCCTAGACCCTACGCATACGCACACACACAAGATAGGCCCATTTTGAACGTTATGCCGCCCTTCCCTACATGCGTGACTGCATGGGTGGGATGTCCATGCAACTGCTGGTGCGGGTGAGTGGGAGTGCATGTGCACTCCCACGCGTCATCTATCTCTACCGATCCCCCACGCATGGAGGCATTGGACAAAACGGAGATGCCTCCGTTCGTGGAGATTGGTGGAGGTGGGTGTGGCCCACGTACCGCACACCCACTGCAGTACACACCCATCCACCCACCCCCTGTACCGCGGCTCCTCCCGGCCCATTTGAAAAGGGCCATAGTCCGTTTTGTGGGGCATGCTTGCACTCCGTATGCATATTCAGTAGCCAATGAAAGCCATGATCCTTTATAAAACTACTAATTTTATTGAAACAACAGAATGATGTTAAATAAAGAAAACTAACTAAGAAATAATTAAAAGCACTAATTTTGAAAGAAATAAAGCATTTCTCAACAGTGCAAAATGTTTCAACTGCATGGAATACACAATTTTGATGTAAGGTCCTAAATGTACTCATCACACCGTTCTCTGCACTGGCTGCCAATAGTCTTACAGGCCCAATTCAGGGTGCTGGTGATGACCTTTAAAGTCCTGAATGGCCTAGGTCCTATCTATCGGATGGATTGCCTGGCTCCCCATGTCCTGTTGTGGTCTCTGCAATCATCTGGGGCGCCTTCCTGGAGACTCCAGTTTTTCGCCGGATCTCGACTATGAGGAGGGCATTCTCAACCGTCACACCTTTGCTGTGGAACTCCCTCCCCCAGGAGGTCTGCCTGTGTTCAAGCCTGGTGGCCTTCTGGAGGCAATGTAAGACCAGTTTGTTCCATCAGAGTTTTGGCAGCAAGGATTGATTTAAGGGGGAGGATGGGTTGGAGGATAGGGATTAGGTGGGAGGTTGTTGGAGGGTGGGAGTGGATTGGGTTTGGGGGGGAATTGTATTTTAACTGTTTTTATATTGTATTTATTTATTTTTTGTAAGCTGCCCTGAGCCTTCAAGGAAGGGCAGGATATAAATATAAATAAATAAAATAAAATAAATCCCACCTCAGTAATGAGGTGAAGTGCCTCTTGCAAACAAATCTATCATATTCCCCACATCACTTGTTTGTTTTCCTGTCCTCTTGCCTTGAGCAAAGGCAACAACATCCAGTTGTTGGCTCTCTGCATTGGTCTGTCACACGTGGAATGTGATAGTCCAGGGCACTCAACGTAGACTTTATGGGCTGGCAGAGATGGTGGACATCCAGCAGTCATCGTCTTATGCAAGCATCAATGAGTTGTTTCCTCAGAATGCACAGGAACAGGCGCCTTCTCAGCTTTACAGCATGGTGGTTCCACTCTGGATAGTGACTGATCCATACAATGAAGCTGGTCAATGGCAGCAACATCTAGCATATTGTAGAATAGTCAATGTCCACCTGTGGGTTCTCTGTTTGCAGCTGTACATTCTCACCAGGTTTTCAAGTTATGCACCCCACTTTTAGGCATGTTGTAATGTAAGATAATGTGTGGCTTCCTCTGCTCTCCTTCCATCACCATATCATGGTGCATGGTGAATAGCAGGAGCACAGCTTTGCCCTTCTTGGGGACATATGACACTAATGTCTGTGGCCCATTGAAACAAAAAATAGATGAAAGTAGTTTCCTTTGGTGATGTGGTTGCATCACTGGTTTGTTGCATCTACATGTGCCAACATAGGCTATCTCTTTGCTTAGGAGAGTTGCTACCAGTTCTGAACTGGTGAAGAAGTTATCCCCCACCACATTTCTCCCAGTGATATACCAGGGCTCTACTAGTTGTTTCCCATTTGGCCCAGGATCTCCCCTCGTTTCGACGTTGTTGCAAGACGTGGCTGTTTTGCCTGGCTTTGGGGGGGGCGGGGAGGAAGGAGGGGGATTGGTTGGTGGGGGTGGATTTTTATTCCTCCTTTTGTTGTATATTTTAAAGTTGTTTTTAATGTTATTAATGTTTGATATTGTGCACCACCCAGAGCAGGATGGGTGGCAGGAAGGGTGGGTTTAAAATACTTGAAAATAAATATAAATAAATAAATAATTTAAATAAGGAATAAAAGTGTGCAATAAAGTAATATTTTATGTGTCACGGTACCACACACCCTAGACCCTACGCATACGCACACACACAAGATAGTCCCATTTTGAACGTTATGCCGCCCTTCCCTACATGCGTGACTGCATGGGTGGGATGTCCATGCAACTGCTGGTGCGGGTGAGTGGGAGTGCATGTGCACTCCCACGCGTCATCTATCTCTACCGATCCCCCACGCATGGAGGCATTGGACAAAACGGAGATGCCTCCGTTCGTGGAGATTGGTGGAGGTGGGTGTGGCCCACGTACCGCACACCCACTGCAGTACACACCCATCCACCCACCCCCTGTACCGCGGCTCCTCCCGGCCCATTTGAAAAGGGCCATAGTCCGTTTTGTGGGGCATGCTTGCACTCCGTATGCATATTCAGTAGCCAATGAAAGCCATGATCCTTTATAAAACTACTAATTTTATTGAAACAACAGAATGATGTTAAATAAAGAAAACTAACTAAGAAATAATTAAAAGCACTAAATTTGAAAGAAATAAAGCATTTCTCAACAGTGCAAAATGTTTCAACTGCATGGAATACACAATTTTGATGTAAGGTCCTAAATGTACTCATCACACCGTTCTCTGCACTGGCTGCCAATAGTCTTANTATTAATGTTTGATATTGTGCACCACCCAGAGCAGGATGGGTGGCAGGAAGGGTGGGTTTAAAATACTTGAAAATAAATATAAATAAATAAATAAATAAATAATACTGGTGCTGCAGGTTGTTTGCCTACGTAAATGGCTCCTGTCAGAGGGTATGATGTTTCCGCATCACAGCACCACCAGATTTGAGATGCTGTGCTGTGTGCTCAGTGAAGACATGCCACCAACCCCTCACCCTGATCCCTTTCATGGGCTCAGTGAGAACATGCCACCAACCCTTTGCTGCCACCAAACCCACACCCTGATCCCTTTCGTGGGTCTCAGTGAGAGCAGAGGATGTGGGTGAAGATCAGATACTTACTATGGAAAGTTGTTCCATTGCTGCCTGCATTCTGCAAGGTGATATCCCTCTGTCCTTGTTCTGATGGCTGGTTGCCTACCTTCTGCTAGGTGAAATGCTTCTGTGCCTTCTGGAGAATTAGTTTCCTCCAGTCTTACTGCTGGCTTCCTGCTACCCACAAACATTACTGACCTATTCAAAGCACCTAAACAGAAGTTCTGAGAGCAGATAGTTTTTTGTCTGTACAAACTTTCTTAGCAGCTCCAATTCAGCTATCCATTAGCTCTGGCCATGTGTGTCTTTGTGGGTACGTATAGAGATTCTTGAAGGCACGTAAAGGTGGTTAACACCGTTCTAGGCACCTTTCCCATATTGAAAATGCAACTACATTTGGGGTAGTTTTCTACCTCAGGGGTGGGGTGTATTTTTGTTCACAAGGGAAAAAATAATAAATGTTAAGAAGCTGTACTTTGGGTATGTTGTGTACTTAAGTGCAGGTGACAATGTCCTTAAAGGGCAAAGTTGGGGATCCACTAACTTGCATGTTTTTGCCAGTGATGTGCACCTGAGATAGGAATCCACCCCAACACAGAATGCTAAGGTTAAATTTGTGCACAAGAGAAAATACAGTATAATCAGAATAACCTGCTCCTGGCCTACATAGGTAGCAAGAAGAGGGTCATTTTTCAGACTGAACAGGAAAGAAAATTCCATACACCACCATTCATCATATGTTTACAGAAAAGGAAGGCACAGTGGGTGAGGTTGATCACATGCACCAAGATGGAATAGCTACATCCATTGCAAGGGGAAAGTTGGGGCCCTGATTCATCAATGCGCTTGTAGTTAACTAGAGCAGTATAGTAGATTTTGTATTTACCGATATTACTTGAATTTTTGGATAGCAATCTAAATATAACCACATCCAAAATGGATATTTGGATATCCACTTATTTGGATATTCTCTTCAGATACTTCATTTATTTTGATATTTTAGTTATTTCAGTTTAGCTATTTCAATCACTTCATCATGTGCAAAAGTGCCGAAAAGGAGTAACTGAAATACCAAAATGACTGAACCAAAATAACCAGACTGAAACGTCTGATGCAGATGTCTGGCAAAGGGGGACTGAATATCCACTTAGCTGGATCTGAAACAAACTGGGTGAATTTGATGGATACAGTCTAATCATAAACATTTATTTCAGCTCTGTAGATAATACTTGCGTTGTCCAATGGACAGCTGTTGAAATCCTCCAAAATAGCAGCTATTGGTTCACGTCAGTTGCTTTAGGTGGGCCTAGTTTCTATTTTCTGCCATCTATTAGTCTATAGCTCTTTCATGATTCTGTTTTCCCCCAGTTTGTTCTCTCAAGAATTATATGGGCAGGAAAGAAGGTGCCTACCTGTTAAAGCACCATCAAAGAATTCTGTATTGGTGTTGAGGTGAAGTAGTTGGTTCATTTTGAATGCTTGGCCAGGAAATCTGGATTCTCTTTCTAACTCCAGCACAGACTTGCAATTTGATCTTGGCCAAGTCACAGTGCTTCGTTTGTTCCCACCTGTAAATGGAGATGATGGTTTGTCAACCAGGAATTCTGTGGTTTAATCTAATGGAGTACCAATTTATAACTAGAAAATGGCAAGATTGACAATAAAGGATCAAGAGGCAAGGATTGAGAAAAAAAGGATCAAGAGGAAAAGTATTTAAGATGATACCTTTCATTAGACCAGTTTCTTTTGGTCATTGTGTGCTAGTTAATTTATGCAAAACACATAGCATTTCTCTAAAACAAAACAACGTAAATGCAAACTGTCCTTGTTAAATGACACTTTAACAATTGATTTAGACTAAGGTTGGGGAATCTTTTGTTCCCCACAGGGGGTCAGCTGAAAAATCCATACAAACTCTGAGGCAGATAGGTAGGAGTTTGGGGGTGGGGTGCCTAAGGGGGGTATTTAGGTGGTGGAAGGAAGAGAAGATTCCAAATCATGGATTTATACCATGGATCCAACTCCTATCCTTGAGTGCATGCCTTTATCTCTACTCCCTTCCTTCTAAGCCTAGGCCACTTTTAGACATGTGCGGCACACACAAAGCATGATTTCACGCCGTGTGTAAATCCAGTGGGCAGGATTTAGATGCAACATGTTGCATGCAAGTCGGTCATGCGTACTTTTAACAGTCGACATGTCGCGCATTAAAGCCAGTTGCGCATTCGTTTAAAACCGCAAACTAAATAACTCAATGTCGAGGTATTTAATTTGCGGTTTTAAACAAATGCGCAACCAGCTTTAATGCACGACATGTTGT
This sequence comes from Sphenodon punctatus, assembly GCA_003113815.1. NCBI lineage: Eukaryota > Metazoa > Chordata > Lepidosauria > Sphenodontia > Sphenodontidae > Sphenodon > Sphenodon punctatus. Next base: position 757,500 of record QEPC01011805.1, on the reverse strand, counting down.
GTCTAAACCCCGCCCATGGGATTTTTTTACACATGGCGTGATTTTATGCTGCGTGTGCGCCACACTAAAAGTGAGCTTACTCTCAGTGCTTGAGGATAGGAAGTGTATGCACAAGGAAGACCTAGAAATTGGAGGGGGCCAAATAAAAAACCAGCTACCAGCTGGGCCTGGATTTGACCCATGGCCATATGTTCCCCACCCTTGCATCATGTGCAGTCATACAGAAAGATCTGAAGTCTTGCACACAAAGGCGGAGATTCTCATCAGTTAGCAGGTGGTGAGTAATTTTAAGTGTGTTGGTTTAGGAGGCCTGTACTAAGATAAGAGCAGGTCTCATTCTGAATATCCTCAAACATTTAAAGATGATAAAGGGGTCCTTCTCTGATGAAGACAGAGAGAATTCATTTGTGCTTACTAGGGGCTGCTCATAAATATCAGTGTTTTACTGGTGGCTCTTGAGCTGTCTTTGCACATTTAACTTTATCACTCAGTTCATGCATTGCAGAAATTGCTTTTTAAAAGGAAAGGAAATGTGGGATGGGTGGGTCGAGATAGCCTACAGTGGGCTGAATCAGAGCTGGCTGATCTTTAGGACTCCAGCAAGGGTTTTGACATTGCCTAACCATTTGGGAATTGTAACTGCAGGTTCATAGATCAGATTAAAACACGCGTACATTTATTTTCGAACTAGCGTGCATCTGGTGGAGCCAAGAGACAAGTGGTTCGAATGATATCTTTTATTGGACCAATTATTGTTGGAGGAAATAAGCAAGCTTTCAGGCCACACAGGACCCTTCCTCAGGCATGTAGCATAGCCAGTAGAAATATATAAACTGGGCAAATGTAGAGCAGGTATATATGAAGGGACACAGAATGGGTGGGAGTGTACAGAACAATGTGGGAGGGGTGTTAACAGAGAGGGAGATGTGGCAGACATTTACAAAACAGCTGTAAAATGATATATTGGTGTAGGAAGAATAGGTGTTGGTAAACAGAGACAGAGACAGAAAATAATTTGTTTGGGGATATAGTGGGGAAATAGCTTATCAGAGAAGGGAGTAATATCAAAGCAACTGGGTTAACAGAATGTGAATTCCCACAATGGTTGGGTATACAGCTGAGAGGGTCAGTTACAGACAGGGAGATAAAATGGTAGAATTATCTAGGAACTAGGTACAGAGGATGACAGAAATTAAAAATGCACTAACTGTAATTTATTACAGATATTTGTAGTGGCTGGAGAAATATAGGTCCTTGTTAAGTCCATAGCTTCCTTTTAGTGTGAAAGTTTACAGATTTTTGTACTGGCTGGAGTAATTTAGGTCTTTCTAAGTCCATTGTTTTTGGTGTCCAATAAAGATATGAATTTTAGTTCCCAAGCCTGTGTCCTGAGGGTGTTGTGAAAGTTTCCTTTGAAGATGAGGACTGAGAGGTCTGATATGGAGTGACTGTGCTGGGAAAGCCCACTGTAGAGAGTCTACTGGGTAACACTGTGAACACCAAAGCAGCAGTGCATGCCTAATGAACTGTGGTTATCAACAAATGAACCTTGTTATAAGGAACCTTCTACCATTTCATCAAAGCCTGCCATCGCTTCACCAGCAGGGGTTTGAGGGCATGACACTGGTGGGAGATAAAGTAAGGAAAAAAGCAGAGAGAGGAAAGGCAAAATTCCATTTTACCTTCACTGGTAAAACTAACTGGGATTATTTGTACTGAATAAAAAATAAGATAAGGGCCATGACGTTTGATGTTGAGGCAATATTACTTAATTCCCTAAAACTCCATTATTAGTTTTTCTGTGAGTCCTGAAAAAAGATTTCATCACCATATGCACTTTTGGACAAGGGGCGGGGGGGAATAGTGCATATGCATTTTGAAAATCGGATACTGATCAGATTCTCTATTTAAATTGCTCTCTGTACCAGAGGTTCCCAAACTTAGTCTGCACCCCCTGTGGATCCTGATTAATATTGCTAGACTGCATGTTTTGATGTTCTCCATGGTCACAAGATTATATTTGAGTTTCAAAGTGGGGTCACACTGGCGTTGGGTGC
>QEPC01011805.1:712760-731824 GCA_003113815.1 Sphenodon punctatus | reverse complement strand
TAACGTCTGAAAATACCCAATGTTGCTTCCCTGATTTCAGTTTTGTCTCAGGTATTTGTCTTTGCTGCTGCTAGTAATCCCATGATGCTGTGCGGCTGTTCCATATCTTTATGAGGCTGGTGTATCGAAAATGGGAAGCATTCCTTCATACATTACGAGAGCGGTACAAGAGGAAAATAGCACAATTGCTAAACCTTGGTTTGTGCCCTGACATGGGTGGGTTATTTGGCAAGGAATCCTGCAATGTAATCCTTTCACCCAATTTAAAAAACAAAAAACATAGTGTTTTTTTGTATCATGAGAATATGCCTGCCTGATGTTGTGACGTCAAAACGGTACAAAGGGGGCAGAGCCACATCGGAAAGAGGGGGTGGAAGAATCCTTTGGCCCCGCTTCCATAGTCTCCCTTTAAAAAATGGTAGCAATGCCCTGGATGACCCAAGGAAGCGGCAGCCTTTGGCCCAGTTCGGCGGGCCCAAGCCCGTTCTATGGCCTTGATGATTATCCACCCGGCCAACACCACCTAGGGCGATCCCAGGCCAATATCTGGCGGCACGTGCTTATATGTGCTGCCGGGTCCCAGGCCAAAGCAAGTCCAAATCACATCATGTTTTTATCCACTGACTCCAGCTGCAGAGTCTCTGCTCTGCAGACTTGGAGAAATCTGAAGATGAAGAGTTCCAGTCTGATTTGTGTGTGGGGATATTAATTTTCTTTTAAAAAGTCTACTTCTTAAAGCTGTTTTTTAAAAACAGGGTTTGGATCAGGCTGGGGTTTTACGTTTGTCCTGTTGTTACTCCATGACTGAGCTCACAGTTGGGCTACAAATGGCCAGCATTCCTTCCAGATGTTTGTATTTGACCATAACACGTTACCAGTTAAGGGGGAGTTAATTTCCCGAGTATTTATGGATGTTCACAGGGGCAGTGATAAACCTTGAATTTATAGAGATTATGGTTAAGTTCTTTCTCTCTCTTGTTATTTGATTTACGTCTTCAGGAGTCATTCCCAGAAGGACCTTGAGGAGATTTATCTTCCAGATTTGTAATTTAATTGATGTTTGTTTACACAAGTGTCCTTGCCAAAATAAGGTGATTTGGCAGTCCTGTGGAATGGAAAGGTTAAGTATATTGATTTAATCTTTCCCATGGGAGCTATTCTTCCTGGAGTCGGGCATAGTCATTTTTGTTCTTAAAAGTGGAGGAGTTTTGTTTAAAAGAGGTTTCATTTAATTCCATCCATCCCATGCTGTAAAATGGGGAAGCTATCCTTTCACAGAGTTATCATTTGCTGAAATAAGCATTCTTAGACCTTTAGGCAAATTTATTTCAGTTAATGTTTCTTGAATTCCCTAATGTACCAGTTCTCAAGCTCTTTCAATAGAATAGGTGTGGAAGGAAGAAAAACTCTAGGGGGACTTTTCTCCCACTGGTTTTAAACCCCACTCATGTCAACAACAGTTAATCAAATCCATGTCATAGGTTTACACCAATGATGCCTACTACAGCCATGGCTCATCCCTGATATGTCTTCCAGGTCCTGTCACTGCTGCTACTCTACAAGACCCCACACACACAGCTGCCTGCACTAACAGCCTTAGCTGCACTCTCTCCCCCAACAGGGTTAGGACTGATTAGCAGTGCCAGACAACTCACTGGTGGCAGCCCCAACCCCCAGGAAGCTTAATCCATCCCTAAATAAGGGCTGTCAAAATAGGAGTCAGAACCAGAGGCTTTTGGGGTCTGGCAGGACAGTTCCACCAGCCCCTTTGAATACTCCTCCCCACCACCTCATGCTTCTGAATCAACGGGTGGAACTGCCAGAGTAGACAATGAATCCTGGGCACCTCCTGTTAATTTTATTTTATTTATTTAGTACAAATTAAGCACTGACCATAGTAATGCCAGGCATGATCATATCCAAGCCTCTCCTATCAATTACACAGAACATAGCTATTTCATGGAGAAATATCAGCTTATTTCAATTTGAGGTTTTAAAAATGCTGATCTCTTGGTACTTATGACTATCAGTTGGGAATCAGGAATGTTGTTTTCAGAAATTCTGTGTAATGAAAATCTCTGGTGAGTTTTTTCCAGTAGGTTTGCAGCTTGGGGAATGTCCATTTGCTCAATTTATATATTTCTACTGGCTACGTTACATGCCTGAGGAGGGGACACTGTGTGGTCTGAAAGCTTGCTTATTTCCACCAACAGCAGTTGGTCCAATAAAAGATATAATTTGAACCACTTTGTCTCTCTCTCTCACTCTGGACCAACGCAACAACCATGCTCTCTCTGCGTTTCTGTTAAGGGAGCTTGGTGGCAACTGGAAATGTCTAACATGAATTTTATTTTTCCACCTCTTTTTAGAAGGGATAAAATTGTACCAAAAGCTGCAGAACGATCCACCTACTTCTAATACGTATAGTGGGCCTTTACAAATCCATGGGGCTGAACACACCTGAAAACAGAATTTTGCCTTCTGTTCTGAAATATGCTGCAAAAACTCATCTCTGTTTTGTTTTTTTAACAACATTCACCAATACCATGTCTCAAATTTACTTGAGTTATACATATTTTCCAGGTAAAATCCTAATTAGGGATTTTACAGCAGAAATAATAATTAAAAAATCACTACACACATGCAATAGTTTTAATTCTCCGTGCCTCTTGTCGGTTACAGAAGAAGACGAAGGACACTTTCCAATGTGACAAAATGTGCACTGTTTGCCTGCACGAGAAACTCCAAGAGGCAAATGCTGCACAGCTTTTGTTAAGTAGGAAAACAAAGATGCACAGCTTTGGTGCCAATCATGTGGAGGATGCAGTCGGGAAATTGATCTCTGCATCCTCCACATGATCAGTGGCAAAGCTGTGTGGCTTTGTTTTTCCACATGACAAAAGCCGCACAGTGTTTGCCTCTCGAAGTTTCTAGTAGAGGCAAACAGTGCACATTTTGGCACGTTGGAAAGCGTGAAAAGTCACACTAGGAAAGTACTGATGCATTCAGGCTGTTTTAAACCAATACTGCAAACATTGAGGGGAGAGAGGCATGAATGAACCTATCTAGTCCTCAGACTTGAGCTGGAAAAAATGAGTACGCCCATTAAATAAACCCTACCTGAGCCAAAAAATGGTGGTTCATATCCGTTGCTCTTTTGGGTATCTGTTTCAGTTATTCCTTTTTGGATTTTCCCCCTATTTTGTTTTTTAGTTTGATTATTTTGGTTGTTCGGACATTTTGATCTTTCAGTTTTGCTGTTTTGTCAACAGGTGTTTTCAGACAAGACATTCCCCACCCACCTCCCACCCACTATATATGTTACAGGGCACCCATAGGGCAACACTGCAGCCCTGCAATATGTATAATGTATGGGTGGGTATTGGGTGGAGAGTGTCTTGTCTGAAAATGCCCAATATTGGTGCTATTGTGCATGTGCAGTTGTCCAAAATGACATAACTGAAATATCAAAATGGCCAACAACCAAAACTGAATCAAAACCTGAAATGTAGTACCCGACACCCCTCCCCCCCTAACCCCAAGATATAAGAGTACCCATTTCAGTTGTGGATATTGAGACGGGTACTCAAAGGTCTGCCTGAAAATGCGATAAATAGCCATGACTAGTAAACCCATTTCAAGCTCTGATTTTACCCTTCCGTGTCTCTTATGGATGACAATAAGAGAGCCCACTCTTTTTTCAGAGTGTAGACCGGGGCGATGAATCACCCCCCAACCCCTTCACCCCCAGGTGCCACTTTGAAAATTAGTACATGCTCCAAGGGCTGCATAGAAGTTGGGACATGCTTGTGGGACATGCTCAGGAAGAGGAGGGTCCAGATTATGGATTTGTTCCATGGTTCTGTTCCCTATCCTGTGTGCATGCCTTCATCTTTGGTCTCTTATCCTGAGCTCAGTTTTTCAGTGGATGGAGATGGGAACTGAATCTAGGAGCCAGATCCAGGAACTGAAAAAGGGACAGATAAAAAGAAAACTAGCTGCAGACCACATTTGATCCCCAGACCTGAGGGTCACCATCCCTGGTGTAGATCATATCTTAGTAGAATGTCTTATGGACCATTTTCAAATCAGACAACATTCCCTAGGGGAACTATATTACAGGAAAAGTTACACTATGAAAGTATTGATGTATTCAGGCTGTTTTAAACCAATATTGCAGACACTGATGGGAGGGAAGCATGAATAAACCTCATCTAGTTTTAGCCATTTTGTCTCCCTTCTCATTTTTTTCTGTGGCTCTCAGCTGGAAGTTAATAGGTTCAGACTAGAGCCAGCCAGCTTTCCTAGAGGCACCGACAAGTGGTTTGTAGGATCTGATGGTTTAGTACAACACATCCATTTTCTTCTCACTGTGAATTATAGCAGAATTAGACCAGGAATGAAATCAACCCATTAACACTGATGGGAGAACAGCTTGTCTTCCACACATCCATTTGCTCTGCTGGCTGAATGTCCCTTTCCTTACACAGCTACACAACAATCCTATTCATTATTTCACAACTGATCCTTTGACATTGCACAAAATAAAAAAGACCCCTACAACAAAGAAGTCCTTAGCTAGTACCAAATTCCTGTGATTTTGTGTGTTTCTTTCTCCCGGTTCCTACAAAGCTTATTTCATAACTCTAAACCCTTTTGCCCAAAGGTTTCTTTTGATCGTTCTAAACCTGTAGGGAATAGTCACTCTGCTTGGTGTGTCTCCACTGACTAGTACTTACTTACAAGGATATAAATGTTGGACATATTGTTGACAATCGAAAGCCAAGACTGAGCAACCACAGGAATTGACTCCCTCTATGGAAAATCTAGTGCAATATCTTTGGTAAAGGCAGTACCAAAATGTATGTGTCTGGCATCCCCAGCTAAATGACTTATAACCATATAAAGTGAATGCTCTTCAGGAATTGGATTTAAAAACACAGACATAATATTTTCCGTCAATTAGACACTGAGAAATCCCAGACGTACATACAGTACTGCAAGTGAAATTAGACACCTAGGGAGCCTTTTCAAGAAGGAAACTTAATACGTTGGTTTTGACTCGCAAACTTACCACTCCCTTTGCCAGTTACGCTCACCAAAATATATTTGGAGACATCAGCTTATGCAAATGTAGTAACCTTATAGCCAGTAAACATGCACAATGGAATTGTGCCAGCTTCAGTAAATGTAGCCACAAAAAAATGTCAACATTACAATGGCTAGATTTTTAAAACCATCAGGTACATATTGTATATATTTACCTGTTTGACTGTGCACCGCATTAGCATTTTGAAGAATTATTTCAGCAGGCTGTACCGTATGTATTGAGGAACAAATACCGAGTCTGTGTAGTGACTTCTGATTGGTTTCTGGCAAATATAAATAGGGCTTGGTAGTCACTGGTATGCTCTGGTATTGTCTGTAGGGCTTCCTTTGTGACCCAAACAACAGCCACAAAGTGTCAAAAATAAGGTGTGCGCGCTAGCTGCTTCTTTGTGTTGAAATAGGCTTCCTGCTTCAGTTCACACTTTTCAGGGGCAGCAAGCTAACTGGAGTTTTGTCTACAATATTCTTCTCAAACTCACCACACAGAGGAACCTATAAAATTCTGGATTTTTCCCCCCTTAAAAGAAAGGTTCCTCGCATCCTGATCCAGTGAGATCATCTGCATTTGCATATTAAAAGTGGCATTTCATTGTCTGAGCTTTATGTTGGTATTTGAGAAGTGACCACACCCACAGCATAGCTTGCTTCACTAACCGAAGTGACTGCTGCTCAGTGCTGCTGTGGGACGTTCTTTGAAAATCAGTTGATAAAGGAAATGGCTTCTGAAGCACCAGGGAAGATTTGTAAGACTTGCCTTGCCCTAGTATTTGCGGTGCAAAATGGCAGTATACAAGGTAACAGTCATAAAGCTGATTTTTATTCTTCTCCTCTCAAGAGAATGGTAAAGAAATATTAAATTACTGAATGCACCATAACACACTGCGGGGATTCTCCAGTCCTGCTTCCCAGTGATTGCTTCATCACGTTTGTTCAGCCGACAAATCAAGCAGTGACTTTTCCAGCTGCAAACTGTGCTTTCCCTGACTTTTCCTATTGTACCGGTAAGAAAGGTTCGGTAGTCAGAATTTAGAACTGAAGAGCTGAAAGTGACCACATGGGTCATCTGGTCCAACTCCTTGCACTGTGGCAGGATAACCTACAGCTAAAGCATCCCAGACAGATGCCTGACCAGTCTTTTCTTGAACACCTCCAAGGTAGGAGAGATTCCACAACCTTCCTAGGTGGCTTGTTCCACTGTTGAACTATTCTAACAGATACATAACGTAAAAGAAGTTTATTTGCAGGGCACAGCCCTTTAACAAATTACATAACAATAAGTACAAAGATAAAAGAACAACAATATACATCAAACATAGTGTTCAGAATCTGAATAGTAGGCAGAAACCAGCTTAGACAGGTTACCTTACATCTATTCCTACTGTCATTCAATCTTATGCAGAAGCCCCCCTGGAAACCAGGCCACTTGAAGCGCAGAAGAATGGGCGGCGGATGTTCCAGACGGCCACTCCAAATCTTGCCACTGCTCTGGAGTGTACTGAGGCAATGGGCCCGAGTAAACCCTGGATATCTTTGCGTAAAAGAAGGGAGTCCAAGAGGGGGCCCTTTAGGAATTTGGTTCTGGGGCCTATAAGAGCAGGGCAGTGGAAAAAAACATGCTCAGTTGTGTCCACCACCTTCAGCTGGCATAATGGGCATAGACGCATGGCCCATGGGATCTGCTTATGTCGCCCCTCCATAATTGCCGAAGGGAACGTGTTGGTCCTTAATCTAAGATATGCCGTGCATTCTTTAGCATTCTCCCAAACAAAAAGATAATAAGGGTCAGAGCACTGGGGATTAGGAGGAGTATATGCGGGGGCTATCTTTTGAGAAGACAAGAGAGCCCCCTCCAGTTGGATCGTCTGATCCTGGATACGTCTCTTAATCAGAGTCCTTATAGCTACCTGGCCTAGGTTAGCAAGGACTTCGGAGGAGAATCCCAGCAGGGCAACTTCTTGCTTTGTCTGGCGTAGCCAGGAATCTCCCAGCCCACTCCTCAGTACTAGGGAGAAAAGGGAGCCCTCTTGGTGGTAAAATAGCGTTGCTTTAGCCCAAAGCATGACCACCGCTTGGAGGGCATACGCCCTTAATGGGAGGCACCGAACTTCGGCTCGCAGGATAGCTTGGGGAGTACCCCTAGGAGCTCCTGTTATACGCCGTAAAAAATCATTTTGAAGGGGTTCTAGAAGATCGAGGAAGGAGAGACCCCAAATGGGAAATGCATATAGTAACTGGCCGAGAACCTTAGCCTTAAAAAGGTGAAGGGCCGGTAGAACTAATTTCCCCCCTTTGCTTAGGAAGAACCTCAGAATTGCCAAGATGGATTTTTTGGCAAGTACCTGGGCCGCCACGAAATGTTCTCTCCAGCCCCTGTTGTAAGCAAATATTACCCCCAAGTATTTATAAGACCGAACTTGTTCGATGGAATTTGGGCCAATAAACCAAGAATGGCATTTCCGAATTCCCCTGGCCCCTACCACCAGAACCTTCATTTTAGTAAAATTAATTGATAATAATTCGGCCTGGCAGTAGTCGCCAAAGGATTGCATAGCCCGCCTCAGGCCTATTTTTGTCTGGGAAATTAAGACTGTATCGTCGGCGTAAAGCAATAGTGGGATCTTACGATCTCCTACTTTAGGGGCATGCGTGTCTGTTTGCTTTAAGATGTACACTGAATTGTTTAGGTAAAGATTGAAGAGGGCAGGGGTCTAACAGATAGAAAAATTTTCCTAGTATTTAACCTAAACCTACCTTGCTGTAGTTTAAACGGATTGCTTCTTGTCCTGCCCTCAGTGGCAAAGGAGAACAAATGTTTCCCATCTTTTTTATGACTTCCTTTTTAGATATGTGAAAAACATTTACTTCGTTTCCCCTGCTGGCTTTTGTATTATTTTGTTTAGGCTAAACATGCCCAACTCCATAAGCCTTTCCACATACAACTTGTATTCTAGACCGCTGATCACTTTCATTGCTCTTTGAATCTTTCCAGTTTGTCAGCGTCCTTCCTGAAATGTAGCCAACACACAGGAACATACTACAGCTCCTTAAATGTGTCTCTTTGAGCTGTTTATCCTCAGATATTTTTACAGTATTTTTTCTCCCCCACAACACATTGATCCCATTAGGCTTTGCACCAAGTCTGCCTCCAAGGTCTTCTGACCCAGAGGCTGCAGCTTTCATTCCACAGCTGCCCTCACATCCCTGGTGGTGGCCTCCACACTCAATGAGTGGTGGGCTTTTTATTAATTAGTTAAGTCTGGTGACTTCTCTCAACCATAACTCATCACCATCAGCCTTCATTCAATTCATCTGGAATGTTCAGCTGAGCCCTTTTGTTGTTGTAGGGCCAACTCACCCAACTACAAGAATAAACTGGTTTTGTCCAATACCAGTTGGTTTTACAATACCCCAGGGCGAATATATTAATCAACAAAGTGGCATTCCCTGAGTCATTTTTCTGACCATCCAAGATTGCTCTGCTTCCTTTTGCAAATCGTTCCTACCAACAAATTAGGTAATAAAACTTATTAATTTAATAAAGCACAGATTTGCATATATTACTTTTATTAGCATCCAAGATGTATTAGATAATGAGTGTCATTTGAAGTAGGAACACCTCGTTCTGTCCAACTCCACTCCCTTTGAAACTGTGTATCCTTTGAGTGTGAGCACGAAACGTGGAAATATGCAGCATGGCGAATTTTAAGCACAGTCAGTGGACAAGATTTTATGAAGCAATGCAGCTTTCCCATGCATTCTTTTTTTAAGTTCTTGATGCACCAGTAGAGAGGCGTGTTAGATTCTTGGGCCTGAGAACAATGTTTTCAAAATCTAAAATTCTTGTGAATGTCTGGATTTATTTTTTTATTCTTTTGCAAGTTAAAAAATTTATTTTTACATAGGTAAAATGCACTCCAAGCTAACATTTTACATGTTCCATTTAATTAGTATATCCATTGTACATAAGTGAGTCCATGAATGGTTTTATATTAAGAGATACAGAACAAACTGCACAAGCTGCGCCACAAACTCAGAAACAAATTGCATTTCTGTGAATGCATGATGCAGATGTAATACCTTGAATGTAAAAATCCATGAGCAAAATTGGGGACAGTGCGAGTAACCCCTTGTTTATATGTATTATTATTTTCAAAGATGAAAATAGCACTTAATTGTAGGGTTACTACTTCCCTGTGGACTTTGGGTATTTTCAGACGTTACGAGATCAATCTCAACCACAGACAATACCCTGTGGTGGGGAATGGTCCCGTAACGTCTGTTTGATGCCCGCCAGATGTTCACCACAGTGAACCTCCAGCGGCAATCAAAGTAACCACGCTTTCGAGGCTGGTCCGGGGACCATTGCCGAAAGCGTGGTTCGTTGAACCATGGCCCAGAATCGGCAGCCAGTAACATCTGTTACTGGCACCGATTCCGGGCCGTGGCCCAGACCACGGGTCAGAATCGGATGCAGTGGCCGGATCGGCCGCTGTGCCCGCCCGTCTTCCAGAGGGTGGGCGGCTGGGGGAGCATGGGGGGGCGGGGCTGTGTGGCCGCATGTTGCGCTGCGCAGGCCCGCCCCTCCCCCCCCCGATTCCCCGCCGGGATCGACTGGCACGTCTGCTTGCCGTTACGGGGCAATTCCAGCGGAGAATCAAAAGGGTGATTCCGTGATGGGACCAAAGCCGCCCCGTCACGTCTGACATCACCCTTTCACCCAAGGAGGCAGGACAAAGGAGCTGCTACACTCCTTTCTAGCCCTTTTTACATGCACGGGGGTGGGGGCGGTGTTCTGGTGCGGTGGGTGGAGGTGGGAGGGTGTCTGTTTACATAGACACTCCCCCACCTCCACCCACGGGGCCTCCTCGTTTTCCAGAGGGCTCTGTGGGTGGAGGTGGGTGGGTGATGGGTGGAGCTGGGTGTTGCGTGGGAGCACGCATGCATTCCACCCATCCCGCTCGGTGTTCACACGGACGAACACTGAGCAAACACCCATCCCCCCACCCACCGCCAGCCATTTACACGGTCTCCTCCCCCCGCACACCCGCCTGAACACCGAGTGGGGTGTGTGTGTGTCCCTGTAAAAACGGCCTGTAATGCAAGCCTGCCCCTTATGGAGTGTTGTGGCATCAGGGGATGGGGATCAGAAAGGGGACAGGGCAGAAGGGCTATGGCACCCCATTTTGTCGCAACTCTGCCCCTCACAGAGTGCCATAATGTCATGACCTTCCATGGGGTGGGCCACATTGGAAAAAGAGTGGAAAGGTCCCTGGGGCTTGCCCCCTTCTAAACATGACTACACCCTGCTACCCCAATTCCTTCTCAATACCTAGAGGTAACCCAGAGAAATTGCGGCTTTGCCCAGAGACTCTGGGTGAAAGCTTGGAGTTTCCAGGCAAAACCCTACATATGCATCTATCTGAAATTTAAAGTCAGTGGGAGCTGAAGTGCCCAAAGCTCTCCTACCAGTAAAACCAGTACAAGGAAGCAAACATTTAAACACAAATATTTCCTCTACTAACTTAACTTTCTTTTAAATCAGTTAGTAAGGTCAGTTCTGCAGCTGGCTTGGTAAACCAGTGCAGCTTAAACCAGTTTAGTGCTGGGATGCAGATTTCTTGTTCCAGTCTAAAAGGGCTGCCATGATTAGACCCTAGGAAGCCTGCCTGAAAGCCATTACACCCAGACTGGTACTACTGGTAGAATCATCGGCAATATGAATCAAAGTAATAGCCAAGGAGCAGAGCAAATGCTTGTCGGAATATAGGAACATTTACTGCTTACCACAGTGCTGAGTGTACTGTTTTTCTTTGGGTTTTGTTTCCACATTTCTGAGCCAATCACTGTGTGAATGCCTACCTCTTAGCTTCCCCCAGTGCCCCTTAACCTCCACTCCAGCGCCTCCAATCAGAATTGTTTTTCTATGTTGGTCCCTTTGCTTTGACCGATCTGCAACTGGATCGCAGATTAGTAAAGGAATCTGTGTACCAACCATTGAGCGATAAGGAAATACAAGGGAAACAGAGTGCAAGAAATGTGGTCTTGCAATTTGCTTTGGTATTAGCTCTCGGAATTTGAAATGGATGGCAAGGTGGTAAATGGGATCCCAATAAGCAGACAGATGGTAAATCAAGAAAAAAAAATGGTAGTAGAGACATTACTGAGTACCAAGAGTTTCTTGATTTGACTGAGACGGTATTGGAACCTAGGATTTTGATGATACCCCATTTTGGCAAAAACTCTCTTTTCAGCCCTAGTGTGTAAGTGTACATGTGTGTGTGTATGTGTGAGTGGATTTGTGCTGGTGAGTATATGAGGGGCTCATTGGCCGAAGAGGTGGAACTTACGTCCTTTTTTGGCCCACTGAAATGAATTTAAATCTGGATTTTCGTTTTGCAGATAAACTTCTGAAGAAACAGTGGGCGTCTTTAGACATAACAAAGATTGGGTGTCAAGACCCCTAAGCGCGTTTGGCCGTTGTGCGTAAGCACTATAGCAATCCCAGCACCAGTTTGTCCACCTGTTGAACACGCGTTGTGAACACCATTGCATCACAAGGACAATTTGTGTATTTCGGCTGAACACGTGGCCAACGTTATGTCTGATGATATCACACAGCGTGTTAGAAGGTACAACATGGGGAACGAGGTGGCAGCACTTGCGTGCTGAGATCGGGTGGTGAGCAAAACACCAATTTATCCCAACATGGGCTGTGTGTCTAAGCAGGGCCACATGGTGAACACAGGGCCAAACCGGTGTTCATATCAAGGTCAAAACGCACATCCAGACACCCATTGATGTTATGTCTAAAGACACCCAGTATAATTAGGAAGAGTAGCAGGTATCCCTTCTTTGAACTGACCCTATATCTGACGTTACTCTAACTCCAGGTTGCATGTTCTTAGTTTTTGTGTGATTCATTTTAAAAAGATTTATATATATATATATATATATATATATAAAAAAACCTTATCATCCCAACAATATCAAGAAATATTTCCAAGAAAATAACTTGCAGGTTCCACATGCTCATGATCCCAGATATCATCTCCGCTATGGCAGAGGTGGGGAAATGTTGACTCAGGAGCCACGTGCAGCTTGGGCATCTGTACTGCAACTCTCATCAGAAATGGCTGCCTGGGCATGTGTCCATTTATCTCCATTGGATGCAAAAGAAGCCAAACTACTGTTCTGGCTGTTACAGCCTCATGGGGGTTGTGGGAGCAGGGGGACCGTGCTCTGTGCTGCTTACTGCTGCTGCTGGAACCCACCATCTTGGAAACTTTATCCAGTCCTAGATTACAAATAGACCTGCAAAATATGTAATTCTGTTGAAACTATAAAAATCCACAAGAAATACAGGGTTCAGTAATAAAATAAAAAAGCACATAAGTAGAGAGAAAAGAAATAGAAGGTGAAGGGAAGAGAGAAGAAATTGGGGAAGTGGAAGAAAGGGGTCATAGAGAGGAGTGGCTATGCAGAATAAATGTCTGGCATTTTCCAGGCAGATGCAGTGGGGTATGTGTAATTATCCAAATGTGTTCAAAAATGGGATCCAGAACTCTTCCAATTCATCAGTCTGATCTCTACGGTGGGAAGCTGTTCTTTCGTTGGCTGCCAATTTTATTTTATTTTTTGCTATTTCTAATAGTTCCGCACCTGATTTTTTTTCCAACAAGGAGCAGTGACAAAACTTTACCTTTAATTTTTTTCCCCAGCTCTGCACTTTGGGGTGGGTTAGTTGTACAAGTGATAAGCAAACCTCACAATCCCTGTGACTGAAAGTCTCTTCCAGCCAGCCATCCCCAAATAAAAAAACCGATCTTCGTTCTAAATATTCTTATGCTAAATATTCTTCCTCCCTGTCAACTGCTGTCTGCAGTATGGGACACGAAACGTTTCTTTTGTCTTTCAGATTTTTACCTACCTATCCGATCACTCCCCACTATAGCAGGATTTAAAATTTTGTGTTTCCTTGAGCACAGAACTGGTTCAGAAAAGGGACCTGTAGCGTCTCTTCTTTCCTGGGTCTTTTCACAGAAGTCAGTTTCACAGAGAATGCTTTTCAAAAACACTACAGTCCATCAAAGCACTTTCCAGCCCTTCGTTTTATAAAGGCGCTCTCTCATTAACTCACTTTTGAATAACTCTCATGGGCGGTGCTTTATTCACTTCTGTTCAAAAGCACAGTATCCCCCTGTATTGCCATTGCAGACTCCCCAATACCTCATGAAACCGCATACAGCAGCTGCACCAAAAATAGGAAGCAATGTTGACCAACATCCCCTCAAAATTCTGATATTTCCTCATATTCATAGGGCTGACATACCTCCCCTTTAATCCAGGTTGCTTATGAAAAAATGCATGGTGCAGGGCTGCAGTGGAGCAGGTGCTTCCTACATGAACCTAATGCGGTACCTCTAGAGTGCAGTCGGACACCCCTTCCCATGCAAGTAAGCTCTGCCCCGGTGACTTTGATGCACTGGAACCAGTGTAGCCCTGCACCTTGCATTTTTTCATAAGTGTCCTGGATTAAAGGGGAGGTATGGCAACCCTACACATTCATGCTTAATCCATGAAGCCTGAGTGTTTATTTCAGTGCAAAAAGAGAAGCATTATGAGACAGCAGGAAGGAGAAATGTGCAGGATACAGACAAGGGGCCACAGGGTGTGGGCTGCAGAAAGATATGGATGCGTGCATGGTTGAGTAAGTGCTCAGGACAGGGGAAGGAGACAGGGCTGGCCTTCACAAACGTGGGGCCCAGGGCAGGATGAGGAAGCCAAAGGTCCCAAAGAGTGGGTGGGGAGGAGGGAAAGCAGGGAAATCGGAGTCACTGGGGCAGGGCTTACTTGCACAGGAAGGGGCTGGCCGACTGCACTTCAGAGGTACTGCGTTAGGTTCATGTAGGAAGCACCTGCTTCGTCGCCACTCTGGAGATGCTCCCTGGAGCCTTGCCAGGTACAGTGGCAGTTGCAGGGCCCCAGAAGCATCTCCAGATCTGTGGTGGTAAGGCAGGTACTTCCTGCAGGGCCCTAATGGGGCATCTGCCCCACCCTAAGGCTGATTCTGGAAGGAAAGGAGAGTTTGGATTATGGATCAGGTCCAGGTCTGTGGATCCCCCAGCCCTTACCCATGTCTGCATCTTTGCTTCCTTCCCCGATCATACTCTTCTGTGCTTTGAGGGCAGGGGCTGGATAAGGGACCCATCCCCAGGAACTGGTAAGGGGCTCTTCACAACCTTGCTCCCCCCTACCTCGCTGCACTTATCGCCCTCCATACTCCAGCCCGTGCACTTCACTCCTCCTCTGTCCCTTCTCTCACCCTTCCACGCCTTCCCTGCTCCCCTAAGCGCCTTCGTCCCTTCTCACTTGCTGCCCCCCATGCCTGGAACTCCCTCCCTGTCCACATCCGCCTTGCCCCCTCCCTTCATACCTTCAAATCTCTCCTTAAAACTCACCTCTTTCGCTCTGCTCTGTCTGACTCTTTATCCTGCTGAGCCACTATTCCTATACCTACGATCGGTTTACCCTTATCCTTGCAACATGGACCTGCCTGCTGTCATTCTCATCGTAACCAAGCCAAGTACGTGCACTTGAGACCTCGCATCTTCATGAATGTTAGACCCCTTGTCTCTCCCTCTGTTCCCCTTCCTAAGTCTCTCCCCCAGCTCCTGTCTCTCAGATTGTAAGCCCTAGGGGCAGGGACCGTGTCTATTTTATTACTTTGTAAAGTGCCAGGTACACTGCTGGCGCTATATAAATGTTTGTTAATATTTATACTGTTTTGGGAACAGATATGATGGCTGCGGCAGCCCAGTTTGGGTTGGGCCTCACAACAAACTTGCCCATGGCCAGAAGGACGAAGAGACGCACTAATGTGTGGCTAGCCGGCCCCACCCTACACTGCGCCCAGTGCCCCACCCCCTGCCATGACAGGCAGCCATGGAGGCCAGCCATGGTGGATCCCATCCAGGCCTTGTCTGCTGACCTACAGCAGACATGATAGCCTCCTGTGGCCTGCTTTCGCCCAATCAAGTGAATATAGTCCGGGGGTGAGAGCCCAGGCTAGCCGCCAACAAAGTCCGGGGAAATCCTGGGCCAACATCTGGCAGCCCACAAACAGATGTACCAATGGCCACCGTCACATCTGTTTTTACATCTGTGTGTGTACGTGCGATATGTCCTTGCTTTGGTCACTACACCTTTTAACTTTCTAAAAACGCTTTTTCAAGTGATATAAGCCATTTTGATATCACAACACAGATACTGCTCTCTGTATAGAAAGGGGAGACACACTAAGGAGATTCATGAAAATGTCTCTTTAGTCCCTATCATAAGCTATTTGCCCCATTTTTGTATGAACACGCTCATTCACACACCCTCCTTTTCACAGTAAAGCTTATGGTGCCATTAAGTCTTCTGTCCTATGTGGATTCTCTGATTCTCTGTCCACTGTTTGACAACAATCCATTGCCTAACATTGAGGATGGGCTGAATAAAATAAACAGTTCTGCCTTTTTATATTTTTTAAAGAAAATTTTAAAAATGAAGGCAGCTACACATATACCTATAATACCCACTGACTTACCTGAGCCAGAATTGAACCCTTGGCCCCCCAGTCTCTTTTACCAATCTTTATTACTTGAGCTTTAGGAACAGCTAGTAGTTTATTATTATTGTTGTGGTTATTATTATTGTTTTGTTGTTTGTTTGTTATTATTCCATTATGCCAACTCACAGACAATGAGTTCACACACAGCCCAGTGGTTAAATAGTTGTTTGTTAGAATGCTACAGCAGAAATAGCAGTGTGGCTGGATAACTAAGCATTGAAAAACCAGTTTCCAAACTTTGTCTGTGTGGCCTCAGTTTGAGATTTAAATATAATCCCCCAGACAGCAATACAAACATGTGAAGTATATCAAATGTCAGTCCAGATTGTAATCCCATCCAGAGTTGCTGTAATCCCACTTGCAGCCTTGACCCATAGGCTGGAAATCTCTGCTTTGCGAAAACCATGCTAAGAATCCTGTATTCTGTTGCTAGCTGTGCCCTTGAGTCACCTTGCTTTTAGCTTCTATTGAAAGTGAGGGAGCAACTCCTAGTTCCTTATACAGGAGAGAAGAATGTTGATTGAAAGGAGGCACCATAGCATTCAAACTCACACCTACCTCTGTTTGGTGAACGAATGCTGGGCTGGGGTTTGTGTGTCCTTCCTCACTCAATACCCCAAACCTTTGGCATCCAGGTCATATTTCAACACCCCTACCTCACAAGGATGGGCTCCCTCTCCTAATGTAAAAGCAAGTAAATCAGTTTGGAAATAGGGTTTACTATTTGGCTATGGGGCAACAGATGGCAAGCACAAATCATCCTGGTTGGTCAGTGCAGAGCATATTGATTCAGTCAATATTGATGACACAACCCCACCCACTTATTTTGACAGTGACTTTGGAGGACACACACCCATTGGGTGGATTTGATCAACCATCTTAGTTACTTGTGTAACACACCAAAGGTTTCCAGGCACATTTCGCTGACATCCATTTGCACTTTGTCCATATGCACATTTATACGGTACTACTTTGAGATTAGGAAGACACCATATAAAACTAGAGAGGATGCATCCTACTCTAAGCAAATAAAGCTGCTGATATTGCAGACATCTTCGGTTTGTGAAAACAACATGGAAGCCGAGGAGACTCTAACACTCATCAACTTCCTTCTCAGTTTGGTGTTGTCTAGATACCAAGTTGATATTTTAGAGCAGGGGTGGAGAAACGTTTCTCTCCCCTGAGGAACTTTGAAAGCTCATACAAGCTTCACCGGCCAGAGTGAAGTTGTGAGGGAGCTTAAATATTCCTCCCTGAGTTTGTCAGACTGAGCATGCCCGAGCGCTCTGTAGGGACTGAACTCAGTGCAAGTTGGGTGACCGTAGGAGAAGGAGCTCTGCATGGGCTCTCTTTCCTAACCAAGCAAGATGCCTGAAGCTCGGAAGGAAGATGAACAACTGTCCTCCAGAAGAGCTACAGGCGGACAGCTTCTTTCCCCAGGTGGGATCTGCCTAGCTTGGGCCACACTCAGGCTAAACTATAGCAACCCAGAGGGGTCTTAAACCTCTAAGAGTCTTTAGCCGAACACAGACTCTTAGCACTACTGGTGGTGTAGGCGTGGCTGGAGGAGTGGCTGGAGGCCAAGAAAAGGGACCCCACTGAGGTGAGGCCCTGTAATAACCAACTTACTCTGGCAGGATTAGCACCTGCAGGTGGCTTGGAGTGTGGCTAGAAGGGATGTGCGAACACGGTTCGGCCGTTCGGTGTTCGGCCTGAACTCAGCCTGTTCGGAAGGCCGAACCGAATGCCCAAAGCCCCGAAGAGTTCAGCCCCATTCGGATGAGTTTGGGCACATTTGGGTGGGAAAAACAGGGCTGGCAGGCCCCGGGGGGGGGAGGCAACTGAGGAGCAGACTTCCTGGTACCAGGGGTGGAGAGGCTTGGACTAGCAGTCAGCCTGCTCAATCACCATCCCTCTTTTCCTCAGACCACTAGCGATGTAGTCCTCAATACACCGCCCCTAAGTCTGCACAAGCACCACCCCAAACCACACACATCCCACAATAACCATAAATGACTCAATACACTT
Source organism: Sphenodon punctatus (assembly GCA_003113815.1). Classification (NCBI taxonomy): domain Eukaryota; kingdom Metazoa; phylum Chordata; class Lepidosauria; order Sphenodontia; family Sphenodontidae; genus Sphenodon; species Sphenodon punctatus. The sequence continues at coordinate 714,075 of QEPC01011805.1, read as the reverse complement.
AGCTTCAGTGGCCAGTTTCTTGCTCTGATTACCGGCGTCAAGGAGCTCCCTGCACCGGCTTATCAAGTGTAGGAAAAACTGAGTGCTGCCGCGGCTCTAGCCATGGCGCCACCCCCTGTGGGGTCACAAGGGGTGGCGCAACGCCGCCTGCATCTGAGCCAGTTGCCTCGGCAACCAGACGCGGCGGCGTGTCCTCCACTGTAAGCCCAGACACCGGTCCCGGACAGGGGCACGGAGAGGCGGCTGAGCCCTCCTGGAGCGTAAGCCACTGCCCCGACCCCCAAGGCTGACACTGTGCCATGGATTCTGTGCCATGGCAATCCAATGTCTTCTGCTGCTGCAAATGCCACCTCTGCTATCTGTGCCATGGGTTCTGCTACTGGGCAATCCAATGTCTGCTGCTGCTGTCTGTGCCATGGGTTCTGTGCCCCAGCAACCCAATGTCCACTGCTGCTGCCTCTGCTGTGCCACGGGTACTGTGCTACTGGGTGGCCATGTGATTCACCACTGGGCAAGGCTTGACCAATTGGCAGAATAACTTGTTGAGATCTGGAGAGTAGGAACACAAGCCTGCATTGCCTGGCCAAGTAGGGGTGCCAGCCCAAGCCCTGGTCGGGCCTCTGCTGCTGCTCCGCCAATGCCAAGGCCAAGAAGGCTGGAGGCCAAGAAAACGGACCCCACTGAGGTGAGGTCCTGTAATAACCAACCACACCAGGGCAGCTGCTTCAGTCGCCAGCTTCTTACCCTGAGGGCCACAATCCTGCTCCTGGAGAGTCTCCTCCAGCCTCCTGAGGAAACTCTGAACCAGAGGGGTGACCTGGCTGATGGTGGTCGTGGAGGAGCTGATGGTCTCCATCACGGCCAGGAACAGTCTCAGAACAAAGACCCTGTGAGCCAGGATCTCCCATTCTGCCCCATTGTACCCTGGAGGTGCCCCGCTGTCTGTCACCAGTTGAACCTGATGCAAGGCCGCTTTCTGCTCGAGAAGCCGCTCGAGCATCAGGAACGTGGAATTCCATCTGATGGACACATCCTGCAACAGCTGGTGCACTGGGGAGCTTTGCTCTGCCTGCTTCGCCCGGAGGAGGTCGCTGCCCTTCACGCTCCGGTTAAAGAAACTGGCCAGCTTTCTCCCCTGCTCAATCAGTGAGCTAAGGGTGCCTGCCCCAATCCCCTTCTCCCCCAAGCCCATAGTGTCCCTGACCACCAGGTGAAGGGTGTGTGCAGCGCAAGGGATGCTGGTGAAGCCCCCTCGTGGACTGCCCTCAATATGTTGGCCATGTAGTGTGTCACCACGCATCCCTTGGTGAAGTGC
>QEPC01011805.1:676637-711836 GCA_003113815.1 Sphenodon punctatus | reverse complement strand
CTCTCTCTCTCTCTCTCTCTCTCTCTCTCTCTCACTAGATGGCCTTGGTCAGCCTATCTGACTGACCTCATGACGCTGGGAAGCTGTAAGACTGCCAGCTGGCCTCTGGCTAGACGATCTCGGCCTGCCTATCTGACTGGCTCTCTCTTGCGCTCCAGTCTTTGCCAGCCTATTTGAGTGTCCTGCCAAGGTCCCAGCCTGCCTTCCCTACTGCCTCTCATACCACACTGCTTGTCTGCCCGCCCTGGTTGCCAAGCTCGAACCCTGCCTCAGCCTGCCTTCTGCTGCTCATGGCATGCTGCCTGTCTGCTGCTGCTGTCGTTGCTACCTCTGCTGTACCATGGGTTTTGCTACCGGGCAATCCAATGTCTGCCACTGCTCCACCAGTGCCTGGCAGCCTGCAATGCCCAGCCAAGTAGGAGGGCCAGGCCAGCCATGGTGCCACAAGCACCCCCAGGGGCCAAGTGCTGAGCCTGCCTGCCCAGGCAACCCGGGGTGCCAAGCCCCAAGTCTTCCTGGTCTCTGCTGCTGCTGCTGCTGCTGTGTCTCCGATGGCCGGCCATGCCCCTACGGGCAACCCTGGAGGGCCCCAAGCCTCTGCCGCAGCCAAACTTTCCGAACATTTGGCGGGGCCCGAACTCTGCAGGACCGAACCCACAAACCCGAGGTAAGTTTTCAGACTGAACAGCCAAACATCCCGAACACCATCCTGTTTATGCATCCCTAGTGGCTAGGGGGTTTTGCTAATTCCCCAGATAAAACCCTAGTACCCCGGCAAAGCCCTGGGAAGATCCCCTGCCACACATGTACTCTGCTGGTGCATGAGCATGAGGGCTCTGGCAGCCATTGCCTCCAAAAGCAAGGAATTGCCTGTCTTAGGTGGGACTGTGGATTTTCTAACAAAAGTAGAATGGTTGGGAGGCATATTTAAGGCGTGTGATCAGAATGGGGGAAGAAAGGGGAGAGTCCAGATTATGGATCTTTGTTATGGATCCATCCCCCCATCCTTGAGTTACATGCCCTCAAAGGGCTCTGCTCTTGTTCCCTGACTGAGCGTACTCTTTCAGTGCTCAAGGGTAGGGACTTGATCCATGGGACCAATCCAGGAATTGGAAAGGGGTCAAACAAAAAAACCCAGTCATAGGCCAGATTTGGCCCATGGGCCAGAGGTTCCTGAGCTCTGTTTTAAATTTTCCCTTACATTAGCATGTGTACGTACATCACTAGATAAAAGCTAGGGGTGAGGCAGCAAGTTCTCTCAGATGGAGGAGCACTTTCCTTTGTTGGGGGGAGAGCACAGCTTGGAGGAGGGCAATAACCGAGGGAGGAGAGAAATGAGTGGGAGGACACTGGCTTTGAATGGCGGTGGTGGTGGTAGGGAACACCCCCCCCCCCCCTTGGTTACAGCGAGGGTGGATGTTACTTTCCTATTTGCTTCTTTATCTCCATCACCTTGCAGAATAATTTAGGTGACACACTTCAGCCTGCAGAGAGGAGTGAGAAGCACATGAACATTCAGCTGCTCTTGTGCTCTGTCCTTTAAGCTTGCCTGATTACATCCTAAGCACCATGAAGGTGTTTGCTGTCTTTTGAATCAGAGAGCTGATCAGTCAAATGCCCTAGCATTCAGCAGCTGTAAAATTGCAGAAGTGTGGTTCTGGCAATGGTGTACGATTGCTCCTGATCTAGTATCGCGTAACAGGAAACAGAATCTTTAGATAAGAAATGATCCCCTTGCAGCATCCATGGCCAGTCACTGCCAAGCTCCCTGCGTTTCTGTCTTGCTTTCTGTCTTTGCTGTCTTAAAAAGATGGATGAGGACAGATCTGGACGGTTGCACGAAACATGGAGTGTGACTCCATAACACCGTTATCTTACATAGAAGAATTTTGTTCTGCAGGAGGAGAAGATATTGGTTGAAACCATTTGAACACAGTGGGCCAGAGGCTAGCATACATGCGTCTCTACTTACTTCAATGGGCAGATATGGCCTAGTCAGTGGATAACTTGAGACCTATACTTGTGGGAATACTCCAGTGGTGGGACTATTAATTATTATTATTATTTATTATTATTATTATTATTAGCAAGCATTTATATAGCGCGAGCAATGTACCTGGTGCTTTACAAAGTAATAGAATAGACACAGTCCCTGCCCTACCGTGGAGGGGTGGGGGGGGAGAATGGGGGAAGGGACGACAAAGGAAAGGGAACAGAGGGAGAGACAAGGAGTGAACATTCACGAGGATGCGAGGTCCCAGATGCATGTGCTTGGCTTAGTTACATCAAAAATGACGGCTGGTTGGTCCATGTGGTGAGGATAGGAGTACACAGACCTTAGGTAACAGATTGTACTAGGTGGAGGATATCAGGAGGAGTTAGGTGAGGGGAGCAAGAAGTCGGGGAGGGCAGAGCGGATGAAGGCAGGGGAGAAGGCAGATGCACTATTATGTGCATCTGAATCAGGGACACCACTGTAGTGTTTGTGAAGGATCCACTCCATGATCCTGGCTAGTACGCAAGAATAACCTTTGTTAATAACAACAAGTTCCTGAGTGGCCCATTCCAGGTTTTACATTGGAGTAGGAAATAGGCAGCAGTCTGGACACACTTTGCAGTTAGCTAGGCTATGTTGTGCCATGAGCAGCAAGAATAAAGTTGTCAGCCTGGTTTAATCTACAAAGACTGTGCCATTCATTTCTGAGACTCTCGTCACACAGGGACCATGGATGCCAGGAAGATTGCACCTCCTCCCTCTTGCCTGGCTCCATCCCTTCCATCCGTCAGGCGTTTGGCGAGGGAGAAGGGTAAGGGTGGATGAGGTGATATGGGCTTTTTCTCCTCATTTTTATTGTTATTTTGATATTTGATGTTTTTATATATTTTATTGTATTTTATTGATTGATCTTATTAGCTGCCCCGGGCTGCCTGTGGCAGGAGGGGCAGGGTTTACAGATTTTAAATAAATAAATAAATAAATGATGCTTGGAAAAGCAGCATGGTCATGTCAAAAAGGAGCAGGGTCAAGCAGCTCTCCTGCCCACTGCCCTTCCCTGATCATAACTCTCACAGAGTTCTTGACTGGGACACAGCAGCCACCAGGTGAATTTTTAAAAAACAAAATCCAAACTAAGGCCTTGTTTATGCTTGGGTTTTAGCCACCATTGAACCTGTATCAAAGGAAAAACCTAATGCTGACACAACTTACCCTCGTGAGACAGCTTTCTCTAATTCCAAATGGGCTGCACCAGTCTGCCTGTAGAGCAGCAGACTGAGTTTAAGATTGCACTGCTGGTTTTCAGGGCCCTGAACAGCATAGGCCCTGGTTATATTTAAGACATTCTCCTTGTATTGATGGCTGTCTCTGAACTCAGAAACCACCTGCTGCTTGGAGATCCTGTCATTGTGCTTTAAGTTGGTGGGCAATCAGGCCTTTGCCGTGGTGGGTAGGGTTGAAAGTTGGTTTTGCAATTCTCGTGTTTCTTGATGAGAATCCGGGTTCTCGGCTCATTCTCAGCTTGTTCTTGCAAATGAGAACAAGGTGAGAATTGCCTTGATTCTCATTGAGAAAAGTGAGAATCTCGCCCTCCCGCACATATGCAAAAGAAAAAAGGGTGCCTTTTACAAACCTTTTTACTCAGCTGGCTGCGTCTCTCCGAGTCTGGGGGGACTTCAGGACTGCTCACCATCCCTCTGCTTCTCTGCGAGGGTGGGTGGGAGAATGAGGCGGCTTCACAGTGAAATGTATTTATTTTTTTTAATTGCTGCATGTGTGCAAAATATCCCCTGGGGCCGTTCTGCACATGCAGAGCGCTTTTTCAAAATGGTGTCGGAGATGGTACTACCTCTCCATCTTCCCCTTTCAAGCAGCAGCAGCAGCCGCCTGCTATGATGACATAAACAACTAGAAGCTAATGGTTTTCCAAGTGAGACAACAGAGAGGTGACACAGTAAAGAACAGTACCTAGGACTCCTACATGGTGGTTCTGAAACTTAGCCATGCTAATGTTGCTGTAATATCGTAACAATTATCTATTTAACTACTGGGCAATATGCAAAATCCTTCTTTAGTAGCTGACTTAAAGAGAACCTGCAGGTGCTGCTTCCCTTCCCTTGTAGAAGTGGCAGGGTTTTGGAAAGGCAATCTGAAACTCTGGCGGTCAAGTCTATCTTACATGAAGGAACTTTTGATGTGTGAAAAAAATATATATTTTTTTAAAGTTTACTTTTTAAAGCTCTCAAACAGGTGGGGGCAGCAAGCAGAGCTTGGGAGGCAGGGGATGTGTATGGGCTGGGGTAGAGCTTAGATTTCAGACTGTTACTCCTTTGGTTACCTGTATAGCACATGCTTAATTAATGGGGGGAGTGGAAGGGACACCTCCTAGCCAACTTCTAGAGCAGGGAGGCTATAAATGTCCATATTCCCCAACACTTTGACTTTCAGACAAGTTTTTAGCAGCTTTTTGCTCAGGCAGAAAGAGGTTGTGAACGGAAGGAGATAAGAGCTAGTTGATTTATTGAATTTGTAGGACAAAATGTTTTTGTAAGCCGCCTTACTGAGACTTTACTAAGGAGGAGGGAAACATGCCTAAGGGGGAGAAAAAGAGGAAATGAATGACCCACCTTCCATTGGCTATACTGGATGGAGAATTGATCCCTGAGGCTTGTAGGCGTTCCCTCCCCAACATTTGTGCCAAATCCAATGCTAATGCCATACAGAATTTCTATTGTATTTAGTAAAAGAAGTTTTTCTCTGTTATAAAACTGTACTTGATTGTGTGATGTGATATAAACTAAAATTATGAAACATAAGATAAATCCACACCTGGAACAAAAAAGCTATGTTAACATTTCAGTTCTATGCCATTAAATAGCAGATCAAATCTTTCTTGCCTTGCACACATGAGAAGGCCATCTGAAATAGAAGAGATTACCCCAGTGCTTCTGGCAAACAGGATATGGTTAACTATGAGTGTCTTCAGATGTAATGGCGCCAAAGCACCACCACAAACCACCACCCCTCGGGGATTAGACCGCCACTGTGGTCAGGATCTGGCCAGGCCCCCAAACTGACATCACAGGGGCCAGGCCCTGTGCCGTGTGCAGTAGCCCCCCACCCACCGGTTGATGGGCATCCATGGCAGCCAGTGACGACCACCATGGCACCCAACACCAGGGGGGAACCCCGACCGGATTAGGTAAAGCAGGCTTTCAGATGTGAAAGCTGGCTTTACTCCCAGTCGGGTGGCTGGATTCTGGCTGTGGTGGCAGCTAGCGCAGGCTGTGACTTGAGAATTCCCCCCGAGCCACAGCCCAGGCTAGCTGCCACCATGGCCAGGATGTATCCTGTGCCAATGTTTGGTGCCCAGGATACAGCTGCTTTCAAACATGGTGGTGGCCCTAGTGCCAAAGCAGGGGAAACTGTGGCAAAGCGGGCTACTTTCACGTTTGAAAGCACCCTATGTTTAAAATAACCCACTTGTCTGAAGGCAGCACGTACTCGCATGGGTAAAATCCTGGCTCAGCAAAGCAAAATTTTACCCCCGCTGTACCGAAATATCTAGGACAAAAGAAAACAGTTTTGCAGGAGAAGTGGTGATTTTTGAAACTATCAAAACAAAATGATGACAAAAGACACGCACAAAAAGAAAAAACCCTCTTGAAAATCAGCACCGGAAGGGACAAGATAAATGCCAATAAAAAGAAAAGAGCCAGCAGAAAAAGGCAGCACAAGATCAAGATGCATTAACTTTCTATTCCATAACCAAAATGAGAGCAGCAAGAGGAAGCCCAGCTATTCGCTGATCAAAGACAACATGGTTGAGACTACCCACTGTTGAGGAAGAGTTAGAGGAACGAGCAATGGAATGAGTGCTTTGCCTGATGACTAAGTGGCTAGAATGTGCTGAATGAAAAAAGAACCCCATTTCTGAACAAATCCCTGAGATGAAAGTGGAAGCTGGCTCACTTACAATAGAAGAACTGAAGAAAGCCATCAAAGGAGGTGAAGAATAACAAAAGGTCCAGGGGTACCAATGAGATCAGCACCAAAATGCTAAACTGCTGCAAGGATGAAGCTTTTGAAGTCCCATGAAAGATGTGTAATAGATTCCAAAATGAACAAAAATATTGTCATCAAATAGAACACAAGTGCCACTGTGACACTGCTAAGGAAGGGCAACCTCGCTCAATGTGGAAACAGGAGAGGATGCACCTTATTTGTACCCTGCAAAGCCTTGCTCCAACATTTATCTTAATCATCCTAAAGATCACACACAGAAGAGACACTTGGAGAAAAACCAACGGGGATTTTGACAGAAGCAATTGGCTGGAGATCACATCTGCCCGCAGAGCATTATTGAACAGTGTAAAGCGCTAAACGCCTCTCTGATCCTCAACGCTGTGGATAATGAGAGAATATTTGATAGTGTTTATCAAGATATGTCCTCGGCTCTTCTGAATATCTGTAATGCATTTGCTAGGCTGTATAATAATACTTTAACTGCACAGTGAAAAGCAGGTACAGAGTAAATGGGATCTGGATCCAAGGAAATAGAGCTGTGCAGAAGTACTCCTTCACTCAGCATACAATTACTCACTCTAGCAGACAGGATGGGTGGGTGGCCCGTGGGTCTGACCCAGTAGGGCAGTTAATATGTTCTTATGCATTTAAGACCTGGGGAAGAACACAGATATGGGACCCAAGCAACAGAATGGATGCCATGCTAAACAAAGCTGGTCTATGTAAGGGAGTAGGGAGATTGATCCATGAATTTGTCAGTCACTGCTGCTGACAGAGCTCTGATCCTACCCAGTGTACAATTAAAACTGGGTTTCTGAGGTGATACCATTGCCCAAGAGCATGCTCGGTCAAAGGTCATGAAGAGGATCTGGTGAGACACACTGAGTAGTTTAACATAATGTGGAACTGAATAAGGGGCCCAGATCCAGGAATTAAAACAGGGCCAAATAAAATCAGCTACAGATGATATTTGGCAAGTTGAGCTGGGGGTTCCCCTTACCATGTTCCCCCATGTTATGCTACCCATGTATGTCTTATGCTTGTGTCTGAAGTAGCTTCCCTGGGTTTGGCAAGTAGCCAGCTCTGTTTTCGCGTTCCAACAAATGCACGAATGGAGCAGCCACTGCTGGATTTTGGTCCGCACATAGACACATTAATCATGTTTGAAAATGGTGCCCCTGAAGCAGCTCCAGGTGACAAGGGCCACTGCCTGCCAGGAATTAGCACTGATCTTCTGTGGCTACGCCGTGGCTGTGGAACTCCCTGTCGTTGGAGGTCCGCTTGACCATCGACCTCCCCTCTTTCCGTAGGCAATGCAAGACCTGGCTGTTCCGCGAACCTTTACCGAGAGAGATGGGGTGGGTGGGCATTGTTTTAATTTGGGGTTTTTAGGTTGTTTCAATTGTATTTTGGTTTGTTGTCTATTTTAATATGTATTTTAAAATGTTGTTAGCCACCCCAAGATGCTTTTAGCGGGGGGGGGGGGGGGTGGCATATAATTTTTACTAATAAATAAATAAATAAATAAATAAATCTCCAGTGGGCAGTAAGAACATAAGTAGTACCACACTGGGTCAGACTAATGGTCCATCAAACTGAGTATCCTGTCTCTGACGGTAGCTAATCTCTTGCTCTTGGGAGAAGTACCCAACAGTACACAATGGACAATCCATTCCCTGTTGTTCCAGCCCCCAACAGTAAGAGGTTACGTCCCCAAAACCTACTTGGCCAATAGTCATTAATGGACCTATCCTCCAAGAACTTATCCAACCCCTTTTTAAAACTAGCTACACTACCGGCCTTGACCACTTCCTCTAACAGTAAATTTCACATGTTAATTGTGTGCTGAGAGAGTGAAAAAAACCTTTCTCTTATTTGTTTTAAATCTGCTGCCAGTTAATTTCATGGAGTGTCTCCTTGTTCTAGTACTGTTAAGGTAAATAACCATTCCCTATTTACTAGGGGTGGGACTCCAGGGGGAATTTCGGATTCAGATTCTTTGGATTTGGTTCTTTAGTCATTTTAGAACTGGATTCAGAAAGATCCAGACCAAAAAACCAATATAAAAGATCCCAATTGTCTGAAACCAAAAAGATCTGCATTTTCGGATAGAACCAAATCGGCCAATTTTAGATTGATTCGATTCTATCTGAATCAGAAATTCTCATCCCTCCTATTTATATGTTCCACACCACTCATGATTTTATAAACTTCTATCATATCCCCACTCAATCACCTCTTCTCCAAGCTGAAGAACCCTTACCCTTCAAGCCTCTCTTCATACGGAAGATGTTCCACACCCTTGAACATTTTGTTGCTCTTCACTGTACCTTTTCTAGTTTATACTATGTCTTTTGAGATGGAGTGACCAGAACAGCACACAATATTCCAGGTGTGGTTGTACCATAGATCTATATAGAAGCATTATGATGTTTCAGTTTTATCCTCTATCCCTTTCTGAATGATTCCTAACATTCTGTTGGTTTTTTTGAGCGCCGCCACACAGTGAACTGAAGATTTCAATGTATTGTCCACGATGACTCCAAGATCCTTTTCCTGAGTGGTAACTCCTCATTTAGAACCCAACATTGTAAACATATAGTTTGGTTTATTTTTCCCTATGTGCATCACTTTGCACTTGTTCACATTAAATTCCATCTGCCGTTTGCATGCCCAGTCACCCAGTCTTGCAAGATATTCCTGTAATTCTTCACAGTCTGCTTGGGTTTTAACTACCTTGCAGATGACTTTGTGTCATCTGCAAATATGACCACTCCTTTACTTCCTTCTTCAGATCATTAGTTAGTAAGTAAGTAAGTAAGATTTATTGTGTAGCCATAGCCATTACAATATGACAATACAACAAAAAACAAACAAAAACAATACAGAAATATAAGCAATACAGACGTTAAAAATGATATAGCCAAGTAAACCTAAGGGAACCAAGCACGCAACAGTCAAGCTTAAGAGCCCACTATAGCTCTAAGTTTCAGGCTAAAAAAACCCTTAGTATGCAAGAAGTTTTGCACGCCTCCAAGCGGCAGCCATACCAAAATGGGCCACTGCACATGTCACAGGTGAATCAGTAGGACTAATTAAATTCATGGCAGGCTCTCGCCCTTGCCATAGAACTTTTATCAAAAGTATAATAATAATACGATACAATAACATACCATACATATAACCAATTCAGAATACAATTGAATTTGGTCCAACCACCTCAGATCATTAATGAATATATTAACACCGGCCCCAGTACAAATCCCTGACCCTGAGGCACTCCACTCGTTACTTCTCTCCACTGTGAAAACTGACCATTTAGTCCTACTCTTTGTTTCCTATAATTTAACCAGTTGGCAATCCACGATAGTGAAAAGAAACTAAAGGGGTTCAGCTGCTTTTCTGCACCCTGGTGAAGCAGGTCCCTGTCCAGGAGGGGTTCAGCTGCTTTTCTGCATCCTGGTGAAGCAGGTCCCTTTCAATTCCCGGGATCAAGTGGAAATACTACTGTGTTTGAGAGGGTGGGGAATTACTCCTCTTTCTATTTCTAGTAATGACTCTTTTGTTTAATCAAATAGACCTTTTATTCAATGATAGCAACACAATTTAACATACCAATTATTAATGAAGCACTTACACTTAACATATAATCCCTCACCTACTCTGACTACTTCAAATACATACAAAGCATACATTCTTACGTGATCAGAGGTCAATGGTCTGGTTCCAGAAGGAGGGCGGGCAGGGGGCCCAAAAGCCTTGAGAGAGAGAGCCTAGCTGTAGAGCAAGTTGCAGGACTTCCTAGGGAGAAATCCCAAAGAGGGCCAATCACCGAGCTAGCCGGTACCCTGATAGGGTTAGCAGTCAAGTACCATGAAAGGCAAAGAACTGATCCAGAGACTGGCCTTATATACAGGTTTTCTTATTACTTATCCATGTCAAGGGGCTGTTTGCCCTTTACTCCAGAATGTTTCCCTTATGGCTTATTCATGATTGGGGTCCTTCTGCTTAGTCATTGGCTTGGGGGTTTGCCCTGACTGATAGGGTCCTACCCCTCCTCCCTCCAGAGGGAGGGCTTGACTCTCTGGCCCTGAGCACCCCACACCCCCTTGGAGGTGCCGTATTGTCTGACAAGTCACCTTGTCTCTCTCTGGTACCATTTGGTTATGTTATCAATTGCTGACCTTTTTTCTGTTCTCAGTGTCCCTGTGAGTTATAAACTGTTCAGTTTTGCTTTGGGAACACAAGGTCTCTGCTTTCTCTCAGGCGCCTAATAGACAGGAATATTGCCTCTTTCACACTAGTTCACATAGCATCCTGTAATTTAGGACTCTGACCATTTGACCGTTTCACTCCTAGCGCATTCTATTGCTTATCTTATTTAAATCAATAAATTAATGCATCTGCTAACTAATGTCTTACTTAACTTAGAACATTCTACATATTCTTAACATTCTACATATTCTTAACTAAGAGTCACAATGGCTTACACAAAGTTTCATTCAGTTACAATATCATGATTATAAGTCCAGTGTACTTTTGGTTACATTTCAACAAAGAATGAGTTACAATAGCATTCGGTGTCTGTTCTGGCATATTTGTGTCAAAAGAAACACTTTTGCTTAGGTTACATTGTAGCAAGGAAATTATCTCTGTTAGGCCTATGCCAATTCACAGCAATAGGACACTGCCTCTTATCCCATGACTCTTTAATTTCCTCAGTCTCTGCCATGAGGGACCTTATCACATGCCTTCTGAAAATCCAGATACACTATATCAACTGGCTCACTCTTATCCACATGCTTATATACCCACCCAAAAATTCCAATAGATTAGTGAGGCATGACTTTTGTTTGTTAAATCCATGTTGACTCTTCCCCATAAAGCCATGTTTATCAATATGCTCAGTAATTCTGTTCTTTAACAACCATTTCCAGCAGTTTGCCTGGCACTGACACCAGGCTCACCAGTCTGTAGTTTCCAGGATCACCTCTAGAACCCTTTTTAAATATTGGCATTACATTTGCTACCCTCTAATCCTCAGATACAGTGGCAGATTTTAGTGATAGGTTACAAAGGACCAATAGTAGATCTGTAACTTCATATTTGAGTTCTTTCAGAACTCTGGGGTGAATACTATTTGAAGACCTGGTGATTTGTTACTATTTAGTTTGTCAGTTTGCTCTAAAACCTCCTCCAGAGTTGCACTTATTTGGGACAGTTCTTCCGATTCTTCACCTACAAAGACTCGTTCCAGCGTGGGTATCTCCCCAGCATCCTCCGTGGTGAAGACCAAAGCAAAGAATTCATTCAGCTTCTCTGTTATGTCCTTATCCTCTCTGAGCGTCCCTACATAAACTTCCAATTGGCTTGCAGGAGGCCTGCTCTCTTCCTGGTGGGGGCAGGACCAGGAAAGCTGCAGTGGACCAGGAGTACTCTACCCATAACAGGTCTAGCCAGGAAGAACCCAGGACTGCTGTGGGCAGAGCTGTGGGTGCTTTCACACACCTGGCAGCACAAGAGAACATGTGTTGCTCTGCACATCCTCAGGCCTGAGGCACATCTGTGCCTGAGAAGAGCCAGTGTGGTGTAGTGGATAAGGTGCTGGACTTGGAACTAGGCAACCAGGGTTTGAATCCCAACCTAGCCAATGATCTCACTAGGTGGCCTTGGGTGAGTCACAACCTCTCGGTCTCAGTTTCCCATCTGTAAAATGGGAATATGTGTTCCCCTCATCTTCGTCCATCCTAGATTGTAAGCCCACTGGGACTTGTCTCCAAAAATCTGTGACTGTAAAGCATTGTGCCTAGTAGTGCTATAGAAATAAGTAGTAGTAATAGGTAGGACTGCCCAAGGGAGTATAAAACAAGCAGGGAAGTTTTGTTTAATTTTTTCCAACTAAAAGGAGATTGTTCCCTATTCTGCAGTTGCACAGAATACATCACCAAAGATCCAGGCTAGCCTAGTGGACACAATGTTAGACTTGGACCCAAGAGACTGAGGCTCAAAACCTGTCTTAGCTATGAGCTCATTGGGTGGCCTTGGGCAAGTCACTGTGTCTCTCAGCTTTAGATCTCCTTTTGTACAATGGGAATAATAGTGACCTATCTCTAAGGGTTGCAGTGAGGGTGAATTGTAGAAGCATTGTAAAATGCTTTGAAGACTAAAAACACCATAGAAATAATATAATAACAACGGAGGATTTGGAAGGTGAAAATGGGGCATTTATCTTGCTTTCAGGTGAGTTGTGATCAGAGTTTGAAAACATTAATGTATTTCTAATATTAAATGCCCATTTGGCTCTGTCAGCCAACATAACCACCATACAGGGCATGTGCATGAATAAAATACTTGGGTCAAATATACTAGGTCATTTGAAATCCCTGCAATTCACTTAAACCTGCTACACTTTTTCTCAGCTCATTGTGAGGGGAAATAAAATTGACTGCCTTTAAATATGGGACTTTGGGGGAGGGGAAATGATTTCAAAAGCTACAGTAAAATAGAACATCCTAGAATTAGCATGAAAGCTCTAAGTTTACAACGAGCTCCATATGATCTTCATTGTTCCAGTATGTCCTCAACAAACAAGAAGGGATTCAGAGGATAGCAATGAAGACGATAAATTGGGTTGGAATGAAAAACCTATGAGGAGAGAGTGAAGGAACTTGAAATGTTGATCTGAGAGAAAAAGAGATTCTAGGGAGCAGAAGCAAAATGGTACCCAGCTCTACTCTGTGGCCTCTAAGGAAAAGATAAGTGCAGAACTAGCAAGCTTGTTAAAGGGGCTGTACCTCACATAAGAGAAGTTTCACTGGACGACTTAAAAAACCTCTTGGGTATGGTCTTGCCTAAGTGCAGGGATGGACCCTTTTAAGCAATCTTGCGGTCTTAAAATTCTACAACAAAAGGTAGGTAACTTTCTGCCCTCATGGAACAGCTTGGTTTAGTTCATATTGAGTTAATAAAATAATAATAATAATAATAATAATAATAATAATAATGATTTGATTTTTACATCCCTTTCCCCCACTAAATGGCACTTGGAGTGCTTCACACCATAAAAACAAGATAAAATAATATAAAATTGTTTAAAAATATAAATAAATTTTAAAACAATTTAAAAGGGGAAGGTAAAGAGGGAGGAGAAAATGCCTTAAGGAGAACCAGCAGTGGATCCTAAAAGCATCTGGAGAATAAGTCTTTAGGTGCTTTTTAAAGGCAAGGACAGAGGAACTGAGATGGACATGTGGAGGGAGTGAGGACATCATTGAAGGGCCAGTCACTAAGGCTAAAACAAGAATGGGATTTGATTCTCGAGAGAGATCTCACGGGATTTCGGTGGGGAACACATGGATGCATTTCTAATATTAAATGTTCAGTTGGCCCTGTCAGTATAAGACCCAGGGAAGTTGGGGCCCTGTGAAAAATGGTGTGGTCCCACTCCTAGCAGGAATTATTGAGAGAGAGACACCTACAAAAAGGAAAATGTTACAGTAGTTTTCATGTTCACACTCCCAACCTCCTAGACATTCCCCAAAGCAATAGGAGAGTTAGGACTAATGGTGGTCTCTCTTCATCCCCACAAAAGTGTGCTGCAAAACTAGAGCAGCCATGGAAAGGAAACCAAATTTGCACAGGAATGAGTCCTCGCCCTTCCAGGGCTGGCCTTACCATGGGGCGGCTTGGGGTGGCCGTCCTGGACCCCGCTCCTGGGGAGGCCCCACACTCAGGGCTCCCAGCCACTGTCAGTCTCTGAGACTGACAGTGGGTGGGAGCTGAGGGCCCCGAGTCTCGACCAAGGAGTGAGGCCAGGAGAGGCAGGACCTCTGCCTCTCACTCCCTGGCCAAATCCGAGATGACAGGCAGTGGAGGGGGCCAGCTGGAGTGAGGGAGAGGCAGAGGCCCCACCTCTTCCTCGTTCTGTGGTCCCCTCTGCTGCCTCAGCCTGTCAGTCTTGGCCAGGGGGAATGTGGGAGAGACAGGGCCTCTGCCTCTCTCTCACTCCAGCTGGCCCCCTCCACTGCCTGTCATCTCGGATTTGGCCAGGGAGTGAGAGGCAGAGGTCCTGCCTCTCCTGGCCTCACTCCTTGGTCGAGACTCGGGGCCCTCAGCTCCCACCCACTGTCAGTCTCAGAGACTGACAGTGGCTGGGAGCCCTGAGTGTGGGGCCTCCCCAGGAGCGGGGTCCAGGACGGCCACCCCAAGCCGCCCCATGGCCGAGACTGGCCGAGACTGACAGGCAGCAGAGGGGGCCACGAAGTGAGGGAGAGGCAGAGGCCCTGCCTCTCCCACATTCCCTGGCAACTTCCGGTGGTGGCAGGTGGCGCAGTGGCAGATTTAATCTGTTGCCACGGCGCCCAACCAAGGGAACCGGCAAGTAGGCCAGCAGCGGCGATGGATCAGGTAAGTGCCCTGAAATGGCTGGGTTTGGGGATGGGCGGAGGGGAGTGGTTTGCAGAGGGGCTTTGCCGCTGGTGGCAGAATAGGGCCCTACATTTATCCCCTGCCTTGGGCCCCGCAAATCGTAAGCAGAGAGAAGGTCCTGCGACCTTCTCTCTGCTTTTATACCTAGGCAGCTCCTTTCTACTCCTTCTATATATCATTGAACCAGTAATTCATGGGGGAAATGGGAAAGTTGGGAGCCAGAGAAGCCTAGTGGGTAAGGTGCTTGACATGAACCTGGGAGACCAGGAATCAAATCCCGCTTTAGCCAATTACTCATTAGGTGGCCTGGGGTAAGTAGCACTTTCTCGGCTTCAGTCTCTCGTGTGTAAAATGGGAATGTATGTATTTCTCTCTTCCTCTGTTCCCCCTCCCTTGTTGATCCTAGATTGTAAGCCACTTGGGGCAGAGATCTGTCTCGAATCATGTTTGTTCAGCACCAAGCACATTGCTGGCATTATATAAATAATAATAAATGAGCAGAACTACTGAGTAATATTTTAAAATATTGAACATGTTTTGAAATCTAAATGGCTTCCTAATCAACAGCCTGCAAAGAAAGTCCATGCATTCAGGTTGAGAGTCAAGGAATTTGCATTTAACACTGGGGTATATTAGAACCTGCGAGCAACCTCCAGTTGTGAGCCAGCCCAGAATCCATCTGCCGTGTGCAAGAGGTGACCCCCTAGATATAGCAGAAAGTCTTAAAGTGAAGATTAACTTTGTCTTAAATTAGCCTTGATTTTATTAGAACTGTCCCTCATATTTCACGTTCTGGAAAGGAATATGGGGAGAAAGAATGTCATAGTGTTTCCCTATTCTTTGACAAGCTTTTCAGTAGCCCTGTCAAACATCATTTAAAATGGAATTGAAATGATTGAAAACGATGTGCCTATGTGACACAGACTCCGAGGATTCCTTCCTGAAAGGAGGGGGGGGGTGTATACTAATGACTTTTAAATCACCAGTTAAAATTTATTCTGATCAAGCAAGCCACGACGGTTCATTCTCAATTATTGAAATGAGAAACAAGAAGGCAATTGAGTGTTTTACATGGGCTTGGCTTGTAAATAAATGAAATAAAAATTGCTTTCTTGAGCTAACTCAATATTAATTCAGGCTGGGGAAAGCAGATAGGTTTTATATGAAGCAATATATCATTCCCTACAGGTGGTCTACCCTATATGCTTTGCTTTGTAATCAAATCAATCAGCTTCAAATGTTGCTTTAGCTAAGCTCCCCCTTCCTCCCCATCTAAAGTAAAAGGTTATACTATGCAGGTGTCCTTTTTATAACTTGGTAATTATTAGCAAAACAATATTCACTAATAATTAGCTTCCTTTGTCAGGGGATGATCTTGTTATTTTGCATCCACGAAAGACTAATATCCTTCAACAGTGTCACTTTATCATGTCAGATAATCATAATTATGCAAAGGAGTGATCTGTGTGGATTTCATGCCCACTATCTGTATCATTGTTTGCACAGCTTCTTTTGAGATATATATTGGCAAACAGGCTTTTCTGTTTGCTTTAACTTAGCATTTGGGAGTTGCATTATTTTCTTAAATTATTTTTTGGTGGGTACAGGGAAGTGTATACCTTTTGAAACTTTAAAAGCCAACAGTAGCTATTACTCTGAACAGTGGTAGCTCTAGGTTTTGCAGGGCCCTTACATTTTATCAGCAGATATACTAGTAGAGGCTTCCTGCTGCACACAACCAGCTCAGCCTGAGCAGCTGGAGCTGAAATTTGAGTTTGGCCCCACCCACTCCAACTCCTGCTCCCCCTTGCTTTAAGGCTGCATGGGAGTGGAAAGACCCTTCCTCTTCCTTCTCAAGAGCTGAGCCACAGTGGGGATAGCAGAGACTCAGAGAAGGGCCTTAGAAAGGGAAAGACTTAGCCCTATGCGATCAGAAGGAGAAGGGGAGAATGAACTTCCCCCTTCCCCAAAGTGAGTGTTAGGGGAGACTGGCATAGTAATGTTTCTGCATTTAATATTTTCTTTAAGAGTGTCAGTAGGACTCTGTGCCTAAAGCCACCGCTGACTTTAAAGCCTTTTGCTTTCACATAGGATTTTGCCCTGCTTCTTAGTTATTCTGCAGTTCATACATTTTTTGCCTGCATGATGCCATTTTGAGAGTTAAGCTGAATCCAGCAACCCAAAACAGCAACAAAGGCATGCAAAGTATATCCAGTAACTACTGGGATTGCGGTTTCATTCCTGGTTTATTCTATTGGGGAAAACAACCATTGGCCTTACCACCAACATAAATAAAATTGAAATAAAGGAAATACCGTACCGTGCCAAAACAGCACTCTTCATATGAAAGAAAAAATAGAGAGATAAAAAATGACCAATAATATCCTTTCTCCCATATGTTATTGCAGTGCTGCTTTTACATGTCTGAATCCTATCTTCCCAGGGGCAAGCGCACACAAGTTTACCTTCCCTTTTTTGTATAATTGGAGAATTCTTATTATAAATGGGGCTGTGATCCCACCTGCAGGTGGTACAGCAGCACTCAGATTTGGGAGCCACACTTTGGGAACTTGTACCAGAAGATTTTTTTTTCCTCCAGAGATTTGGAAAATCTGGAATGCAGAGGACATGTGCCTAAATCAAAGCTTCAGGACTAGGCCTTAAGTTCCACTCCAACAATAATATTTGATCCATGACTGTTGGTTAGCCAGCTACCTGCAAACCATTGAGAGGAAAGAACTAGTAAACATGGACAGTGATACAATAGGAGTTTTTAGATGGACAGACTGCCCCGGTGCTGGCTGCGCCAGCCCACTTTACCCCCTGATGGCCTGTCCGTCTAAAGGCAGCCTGCCAGATACTGAATCGGAGCAGGTTGTACCTGCTCTGGGGCAGCCTTGGTGGCTGCACTCTGGAACATCCCAGAGCGCTGCCGGTGGAGTGGGCCGCTGAAACCTGGGGCACCAGCCCAACGTGGAGCGGCTGTCCGTCTGATGCATGGACCCACATTGCTGCTCCACTTCTAGCTGACCATTGCGCTGGGCAACACCATAGCATTGCAGATGCTCTAGCCTGCAACTCTGTGGTGTGTGGGAGGGGTGCTGCGCAGGAGGACTGCGGACCAGGGAACCCATTGAGTCTGTCTGATTCTGACTCAGGCAGGGCTGGGAGCAGGCAGATGCAGGGGTGCACCCCTAGAGCAGTCCAGAGGCAGGCAGTCCTGCATTCATCTGAAAATACACAATGACGTAACTTCAGACTTGCTGTAACTTGGTAATGTTCAAACATTCTGTGGAGGAGGCAAAGGAAAAGAGATACTCCCATGGGCTTTTGAGTACTTCCCTCAGTTTGTCCTATCTTCAGCTGCAAATGGCTGCTCTCTCCTCTGTCCCCCCCATGCCAGTCTTGCCCCATTCACAGTCCCCCTGCTCATGCTTTCACTCTGCCTTTCGGAGCCTTAAATCCCACCAGTTACCTGTCTGTGGCAAGGAAGTTACTAAATCTTTGCAGGACTAGGTTCAAGAATGGGTTTTGGGTCAGTCACCAATCCGTACGATGATAGCCTTTAAGAGTGGCCCGTTCTTCTCCTTGACCCATTCCTTTACGAGGTGATGAGAGCATCAGGCTCTGGAGCCCTGGCAGGTTGTGCCTGGCTGTCGAAGGGGACAGTGGAAGACTGGCAGGCGGGGACCTCTCCAGGGATCTGGCCCAGGCCAAAGACCACTTGGAAAGCGGAAGGGGCTGGAAGCCACAACAGGGTCAGCTATGATACAAGGTTGGGAGCTTCTTCTGCATTGCATGTTAGCCCAGTGAGGAGCTTACCATAACTAAGGAAGAGTGTAGACTGTGCACTTGTGAGATTTAATTGAGTGAAGTAAATTGGTATGTGGTGAAGACCTGTTGAGTGACTTGGGATTGGTTCCTGCAACTACTTAAGGTGGGTGACCACCCTGCTACACTGCCTGTCAAAGGTTGATTGGCTGGCTGCACTTACACACCAGGGGACAACAGCTAGGAGCATGGGGCCACACATTAGGGGTGGAACCTGGTGGGTGTCTTCTGTCTGGTGCTACTGGTTCAGAATCTGCTGTGGGAGGTCTTGTCTTGGTGAGGATGACAAGAGCCCACGGTATGATAAACTGGGAGAGGAGCAGACATGGGAATGAGGGCTGCCACCAGAAGGGGGTGCAGGAGATGAGGCTGCTAAGGCTTAAGTCAGATGTGAGCTGAAGATATTTCATCCCTTTCAAATATAAGTTATTTATTTATAAGTTATTTACCCACGGGTACTGCGATGTTTAAGACCTGTCCAGTTCTAGTCTTGTGGTTCAAGACAGGGTATCAGAGAAGCATACAACTTTGTGTTAGCAGGGGCTTAAAGAGTCATGTTGGAGAGAATCTTTAATAAGCAAAACTTTCATTGTTTTAGCAAAGTGTATTAAGCTTCAGTTTGGTACCGGAACATGGAAATATGCCAGATCTTATCATCGTTTTCAGCCTAATGCCAATATGCTTCAGTGCAGGACTGTACAAATAATGTATATGCTCCTGGGAGCAGCAAATATGCTGCGGATCAGACAATGACAACTTCAATGAATCCTCTCTTGTAAGCTGTGGTTTAAATGTGAGTAGCAAAGTCGCTATTGACATGTTGCACAACTGACTGAAATGTCAATAGTTATAAAAAGGGTATTTCATAACGCAGAATAATTGATTAGTTTGCTTGACTGGACAGAAACATCCATTTTCCCACAAAGGCAAAAGAATTTCCATATTTGTGCCCAGAACACTTAATGCCAAGAGAGTTGATTTGTCCCACTGAAATCTACATTCTTTGTCACATGGCATAGATAAGGAAGGTTTGTTTTTCCTTTGACTTCAACTGGAACTGTGGTAAGTCTCCACAGGATTTGGGCCTTAGTAGGACAGCACCCAAATGATACCTGCCCTGACAATAATTGACTTCACATGGTCAGGGGCCTTTATAAAGCCAAGCTCCTGGTGCAGCTAGGAGAGAGGAGGCTCTACCTTGTGCCTAGGAAGAGGGGTGCTTCCCAGCTGCCACTTATTTCCTCCCTCGCTGCTGAGTTGCAGGAGGGTGCATGTGATATAAATATAGATATAAATGTTTTGTAAATAAATAAATAATAAATAAATTTTAAAAAAAACCACCTGCTATAGCAATCACCTCACAGCCATGGTCCCCAGTCTCAGCTCAGCCCCCACTGGGAAAGCCAGTGGAAAGAGGAGAGAAGGGGCTGCATGTGATCAAAGTGGCAGTGTTTTGAAGAGATGAGAGAGGGCCGAGGTGAGAGCAGGGAAGGCCAGCAAGAACAAGGTTGCACGTTGCAGTAATCAAGGCGAGAGATAACCAGAGCATGGACTAGGGTTTTAGCAGTGGAGACAGTGAGGAAAGGATGGCTCTTAGCAAAGTTGCACAGGGAGAGATAACAGGATTTATTTGATTTGTGGTTTAAAGGAGAGGGAGAAGTCAAAGATGAACCCCAGACTACGTGCCTGAGGGACAGGCTGAATGGTGATTCCGTCAATGGAAATTGAGAAGAAAGAGGGAGAAGAAGAATTTGTGGGGAAGCCGAGGAGTTCATTTTTGACCATATTAAGTGTGAGTTGATGGTGAGGCATCCCAAAGAGACAGTTTGTGATATGAGATTGGATAGAGGAAGAGGGGGGTGGCATGGGGAGAGACCGAGTGTCATCAGCATAGTGGTGATATTGGAAGTTGTGTGATTCAATGGGTTTGCCCAGGGATAGAGTGGAGAGAGGGAAGGGAAGTGAGCTGAGGACAGAGCCTTGGGGAACTCCAACCGAGAGGGCAAGTGACGTAGAAGAGGTACCAACAAAAAATACTCTGAAGGAGTGGTAAGAGAGGTAGGAAGAGAACCAGTCAAGGACCAAGCACCAGAAGCCAAAGGAGCGGAGCGAGTCGAGGAGTGTATGGTCAACAGTGTCAAAGGCAGCAGAGAAATCAAGCAGGACAAGAATGGAGTAGAGGCAACCTGATTTAGCTAAGAGAATGATCATTAGTGATTTTAGCGAGAGCGGTCTCAGTCGACTGGAGGGGATAGGAGTCAGATTGGAGAGGGTCAAGGGAAGAGCTGGTGAAGAGGAAGTCAAGACAGCGGGCGTAGACAACACACTCAAAGAGCTTGGGGGAAAAGGGGAGGAGAGAGCTGGGACAAAAATTGAAGGGATCAGAGGGTTCAAAGGAGGGCTTCTTTAGGATAGGGGAGGCAGTGACATGTTTGAAGGCAGAGGTAAAGGAGCCAATAGAGAGGTAGAGATTGAGACTGACAATGTGCAGCAGAGATGATGAGACAATGGGGGCAACAGAGGTCAGAAGGCACGAAGGGATAGGGTCAAGGGGACAGGTAGAAGGGTTGGAGATGGAGAGTAGGGAGGTGTAGTTCAAACACTACCTGAATCCTAGCTTATTGAAGATAAATAGACCAGAAGATTCCAGAAAATGCTACAGTTACTCCACTCCAACCTACTTGATAATTCTTCCTTCCTCAGTTCCCACCTCATGGAAACTTTAAGGCAGGATTCTTTCTGGAAAGCTTCTCTACATCAGGGCTACCCAACTGGTGGCCAATTCCACCTCAAGGAAGCATTTCAAACAGCATGTGGCCTTCAAATCTTAATAAGTATCAATATTTTAATAAAATATAAATTTCCAGAATGACACCATGCAATTGGCTACCCTTGCACTATAGAAAACAATACACATACTGACAAAATGAGAGATTTTTGTGCAATCTGGCCTGCCAGTGAATTGCCATGAGGCAATCTAGCCTATGGTGGCCAGCCCACAAAGTTGGACAGTCCTGGTCTAAATCATCAGATGACTCTACCTGAACAAGAGTCCAATAAGCCAGACTCAAAATCCCTCAGAGTGGTTTTCATAATTGCATCCAACAGCGGCTGTAAACCTCTCCATTGCCTTTCCGCAGCCCAAGAAAGACATGGATCTAATTCTTCTTGTAACCCACACAAGTCGCCTACAAGCTCAGCAGCCATCACAGTCTTAAGGTACATGCCTCGCCCATTAATTAAAGGGAGTTTTGCCATCAACTTTAGTGCTTTCAGGAATGCAGCCTAAAACTCGAACGGAGAAGCTTGGAAATATTATTATTGTTACTTATGCTATATACCATCACAACAACCCTCTGAAGTAAATCATTATTATTCTAAATTTACACATGGGGAACTGAGGCTGAGAGATAGTAAGTTGCCTAAGGCCACCCACTGAATTCATGGTTAGGACTTTGAACCCAGAACTCCCTGGTCCAAGTTCAACACTTCAGCCACTAGACCACAATGCCTGTAACCACGTTTCGTATTTATATAAGCATTGTTGGTATAATGTATAATGGTCAAATATGAAGAGAAAGAGGTCCAAACATTTAGTGTCCAAGAGAAGAAGTAATCTGTGGAAATATTCTTAAAGCCTGGTCCAGTGTATGAAAACCCTAATCCTAAATTTTACCCTACTCCTTGTTCTGGTGACTTCACAGCCACACCAAGGAGTAACTCTGTGAGCATCAGAGTGATCTATACACCGACACCTGTCCCATCACAACACATTGGGTGTCTTTAGACAATAACGTCAACGGGTGTCTGAATGTGTGCTTTGACCTTGATATGAACACTGGTTTGGCCCTGTGTTCACTATGTAGTTCTGCTTGGACACACAGCCCATCTTGGGGCAAATCGGTGTTTTGTTCGCAACCCAATCCCAGCACACCAGTGCTGCTGCCTCGTTCCCTGTGTTGTACCTGATAACGCACCACGCGATATCATTAGACACAATGTTGGCCATGTGTTCAGCCGGAACACGCAAATTGTCCTTGTGATGCAATGGTGTTCACATTGCGTGTTCAGTGGGTGGCCAAATTGATGTTGGGATTGTTATGGTGCTTACACACAATCGCCAAACACATGCTTAAGGGTTTTGACACCCAATCTTTGTTATGTCTAAAGACACCCACACTCATATACGATGGACACCCCCATCAAAATCCAGTTTGATCTACGTAAAGTAATCTTTCTATCTTTCCATAGACTGATTTGCAATCAGAGTGACAGCTATTTCTAAGTGCATGTCTCATTTTTCAGTAGGAGTCTATATGCAACTACTCAGTAGTAATCTCCTCTTCCTAATCACCTTAATTCCAAAGTGTGCCACAGTTATCTTAGGTTTTGGGAAGCAGCAAATGTGATGTACTTTCAAGGGATTTCAAGGTCGAAGGAGTCTGGATGACAATAAATTTGACTAGATCTCTCAAATCTTTCACTGCCTCTCTCCTCTCTCTGATAATAATGATAATGATTTTGGACTTTATATTTCATCCAGAAGAATCCCAATGTGCTTTACAGATGCTGTATGTCTGTCCGTATTTGATGTTGCCAACCTCAGAAATGCTACAGTGGTTCAACAGTCTTAAAAAGGAAAAGGAAATGAATGAAAATGTATCTAACTGAAGCTACAGAAAGGTGTGTTTAGGGCGGAGCAGTCTTAGGCTTCACGGTTGGCTGCCAGTTCTAGAGCTGAAACAAATGTTCGCAAAACACATCCAGCCCTTCTAATTGACCTTACCTGAACTGACAGTAGCGAAGCAGATAAGAACTGCTATCTCCTTCCATTCTGTCAGGGATCCAGTTTGATTATTTCAGGTTGGGGTTTTGTTTGGTTTTCATTTCCCCACCCCCCACCCCAGTTATTTTGGTCACCTCCCATACCTGCTGAAAATGCCATGACCGAAATACCAAAAGGACTTGAAATAGCTGAACTGAAAAGAATTAAAAACCCAAAATGGATGACCTGAAAAAACAGATCTAGAGACACCTGTTTCACGCTGCTTACCCACGTGCAGATTTTCACATGAGTCTCTTGAATGCTAAATTGGTAATTACATGAGATTCCAGATGGGCTGCCTGCCCACATTTATTTTCTTCAGTTTTTTTCTTTCTTTCCTGCACAAAGTCATGTGACCTTTAAGGATCCATGCACACGTTACTAAATTTCCTGGAGAAATTGCCAGGAAAAGTAGTGCGACAGCAGCAGTAGCACATCACAGAGCCAAACTGGTATCCTGCCCTCCTCCTCTGCTTCTACTAGGCAATCTTCCTCAGACTTCCCTGCTGCTCCTGTTGTCAGTGTGGAGTTCCCCCCTCCTCCTGGTAGCTAGATACTAGGTCTTGGCCTATCAAGCCCTAAACGTCCTGGGCCCTGCCTGTCTGTGAGATTGCCTCACTCCCCGGGTCCTGGATCGGCCCTTGCTGTCATCTGGGGGTGCCCTGCTTGAGGTCCCCTGAGTTTTTCAGGGGGCCACACCGGCGAGGGCATTCTCGGTGGCCAGACCACAGCTGTGGAACTCCCTTCCAGTAGAGGCCCAGTTGGCCTCGGATCTTCCCTCCTTTTGGAGAAGTTATAAGACCTGGCTATTCCGCCAGGTGTTGGTGGGGGAGATGGGTAATTGGGGGAATATTGGGGGGAATGTGTTATTTTTCCCCTCCTTTTATGATATTTTATTCTAATTGTTTCTAATGATTGTAAGCCGCCCCGAGCTGCCTGTGGCAGGAGGGGCGGGGGAACAAATTTTTAAAATAAATAAATAAATAAATAGATCCAGGGAGTTTCAGAGGGAGCATGCAAGCAGCTCTGGCGGCACCTCGCTCACTTTCCCTTCTGATTTCCTCCGCTTCCAGCTTGAGGGAGCCAGTCCTCTCATATCAGCATGCAGGACTCTCCCACCATACTCAGCACAGCTCAGCACACACATGCTTCCCCAGTGCCCCCTAACAAGGACGAACCGGGCAGCATCGCAAATAATGTGAGCCACTACACATACTAATTTTACCGTGAGTTTAATTAACATTCAATTGAGTGCATGCATACATTTCAATTTAATATTTAAAAAAAACACCACCTCATATCAGTGTAAGAGTAGGATTTCCCTACCCTGACATGTGTGATGAAAATAACTTGAATTTTCATGCTAAATGAGTAAAGGTGCATGCCCACATTACTAAATCTCATGTAGGTTCGAAAATAACGTGAATTTCTATAACGTGGGCAAACAGCCTTAGTCATGGGTATTATTTGGACATCCAACGGGCTACCTGAAAAGGCAGATAATACCTGCAAATAATAAGTCTGCTTTCCAATTCACCTCTAGCAATAGCTAATTGGGAGGGAGCAGAGACACCTACACTTCACATGCTGCTGGTGTATTAACTCTTTGTTTATTTACTTATTTTATTTCATTTTTAAGTCATTGTTCCCTAAAGGCTGTGGGCAGTTTACAATGTAATATATTTATTATATTATATTAATTTATATTAATGAATACAGTACAAGATATGAGAGAATAAAAGCTATAAAAGTATAGACTATATAAAATTCCCCATTAAAACAGATCCCCAAACCCTATCCCTGCTTTCTAAAGCCTGGCTGAATAAGCAGCTGTTACATTGCCTCTGCAAAATGCTCAGGCTCTGAGCTTCCAGAAGAAGAGAGTTCCAGAACTATGGAGTAGCCATCAAGAACACCTTTCAGCGCCCCCTTGGCATATGGACTTGGTGCAGTGTTAGAACTTGCAAGAGGGTGCCCCCAGCTTACCTTCAAGAGTATGATGGAACATAGGGGAGGGGGCCATCCCTCTGGTTGCTTGTTCTGCTCTTTCCATCCCTTTCCCTCTAGTTCAGGGGGAAGGTGACAGATCTACATAGCTGGCAGCTGTATACACATCCACCTCTCCATGCCCAGATCCATTCCCGAGAGCAATAGGAGGGTTAGCACCCTTCCAGGTTTGACGAGGCTCTCCAGATTTTAACTCATCAACTTCCAGATCTGGGTGTACTCCCTTCCCTTGGAGGTTCACCTCCTAAGTCCTAGTCTGAGCATCTTCCACAGGCAGTGTAAGACCTATTTCCTCTTCAAGGATCTCTACGATTCTCACTAATGGGATCTGCTTCCTGCTTCGCAGGCACCGGAAACCTCCTAGTTAGCAGTTTCCAGGCAGAATAGAGTTTGGAAAAGACTAGAACATGGTGAGGGCTCCGCCCCTCCCTTCTCCCCTCCCGTCCTGAAGAAAGTGTGGGCTCGAGATCGCGCAAGACCACAACCGGATAAAAAGGGGGAGGAACCCTCGCCACCTCAGTTTCTTCCAACCGCATTGCGCTTGGAACACCTCAGTTTTTTCTAGAAACCCCCCCCCAGAAAAACAGTAAAATTCTAAAATACATAGGACTAGTCACTACTCCTTTCTACGGGGCTCGCCCCGAGCCTGACCGCCCTTCACGGCGGCCCGTACTATGCCCAGACAACCGGGCTTCAAGAGATGTAGCTCGTGCCCAGCCACGCTCTATCAGTGACCCCAACGAGAGGTGCCTGGCATGCCTTGGAGAAGGACACAACACTCGCTCCTGCAAGCTCTGCGCAGGCCTTTCATCCAGAACCAGAAAGGCATGAGCACTGTCTTGACTAGCCAGGCACTTCAAGGTGAAGAAGAGGGGCCTCTTAGGCTCCCCACCCAGACCATCATGAGCGTGGAGTCGCAGTCCCAGATTGCTCCCGCTCCAACAACTGCGTCCCTGACTCAGCCTTCGGCACCCACCGTCAAAACCGTCCAGACTCAGGGTACCCCACAGGCCAGGGAACATCACACTAAGAGGCATGGTGAGCAAAAGAAGAAGAAGAAGAAGTGCTCAGACAGCTCAGAGGCAACACGGACATCTCGCCTGCTGGATGCAGACACAGCTTCCTCCAAGCAACAATCTCAGCTGGCTGACTCGGCGGTTTCGCTCCTGGCACCGGCCACCCCAGTACCGCCCTCAGCTCTGCCGGCTCCACCTTCGGTACCGCGAAGCACCGTACCTGCCCTAATAGCCTCTACTGACCTGCTTGCACCTACAGACCTGCCTGCGCCCCAAGTGACGGTACCTGCTCCGGTACCATGGGTCACCGTACCTATGCCTGCAGTCCTTGCGAAACTTCCACTTCTGCAACGACTACACCGGGATAGGGAGTCACACTCTCCCTCGCGCACCCGTCACCACGAGCACTATCATTCCCGTTCCTCTCTCCACCACGACGTGAGGGATCGCATTAGCCCTACCAGCTCAACATGGAACTGCAATACGAGGTGGCGCGATAGGGACCGACACTCTCGCTCGCCATGCTCTGCTGTTCCTATGGGGACTCCAGGTACCATCTGTACCAGTACCATGAGGCTCATCGGTACCGTTCCCGATCACGTAACCAATCCCCATACCCGGCACGGTCGGACTTCTCACAACTGGAGCACACTACCCTGCCTCATCCTACTACCACATATGTACCACTGGCACCACCAAGGGCACCGCCCATGGCAACCGTCTCTCAACCCCCTCCCGAGCCTCACTCCAGACAGCACTGAGAGACCCTACAGGCACAGCTGCTGGTACCACCGGCACCACCGGCTCCTGCAACTTAACAGGACACACAGTCAGACCATCCCTTTGGATTTGACTTCCTTGTTTCCTTAGTTGGCCAACCTATACTCCAGGGCCCCTCCCCTCAGTGCCCTGAGGCCGAGGTTCTATCGGAAGACTTCGAGCCTTCTTCCACCTCTACCTCTACTCCTGAGGAGGATCAGAATATATCACCCCCTCCTCCAGACACGATCTCTGACCCAAATTTCATGTTGGC
The DNA here is from genome assembly GCA_003113815.1 of Sphenodon punctatus. Lineage (NCBI taxonomy): Eukaryota > Metazoa > Chordata > Lepidosauria > Sphenodontia > Sphenodontidae > Sphenodon > Sphenodon punctatus. Next base: position 684,675 of record QEPC01011805.1, on the reverse strand, counting down.
TACAGAGGACACTAAGGTTTTTCAGGGCATGCTAAAGCGACTTGCTGCAGCATTACCCAAACTTCCCTCCCAAGTTGTTAAAAAGACCCAGTCTGGCCCTGTATTTGGAATCTTGGGGACAGGGGAACCGGGACACATAATACTCCCTATGTTTGAGCAACTAATGGAACCACCAAAGTCAATCTGGGCCAAACCCTCTTCAGCACCCGCCACTAACAAACTAGCTGATTCGCTCTACGCCATCCCTAGGGAGGGAGCTAACATGTTTTATAAGCCCCCAGCCCCCAATTCCTTTGTTATTTCTGCTGCCTCTCTAAGGTCCAAATCAGGCGGCATCCAGACCTCCCTGGCTGACAGGGAAGGCAAACATCTTGATGTCATTGGGAGAATATTGTTCTCATCTGAAACCCTGTCACTTAGGGCCTCCAATTATGTGGCTGCAATGTGTGGGTACCAACATTGGCTCTGGACCCAACTAGGTAGGGCCTCTGACCCTAGTCAGATTGAAGCACTACAAAGAGAGGGTATGCAGATAGCCCAATTCCAGTTAACTGCGAACATGCATATAGTCGATGCTAACATTCGAGGAATGGCCTCAGCCATTACCCTAAGACGGCATGCGTGGCTTTGCTCCACTGCATTAGCCCCAGAAAACAAAATCGAAGACCTACACTTCGATGGTGAGGGCCTATTCGCGGCCTCCACTGATGAAACCTTAAAGAAGATAAAGGAGACATCTCAGATGGCTCACTCTACTGGAGTAATTTGTACCTTTAAGAAAAGGTTCTACCCCTCGTCCGCCCCTTACTCTTACCAATCTAAACAGTGGGCCCCTTATTCGTTCAGTGCGAATAGACGTTTCTCCTCTCAATACCATCAGCAACAACAGACCGCGCCCTCCCAACCCAGAAATCGGTACATGAAACAAAGAGCAAAGGGCAGAGCCACCTCCACCTCTTCCGCTACCCGACACCTCAAGCAGCGTTTATAATTGCATGCAGATCAAGAGAGTCCTCCAGCATCCTACTACCTTTGGTAACCATCTCCAACTGTTTTACGAGGCTTGGGCCTCCATAACCTCTGACCGTTGGGTCAGAGAGGTGATCAGTCAGGGGTACTATATTCAATTTCTATCTTTTCCTCCCACCTCCTTACCCGCTCCCTCCCCCCCAAAAAACACAAATACTATCTGAGATACTAGAACTTAACTCCAAGGGAGCTATAGAGGAGGTTCCCCCTTCAGAACGAAACTCTGGGTTTTACTCCAGTTATTTCATCGTACCCAAAAAGGATGATGGATACAGACCTATTCTCGACCTTTGCCATTTGAACAAATTTATCAAAAGATTCAAGTTCCGTATGGTCACCCTCCCCATCATTATGTTGGGACTCCGCCAAGGAGATTGGCTATCCTCTCTTGATCTGCAGGACGCTTATTTCCACATTTCAATAAATCCAGTGCATAGACGTTATTTATGTTTTCTCGTAGGAGATCGACGCTTCCGATACAGAGTACTTCCCTTCGGCTTTTCTACCACACCCAGGGTGTTCACGAAATGCATCACAGTAGTCACGGCCCACCTACGAAGGATGCGGATCAGAGTCTTCCCATACCTAGACGACTGGCTAGTAGTATCTTCCTCAAGACGCACACTACTGAACCACCTTCAGGTGACTCTCTCACTACTACAAGACCTCGGACTCATAGTGAACCACCGCAAGTCGCATCTTGTCCCGACGCAATGACTCCAATTCATAGGGGCTGTCTTCGACACCTCTGTGTCCAGGGCCTATCTCCCCTTCGACAGGTTCAGGGTTATCCAACAGACTATACTATCTCTCCCATCACATCCCATGAGGACGGCCCACTTCTTTCTCCATCTGCAGGGTTTCCTTGCTGCTACAACCGCAGTCACCCCATATGCCCGGCTACACTTATGCACCCTCCAGCAGTGGCTGGCTCGAGAATACACTCCCGCTGTCCACCCTCTCAATATGCGGATCTTCATTCCACCCAAGGTCACCTTCAACCTACTGTGGTGGACACGTTTCAACAATGTCCTACAAGGCACTCCTTTTCTGCCACCTCCTATGCAGGTGTCCATAACCACTGATGCTTCCCTAACTGGTTGGGGAGCCCACATGGACCACCTACAGGTGAGCAGCCTATGGTCCCCTCAGGAGCAGAAGCTCCATATCAACATGCTCGAGCTCAGGGCCATCCGTTGGGTCCTCAAGGCACCTTTTTCTCACATAGTAAAAAGAAATGTCCTCATCATTACCAACAATTCCACGGCCATGTGATACATAAACAAACAAGGGGGGGCATGCTCCATTCGCCTGTCCCTAGAAGCCCAAAGCATCTGGCTCTGGTGTATCAAACAGGGCATTCACATTCACGCCATCCACCTCGCGGGCCAGGACAACGCGATCGCCAATCAGCTCAGCCGCCGTACCTCAGACCACCATGAGTGGACACTCTGCAACTCAGTACTCCACGACATTTGCACCAGATGGGGAACACCCACCTTAGATCTATTTGCTACGTAAGAGAACGCCAAGTTCCCCAGGTTCTGCAGTCGAGCAGGGGCAGAACCAGGATCAATATCGGACACCTTTGTGATATCCTGGAATGCGGACTTTCTATATCCCTTTCCCCCTCTCCCTCTGATGTACAAGGTCCTCTGCAAGGCTCTGGCCGATCAAGCCCATATGATCCTTATCACACCCTTCTGGCCCAGGCAACCCTGGTTCCAGACACTCCAGGAGATGGCCAACGACGTCTTTCACCTACTGATCCTACCCCACCTGTTATTCCGTCAACACGGGACCATACTCCACCACGACCCTGCAACGCTCCACCTCTGAGCCTAGCTGATGTGTCCATAATTTAGGATGCCCCCCGCAACATTGCGGACATTCTTCTGAATTCTAGACACACCTCCACGCGAGCATGCTATGCTGCTAAATGGAACCGATTTGCCACTTGGTGTACATCTCGATCCACCCCTCTGGCGCATCTCCACATGATTCACATATTTGAATACCTTCTACATCTACACAACTCTGACTTGTCAACCCAATCCTTCAGGCCGGTCTTCTAGCGCGCCCCCTCCAGAAGGGAAGGGACCAGTTAGGATGGTCCGCCCTCGGAGGCTGATGGAACCCCAGCGGTTCCAGGAGGTCCTGAGGGAGTTAACCCTGGACGTGGACGGCCACTATGTGGATGAGCTGGTCCGGCATTGGAACAACTTGCTGGAGGAGGCCATTGACAGGGTGGCTCCGAGACGCCTTCTGCCTTGGTCTCGTCACCGCAGGACCCCTTGGTTTACTGAGGGGCTGCGGTGTATGAAGCGTGTGGGCAGGAGGCTAGAGCGACGCTGGCGTCGGACTCGGTCTGTCTCCGATCGTCTTCTCCATAGGGCCCATTTGCGGTCCTATGTGGAGGCTGTGAGGACGGCGAGGAAGGAATTCCTCGCCGTCCTCATAGCGTCTGCGAAGTCGCGTCCAGCGGAGCTGTTTCGGGTGGTGCGGGGGCTGGTTAGTCCGGCCTCCCTCCGCCTGGATGGGGACTTGTCCCGGGCCCGCTGTGAGGAGTTTGTCATCTACTTCGCAGACAAGATCGCTCGGATTCAGGCCGATTTCGACGCTGGGTTGATAGCAGTAGGGGAAGAGCGCGGGGGGGCGGAGGGTCCGTCTGGTCCATCTTTATGGGGTGAGTTTCAGGAAGTGACGCCGGCCGATGTGGTGGATGTCCTGGGGTCTGTGAGGGCCACGTGTTGTCAACTAGATCCGTGCCCGTCCTGGTTAATAAAAGCTTCCGGGGAGACGTTGGGGACGGTGCTGGCGAGGGTGGTGAATGCGTCCCTTCGGCAGGGGAGGTTGTCGCCTTGCTTAAAAGAGGCTGTGGTGCGCCCCCTGCTGAAAAAACCATCGTTGGACGTAGACGCGCTCGCCAGCTACCGACCTGTCTCTAACCTTCCCTTTTTAGGGAAGGTTATTGAGCGGGCAGTGGCGCTCCAGCTCCAGGGTCATCTAGATAACATCGGGCTCCTTGACCCTTTTCAATCTGGGTTCCGCCCCGGCTATGGCACCGAGACGGCGTTGGTGGCCTTGGTGGACGACCTCCGCCGGGAGATGGATGCGGGATGTTCGACATTTCTCATCCTGCTCGATCTCTCGGCCGCTTTTGACACCGTGGACCATGGGCTGCTGTTGAGACGACTGCGTGACCGGGGGGGTCTGGACGGGACTGTTCTTGAATGGTTCCGTTCATTCCTCTCGGGGAGGAGCCAGCGGGTGGTGTTGGGGGAGGAAACATCGAGCCCCCGCGCCTTACCGTGTGGCGTTCCGCAGGGATCGATCTTGTCTCCATTATTATTTAACATCTATATGCAGCCCTTGGGGGAGGTCGTGAGAGGGTTCGGGGTGCGATGTCACCAGTATGCTGATGATACTCAGCTGTACCTCTCCTTTTCTACTGACCCAGACCCTGCTATCTCGGTGCTATCCCAATGTTTGGAGGCCGTGGCGGATTGGATGCGGCTGAGCAGACTGAAGCTCAACCCAGATAAGACGGAGGTGATGGTGGTGGGGAGGGCGAAGGGGGTGGTGGCCCCCCTGGTTGGGGGGGTTTGCCCCCCTGTAGCTCAGCAGGTCCGGAGTCTGGGGGTCATATTGGACGCAGACCTGCGGCTGGAGCGGCAGGTGGAGGCAGTCGCTAAGGCTGCCTTCCGCCAGCTTTATCTGGTACGTAGGCTGCGTCCGTATGTCTCTGGCCCGGACCTGGCCTCCCTCATCCATGCCTTCGTCACCTCGAGGCTCGACTACTGCAACGCGCTCTACGTGGGGCTTCCCTTGTTCTTGGCCCGGAGGCTGCAGCTGGTGCAGAATGCGGCGGCTCGTCTTCTTACGGGGACGGGTCGCCGGGAGCACATTACACCGGTGCTCCGAGCTCTGCACTGGCTGCCGATAGTGTGCCGGGCCAAGTTCAAGGTCCTGGTGATGATCTATAAAGCCCTACACGGTCTCGGCCCCTCATACCTTAGGGACCGCCTCGCCCTTCGCGCCCCAGAGCGGCTCCTGCGGTCTGCCGGGGGTGCCTTCCTGGAGGTCCCCCGTGTTAAGCGGGGGGCCACGATGGAGAGGGCATTCTCGGTGGTGGGACCGCGGCTGTGGAACTCCCTTCCGGAGGAAGCTCGCCTGGCCCCTAGCCTTTTAACATTTTGGCGAAACTGTAAGACCTGGCTGTTTGCCCAGGCCTTTGGGAGGGAGGGTGGGGAGGTAGGTTTTTAGTCCCCTACCCATTTGTTTTTTTTGGTGTTGTCTAGCCCTGTTTTAATATTTAATATTTAATATTTAATGTTTGATTGTTTTAGATGGATTTTATTGTATTTTATTGTTTTAATGTTGGAAGCCGCCCCGAGCTGCGTTGCAGGAGGGGCGGGGTATAAATTTATAAAATAAATAAAATAAATAAATCTCTGAGGGTCCACCTGGCAGCGCTGTCATCTCGCCTACAGCCTGAGAACAGGAGCACCTTATTTTCCCACCCTCTCATGAAAACATTCTGGAAGGGTATTATGAACACCTTTCCTCCTAACACTCACCCGGCCCCCCAGTGGGACCTCAACCTTGTCCTTTCTAAAGTGATGGACCCTCCCTTTGAACCAATGACCACCTGTTCCATGGAAAACCTATCCATCAAAACAGCATTCCTCCTGGCAATAACTTCTGCCAGAAGAGTTAGCGCACTGACCGCCCTTAGAGCTTCTCCTCCCTACATACGATTCCACAAGGACAAAGTAGACCTGCGTACTGACCCTGCTTTCATACCGAAGGTGGTATCTCCTTTCCACCTGAACCAAACCATATCCCTACCAGTGTTTTTCCTGAGACCACATGCATCTCGTGCGGACCAGTTCCTCCATCGTTTAGATGTCAGACGTGCTCTATCATACTACCTAGATAGGACCAAATGCATCAGAGCCTCAGATGCCCTCTTCATCTCATATGGTGGCCAAATAATTGGTGTCAAGATCACCTCACAGAGACTCTCTAAATGGATCCTACTGTGCATCCAAAGGGCCTATGACCTAGCAGGAAAGTCTCTGCCTGCCCAGCTCCATGCTCACTCCACCAGAGCCATGACCTCCTCCCTCACAAACCTGCGTGGTGTGCCCATCCAGGACATATGCAAGGCTGCTACTTGGTCTTCAATTCACATGTTCACGAGACACTACTCACTGGACCTAGCGGCCAGGGCAGATGCTTCTGTGGGCAGAGCAGTTCTACAATCTTTGTTTGATTGATATCCTCGCCTCCACTCTCCTTGAGGTAGGTAATAACAACTGCTACTCACTCTCCCATTAGTGAGAATTGCGGAGATCCTCAAATAAGAAATAGAGGTTACTTACTAGTAACTCTGTTCTTTGAGAGAGCTCCGCGAATTCTCATGTCCCGCCCACCTTCCCCTTGTTCTCTGATACACTTCTGTTGGGTGTTCCGCAACGGGATTGGAAGGAACTGAGGTGGCGAGGGCTCCTCCCCCCTTTTATCCGGTCCTGGTCTCGCGCGATCTGGAGCCCACGCTTCCTTCAGGACAGGAGGGGAGAAGGGAGGGGCAGAGCCCTCACCATGTTCTAGTCTTTTCCAGGCTCTATTCTGCCTGGAAACTGCTAACTTAGGAGGTTTCTGGTGCCTGCGAAGCAGGAAGCAGATCCCATTAGTGAGAATTCACGGAGCTCTCTCGAAGAACAGAATTACTGGTAAGTAACCTCTATTTATTTGGCCAGGCCCCCTGTTAAAAGAAGGTGTGGATTTTGCTTCATACAACTGCTGCAAATATTTGCTTACCTTGTCGGGTACAGAGGATATGATTACAATAGCAACATTCCTCTGGTTAGCATTGAAAAGAAGGATGGAAATTAAATCGAAGCTCAGGGCTAATAATGTCATACTAAATACAACCTAAGTTCGAATTCCTGTCTTGGTATTAGTAATAGTTGCTTGATATGCTATTTGTACATTGTTGCCTAAGGCATTTGAAACAGTTCATACAACTCTCGCATCACCACGCTTGGTCACGATTTAGTAAATTTATAACTTTATAAGATATTAGATGATTAGATATTAATTATATTATTGGAAGGTAAAATTGGTCTGATTTACCGTATGGTAAGTTTGATTAACTGTTACATATATTTTATTGTTTAGACTGTTTTTATTTTATGTGAGTCTTGTAAATTTGGTTTTGTAAATGAGGGCCATAGCGAAAGCTGGAGCTGCTAATAAATTATTATTATTATTATTATTATTATTTGGCATTTAACAGGCAGGGTTAGGATTGGGAGAGGTTTGTGGGTATTTTATGTAGTGTTGGGGGGCTGTTATATTTTGTATTTTGTGTGTGTGTTTATCGTGTTGGTAGCTGCCCTGAGCCTTCAGGGAAAGGGAATCAAAATCAAAATCAATAAATATTTTTGCCAATTGTATCAGGAAGAAGAGGTAACATGTCAAAAAGGAATAGGGCAAAGGATGGTCATGCCCCTTTCTGAGCATCAAGACCAGAGGAGATGTGGGTGGGAGAGTCCCTTTACCCAGCCTTCTGTCTGATGTAGTGCTGCCTCCGTGATAGTATTGTGATGTCATAATGCTCTAAAGGGGGCGTGGCCACATCTGGAAAGGATTGCCCAACCACCCCCTTCCAGCATGCCTCAGGGGAGGTAGCAACCCTGTGCAAGGAGCAGGGTAACAAGTGAGGCCAGGCAATATGGGGTGCTGTAAAGTGTGGGGTCCTCGGCAGCCACCTAGCCTTAAAGCTGACCCTGAGTATCATTTTGGCATACATAGTCCTACTGAGATCTTTACTAGGCTTTGTGTCTGAAGCAAAATGACATGAATGGAGGGTCACCTTACTAGAACTACTATTGATTATAAGAACTGGCAAAAGCTATAAATGAGTCAGCAGCATTCATGCCATATTGAGTTTTATCGCCTGTCAGTGCTTGAAACAATAAATGCTGGGGGGGGGGGGGGG
>QEPC01011805.1:616899-669314 GCA_003113815.1 Sphenodon punctatus | reverse complement strand
CCGGACGCAGCATTTGGGAGTGGCAGGAGGGGTTCTGAAGCAGGGTATAGGTGGGTCCTGCTTCAGGCGGAAGTAATGGATGGCTCCCACACGTCTCGGAACATTGAGGCAGCTCTGACCACCATGGTGAGGGAGCGGGCCACACCTGGTGTGCCCTTCATCAAGGGGCGTGTGGTGACTGATAATGCAGCCAACATATTGAGGCCAGTCTGCGAGGGAGGCTTCACCAGCATCCCTTGTGTTGCACATACCCTTCACCTGGTGGTTCAGGAAGCTCTGGGCTTGGGGGAGAAGGGGATTGGGGCAGGCACCCTTAGCTCCCTGATTGAGCGGGGGAGGAAGCTGGCCCGTTTCTTTAACTGGAGCATGAAGGGCAGCGACCTCCTCCGGGCAAATCAGGCCGAGCAAGGCTCCCCAGTGCACCAGCTGGTGCAGACTGTGTCCACATGGTGGAATTCGACCTTCCTGATACTCGGGTGGCTTCTTAAGCAGAAAGCTGCCTTGCATCAGGTGCAACTGCTGACGGACAACGGGGCACCTCCAGGGTACAATGGGGCGGGATGGGAGATCCTGGCGCTCACCGTCTTTGTTTTGAGACCATTCCTGGCCATGACGGAGACCATCAGCTTGTCCACGGTCACCATCAGCCAGGTGACCTCTCAGGGTCTCCTCAGGAGGCTGGAGGAAATTCTCCAGGGGCAGAATTGTGGCCCTCAGAGCAGGAAGCTGGTGGATGAGGCGGTTGCCCTGGTGCGGTAGCTGAAAGCTGGGATGAAGGCGTGGTTCGATGAGCTCCTGCAGCGGACGGAATACGTGTTGGCAACCATGCTGGACCCCAGGGTCAAGGGCAGCGTGGCATGCCAGACAACACTTTATGGGCACTGGAAGGGTGAGCTGGTGGAGAAGGTCCGGCAGGCAGAGCAAGCTCTGGAGAGTGCACGGCAGCAGCAGTAGCAGGACGCCCCTGGAGATGGTGGGAGTGGGAGCAGCCACCCCTTTCAGCCGACAGGGTCTATCCTTACTCCCAGCCCTAGCAGTAGCAGCACCAGCAGCATGTTGAGCATCAGCAGCACCCCGATTGCCAGCAGAAGCAGCTCCTATGTGCAGGCCACTCTGGGGAGCATGGGCTCTTGCACAGCAGGGCAAGCATCGTGGATGAGGGCAGTAGGGATGGGAGAACAGAATGCCATTCGGACGTTCAGTTCGAAACCCGAGTTCAGGTTCAGCTGTTCGGTTCAGCAAAGCTTGGTTCAATCGGAACCGAAACCAAAATTTTTCCAGTATCAATATTTTTGGCCCTGAAACCACCCCTGGTGTCCACCCCTGGTACCAGGAAGTCTACTCCTCAGCTGCCTCCCCTTTCCAGTCATGTTTTTCCCACCCAAAGTCATGTTTTTCCCACCCCCGAACTCATCTGAACTCTTCCAAACTTTTCTGAACTGTTCGAACGTTTGAGCATTTGGTTCGGAAGTTTGGTTTGGTCATCCGAACAGGCCGAGTTTGGGCCGAACTCCGAACTTCCGAACCACGTTCACCCATCCCTAGAGGGCAGTGGTGGAGATGGTGCCCAGGCAGAGTTACTTGAAGGAGTACGACGGCACCTCAGCAGCAGTTAAGACCTACCTGGAGGAGGAGCTGTGCATCGAACCCAGCAGCGATTCATTGGCCTACTGGGCCGGCAAGACCAACGTGTGGCCGGCCCTGTCCAAAGTGGCCAAGGGTCTCTTGTCCTGCCTAACAACCAGTGTTCCCAGTGAGCGGGTGTTCTCCATGGTGGGGGACATTTGTTCAACCCACTGCCTGAGATGGGGCCAGTTGGTGGAGCATTTGTTTTTTATAAAGGTCAACCTTCCACTGCTGGGATTCCCCGAGCTGCCCCTGGACACGGATTGATGGTGCAGTGGCACACGCCATCCCATGCCAGGGGCAGTCTTGGGACAGGACTCCTCCTCAATCTGGGCTGCTGCTGCTGTGCTGAGGTGCTGTTCCTTCCCTCCCAATGCCCAGCGCCTGCTCTGCCTCTCTCTCTCTCTCTCTCTCTCTCTCTCTCTCTGACTAGACGGCCTCGGCCGGCCTATCTGATTGACCTCATGATGCAGGGTGGCATTGGGAAACTGTAAGCCTGCCAGCTGGCCTCTAGCTAGATGATCTCGGCCTGCCTATGTGACTGGCTCTCTCTCACGCTGCACAGTCTTTACCAGCCTATCTGAGTGCCCTGCCAAGGTCCCAGCCAGCCTACCCTACTGCCTCTCATGCCATGCTGCCTGTCTTCCCACCCTGGTTGCCAAGCTCAAAGCCTGCCTCAAACTGCCTGCCTTCTACTCATGCCACGCTGCCTGTCTGCCTGCCTGCCCAGGTGGCCTAGTCAAAGCCTGTCTCAGTCTCTCTTCTGCTCATGCCACGCTGCCTGTCTGCCTGCCTGTCCAGGCAGCCTGAATCGAAGCCTGCCTCAGTCTGCCTTCTGCTCATGCCATGCTGCCTGTCTGCCCGCCCGCCCAGGTGGCCTAGATCAAAGCCTGCCTTCTGCTCATGCTACACTGCCTGTCTGCCCGCCCACCCATGTTGCAAAGCTCAAACGCTGCCTCAGTCTGCCTGCCTTCTGCTCATGCCACGCTGCCTGTTTGCCTGCCCAGGTTGCCAAGCTCAAAGTCTGCCTCAGTCTGCCTGCCTTCTGCTCATGCCACGCTGCCTATCTGCCCACCCAGGTTGCCAAGATCAAAGCCTGCCTCAGTCTGCCTGTCTTCTGCTCATGCCATGCTGCCTGTCTGCCCGCCCAGGTTACCAAGCTCAAAGCCTGCCTGAGCCTGCCTGCCTATCATGCCAAGGTGCCTGTCTGCCTGCCCTGGCAACCCTGGGTGATGTGCCCCACTGGCCTGGTAATCTTGCTGCTGCTGTATGCTGGTCCATGGGTGCTCTGCCCTGGCAATCCAATGTCTGCTGCTGCTGCTGCCAATGCTGCCTCTGCTGTGCTACGGGTTCTGAGACCGGGCAATCCAATGTCTGCTGCTGCCAATACCACCTCTGCTGTGCCATGGGTTCTGTGCCCTGGCAGTCCAATGTCTGCTGCTGCCAATGCTGCCTCTCCTGTGCCATGGGTTCTGTGCCCTGGCAATCCAATGTCTGCTGCTGCCAATGCTGCCTCTGCTGTACCATGGGTTCTGCTACTGGGCAATCCAATGTCTGCCGCAGCTTCCAATGCCACCTCTGCTGTGCCATGAGTTCTGAGACCGGGCAATTCGATGTCTGCTGCTGCTGCCAACGCCGCTGCTGCTATGCCACGGGTTCTGTGTCCTGGCAATTCAATGTCTGCTGCTGCCAATACTGCTTCTGCTGTGCCGTGGGTTCTGTGCCCTGGCAATCCAATGTCTGCTGCTGCCAATGCTGCCTCTACTGTGCCATGGGTTCTGCTACCAGGCAATCTAATGTCTGCTGCTGCTGCCAATGCCGCCTCTGCTGTGCCACGGGTTCTGAGACCAGGCAATCCAATGTCTGCTACTGGGTGTCCATGTGATTCACCACCGGGCAAGGCTTGACCACTTTGCAGTAGAGCTTCTTGAGTTCGGTTGAGTACGACCCAAGCCTGCAATGTTCGGCCGAGTGGGGGTGCCAGACACTGAGCCCTGGATGGGCCCTCTGCCACTGCTCCACCAATGCAAGCCAGCCTGCAATGCACAGCCAAGTAGGGGTGCCAGCCGCAGTTACTATACCCTGGCAATCCAATTTCTGCTGCTGTGCTGGTACTGTACGTCAGCCATTTGCTCCTCAATCTTGTATATGGCCATAGCTCGGATGAGTGCGCCGGCGGGCAGGGGCTGGGTGAACACGAGATTCACCACCAGGCAATGCTTGACTACTTTGCAATAGAGCTTCTTGAGTTCAGTTGAGTACGACCCAAGTCTGCAACACCCGGCCGAGTGGGGGTGCCAGCCACCAAGCCCTGGCCAGGCCTCTGCCACTGCTCCACCCATCCCAGCCAGCCTGCAATGACCGGCCAAGCAGGGCTGCCAGCCACCGAGCTCTGGCCAGGCCTCTGCTGCTGCTCCACCAATGCCAGCCAGCCTGCAACGCCTGGCCGAGCACAGGTGCCAGCCACCGTTACTGTGCCCTGGCAATTCAGTGTCTGCTGGTGCTGCTGGTACTGCACGTCAGTCATTTGTTCCTTGCTCTTAGCTCATCCAGCCATAGCTCGGATGAGTGTGCCGGCGGCTGTGGGCTGGGTGGCCACGTGATTCAGCACTGGGCAAGGTTTGACCAATTGGCAGAATAGTTTGGTTGAGATCCTGAGAGTAGGATTCAAGCCTGCAACGCCCGGTCGAGCAGGGGTGGCTGCCACCGAGCCCTGGCTGGGCCTCTGCTGCTGCTCCACCAATGCCAGCCAGCCTGCAATGCCTGGCCGAGTAGGGGTGCTGGCCACTCCAGCCCCAGGACCCACTGTCAGGGTTCTGGTGCCATCATTCCACTCACAGAGAGCCATCGTTCCACTGCATCAAGTAACAGCCACTCCAGCCCCGGGACCCACCATCAGGGTTCTGGGGCCTACATTACAGGCAGGGAGGGCTGTCCATCCTGCCATCGAAAAGCTGTCACTCCTGTCCCAGGACCCACCATCAGGGTTCTGGGGCCGTCATTCCGCTGACCCATGTGGAGGGTCCTTATTCGCTTGCAGCATGGCCCAGGAAGAGCCGACTCTGCTCCTGTTGGACACAGACAGCGATTCGGACTTCAGAGGCAGCCAGCCACTCCAGCCCCAGGACCCACCTTCAGGGTTCTGGGGTCTACGTTACAGGCAGGGAGGGTTGTCCTACCACTGCATCCAGAAGCTGCCACTCTAGTCTCAGGACCCAACATCAGGGCTCTGGGGCTGTCATTCTCCACTGCATCAAGTAGCAGACACTCCAGCCCCAGGACCCACTGTCAGGGTTCTGGGGCCTATGTTCCAGGCAGGGAGGGCTGTCCATCCATGTCATCGAGAAGCTGCCACTCTAGTTCCAGGACCCACTGTCAGGGTTCTGGGGCCATCATTCCACACACAGAGAGCTGTCATTCCACGGCATCAAGTAACAACCACTCCAGCCCCAGGACCCACCATCAGGGTTCTGGGGGGTCTATGTTACAGGCAGGGAGGGCTGTCGTACCACTGCATCCAGAAGCTGCCACTCTAGTGCCAGGACCCACCATAAGGTTTCTGAGGCCATCATTCTGCTCACAGGGAGCTGTCATCCTACTGTATCAAGAAGCAGCCACTCCAGCTCCAGGACCCACCATCAGGGTTCTGGGGCCGTCATTTCGCTCCCAGAGAGCCATCGTTCCACTGCATCAAGTAACAGCCACTCCAGCCCCAGGACCCACCATCAGGGTTCTGAGGCCTACGTTTCAGGCAAGGAGGGCTGTCCATCCATGTCATCCAGAAACAATAGGGGTGCTGCTGCTGCTCAGCCTGCTGCTGGTGCTGCTACTGCTAGGGCTGGGGGCAGGGATAGACCCCGCCAGCTGAAAGGGGTGGCTGTTCCCACTCCCACCAGCCCCAGGGGCGTCCTGCTGCTGCTGCCACGCACTCTCCAGGGCCCTCTCTGCCTGCCAGACCCTCTCTACTAGGTCACCCTTCCAGTGCCCATAGAGCGGTGTCTACCATGCCACGCTACCCTTGACCCTGGGGTCCAGCATGGTTGCCAATGCATATTCCTCCCACTGCAGGAGCTTATCAAATCGCGCCTTCAGCGCTGCCTTCAGCTGCTGCACCAGGGCAACCACCTCATCCGCCAGCTTCTTGCCTTGAGGGCCACAATCCCGCCCCTGGAGAATTTCCTCCAGCCTCCTGAGGAGACTCTGCACCAAAGGGGTCACCTGGTTGATGGTGACCGTGGAGGAAGTGATGGTCTCCATCAAGGCCAGGAATGGTCTCAGAACAAAGACAGTAAGAGTCAGGATCTCCCATTCTGCCCCATAGTACCCTGGAGGTGCCCCGCTGTCCATCACCAGTTGAACCTGATGCAAGGCGGCTTTCTGCTCGACAAGCCGCTTGAGCATCAGGAACGTGGAGGAATTCCACTGGGTGGACATATCCTGCACCAGCTGGTGCACTGGGGAACCTTGCTCGGCCTGCTTTGCCTGGAACAGGTTGCTGCCATCATGCAGCAGAAAACGGCTAGCTTCCTCCCCCGCTCGATCAGGGAGCTAAGGGTGCCTGCCCCAATCCCCTTCTCCCCCAAGCCTGGAACTTCCCTTACCACCAGGTGAAGGGTGTGTGCAGTGCAAGGGATGCTGGTGAAGCCCCCTCATGGACTGCCCTCAATATGTTGGCCACGTAGTGCGTCACCACGCACCCCTTGGTGAAGGGTGTGCCTGGCGTGGCCCACTCCCTCACCATGGTGGTCAGGGCTGCCTCGATGTTCCGAGACGTGTGGGGGCCGCCCATGACTTCTGCCTGAAGCAGGGCCCACCTATACCCTGATTCGGGACCCCTCCTGCCACTCCCAAATGCTGCCTCCGGGTCCTGCCACCAGTGCGCCGTCACTGCCAGGTAGGTGTGCAGAGCGTTTCTGCTCAACCACAGGTCTGTGGTGAAGTGGACGGTGGCACCCCCAGCCCCTGCCAGCTGCTCCCTCACCTGCTCCTTTAAAGCCCAGTACAGGGCTGGCACCACCTGCCGACTCAGGGTGGTGCTGGCAGGCCGCCAGTTCTGCTCGCTCTATGCTGGGTTCTCCAGTTCTAGTCACCATCACGGCTGGGCATTGCAGGCTGACAGGCATCAATGGAGCAGCAGCAGAGGCCCGGCCAGGACTCAGTGGCTGCCACCCCTGCTTGGCCGGGCGTTGCAGGCTGCCAGGCATCGGTGGCAGCCTGACTCAGGGTGGTGTGTGAGGGCAGCTTAAACTGGGGGGCCAGGAAGCCAATCAGGTGCCTAAACCGCATGTCCCCGACCACCGAGAAGGGCTGCCCATCGAGCGCAATCATTTCCCCCAACATGCGCGTGGCTTTCAGTTGAAAGCCACGCTGCCCTCCACATCCTGCAGCTGCTGATGGACTTGTAAGCTGCCCCCACCCCAGCTCCTCCGTGGTGCACAGACGCTTCTGGGCCTCAACTGGCTGCTGCTGCAGCACCACTGACAGTGCTTATGGGAGGGGCAGAACATGGTGGCGACACAGCTCTTGGAGGGATGTGTGGCCAGCTCCGTCCAAAGTGGCCAAGGGTCTGTTGTCCTGCCCACCAAGTGTCCCCAGTGAGCGGATGTTCTCTATGGCGGGGGACATTTGCTCGCCGCATCGCCTGAGACTGGGGGCCAAGTTGGTGGAGCAGTTGCTTTTCATCAAGGTGTCGGTCTGTCTGCTGCTGCTGCTGCTGCTGCTGTTGTGGTTTCTCCTACAGGGGAATCCAGTGCCTGCTGCTGCTCTACTGATGCCTGGCAGCCTGCAGTGCCCGGCCAAGTAGGGGTGCCAGGCCAGCCACCAAGCCCCAAGCCTTCCCAGCCTCTGCTGCTGCCGCCACTGGGCTCAGACAGCCAGCCATAGCACCACGGGCACCCCTGGGCCCTGGGGGTCAAGCACCAAGCCTGCCTTCCTGGGCAACCTAGGGTGCCAAGTGCCAAGTCTTCTCGGTCTCTCCTGCTGCTATGTCTCCGATGGTCTGCCGTGCTGCCACGGGCACCCCCAGGGGTCAAGCGCGGAGCCTACCTGCCCGGGCAACTTGGGGTGCCAAGCACCAAGCCTTCCCAGTTTCTGCTGCTGCTGTTGCTGGGTCTCCGACGGCTTGCCATGCTGCCACAGGCACCCCTGGGGGTCCCTGGAGCACCCCAAGCCTCATGGCGGGTCCGAACTCCACCGAACGTTTGGCAGGACCAAACTCTGCCGGACCGAACCCCTGAACCCGAACTAGATTTTTGGGCCGAACTGCCGAACATCCAAACCCCGTTCTGTTTGCACATCCCTAGCGTTTGACTATTTATTGCTGAAACTGTTTGGCACATTAGATGTCACAGCAGATTACCAGTTTTATTTCATTTGGACTGTAAATAAAGACCGATAAGTAATAATGTAAGGCTATGTACCTTAAGGTTAAATGTCTGACTACCAGACTAGAGCTAATGGACTATGACATTTTTCAAACCATAGGTCTGACATTACATGCAGTGTCAGAATGAAATGTTTACAGTGATCTAACTCTACATTACAATACATTAAGACATCCGTTCTTTGAGTGCATCTGAGTTGTGAAGCACAGGAGCACCAAATAATGGCCCAAGAGTAAAAGTGATCATAGGGCTCAAAGAGATGTCTGGTGGGTTTGGGCAGCAGCAACAGTGGCACAGGGCATGCTCCCCTTGCTCCCACGGCCCCCAGGAGGCTCCAGTGGCCGGAATGGCAGCTCAGCTTCTCTTGCTTCCGTGGGAGCTGCATAGACTTGCCCCCCACGCAGGCATTTCTGGTGAGAGCTGCAGTTTAAGTGCTGCATGTGACTCCCAAGCTTCCATTTGCCCACCTCTGTGATATAGGATGCCATTGACACCCTTACACACATGAAGCTATATTTATACGAACACAGCTAATGACTCCCCCCCTCCCCACTTCACTCCACTGAGAAGTAATCTACTGTGCTAGTGTTCAGAATGGCCATTTTTACACACACCTTAAAGTGCTGGTCTTTCAATCTTCTGGATTTACAAGTCCACAAGAAAGTTCCTGGATGCATTTGTCACACATGCTGCCCTGAGGCAGTCTAAAGTAGCCACAGCTGTGGACGTGAGGGGCTGCCATGGAAACCAAGTGACCACAGCTGCCTGGAGTGAAGCAGTTTACCAGGAGAACATTTTACACACACAAGTTTTGGGAGACACCCAGATGTTACAGGATCCAGATTTGTAAAACCACAGAATCAAGGACTTCTTAAATCTGTGAGAATATGCAGAAGTTCAAAGAGCCAGATGTTTAAGATCTGGGTGAGTGATTTAGACACACAGAAAGTTAAGGATGTCACAGCAAACATGCAGGAGAAATGTGTGTGTAAAAACGACCAATGTGAACAGCAGAGTGTTAAGTGACTTAACATACATAATTAACACCCTTTCTCTGTTGTCAGTTTACTCCTGGGGATAGGCTACATTAACCCCTATTTAAACTGGAGTATATATCACCAGGATAAACCCACCTCTCCACTTTGCTTTAAACCAGGGGTGGGGAAATCTTTCCCTTCAGAGAGCCAGTTTGAAACTTAGGACAAGTTCTGTGGAATGTAGAGGAGCTGGGAATGGGTGGTGTTTAAGGAGTGTGGATGGAAGCAGGGAATGGCCCTGCTCATGGGTCTGTGCCTTGGATTCTTCTCCTGTCCTTGAGTTCATGCCCTCATCTCTGCTCCCTTTTCTTTGAGTGCCCTTTTTCAGTGTTTTAGGGCATGGGCGATTCACCAACCAGATCCAGGCATTGGAAAGGGGCCAAATAAAATCAAAGTATGTTGAGAGGTTGTTACTTCAGAGTACGTGATTATGGACAAACCTGTGATGCAGCTACACGAGCTGGGCGGGAACGATCCTCCGCACAACCCAGGGCTGGCAACTGCAGTTGTCACACTTTGGGGCCAGCACAAAGAGCAGGACACGTGGTCTGTGCCCCACCCCTGGTGGGGAAACTGGGCGGGCCACTGTCAGATGTCCGATGTCCTGCCATGCCACTGGCCACACATGCTGCTGCCCAGTCCCGCCCCACCCCCACTCCCGCTGTCTGCCCACTGTCCTGCCCCTGGCCATGACATGGCCACACAGGAATGGCAACAATGCCAATCTCTCAAGCCTTGTGATTGATTGATTAATTAATTAATTAATTAACTTATAAAACCATTTTCTACCCCGCCCCTCCTGCTCCAGGCAGTCTGGGGCTTACATCATAAAAACACATAAAATCAGGCAGCACATTAAAAGAGAAGGCAGACAAAACCAAAAAGAAACCTCCCTTCCCTCCCTTCCTAACTCCCCCCACACGCCATCTCCCTCGCCAAAAGCCAGGCGGAACACGGTGGAAGGAAGAGAGGTCTGGGGCCAAGCGGGCCTCTGCCCGGAGGGAGTTCCACAGCTTAGATGCGGTCACAGAGAATGCCCTCTCCATAGTGGCCCCCCAGGGTGATGGGTCGGGGCAGACAGGGACTGGCCTACAAGCGATGACACGGTACAGTGATTTGGGCAGCTTTACCCCCACTTTGGGTAAGGCTGCTGTGCCCTGCATCTTTCAGAGGGCATTGAGCATAGCAGCCAGCTACCTGCCCTGCCCCCGGGCGGGTTGAATATCTGGCGCCCACTGAGCACACGAGCCACTGCATCTTGTGGCAACAGTGGCCAAATTATGGTAAGGCTGCCCAAATCACAGTACCATCTGGTAGCTGTTGTCAGTGTTTTAACACTGAATCCTGATGACAAACCGCATGTAACAAAACCATCCCATTATCAGTCCAGATCCTGGCATATAACTTGAAAAGCAAACAAGGAAGTTATAAAAACACTCATTGATAATACTTCGAATGACAGAGTAAATTAGACATTATAAATGAATTGCCTAGAATGATGCAAAAAGATTATTAGTCCAGGGGCCTGTGTTCACTGTTTTCTTCCCATTGCTGCCATTGGCGAAAGGCAGTGAATATTGGTCCCTGATTATTCCCATATTATATCAATGTCCCTTTTTAAATGGACCTGGAAGGAGCCGTGATCTGGGAAGGATGGGTGAAGGCGGCGGCGTGTGGGCAGCCCATTACACGGACGCCCTCCCATCTCCACACACGGAGGCACCTCTGTTTTCCCCAATGTCTCTGTGCGTGGAGGTGGGTGGAGCGCAGGAGTGCACATGTATCCCCACCAGCGGTCACACGGACGCCCCCCCCTCCCCACCCAGTTGCCCATGCCCACATGGGCGAGGGGGGGGGGGCATCTTGTGTGAAAAGGGCCAGTGGTGTTCTGTATCAGGATCTCTTCAGTGTTCGCTCTGAATTTTTGTTCCATATACACAGATATTCCCCTTTTCCAATCTCATTTAATTTATTTTTTTCTTGATATAATCTCCCTATATGCTTATGCCAGCTGCACGATTAACCAGGAAGTGAAATAATGTCACAGTGCCCCAGTTCAAGTGCATCAGTGTACTACTTCAGGGCTCTGGGTGGGGAACCTTTTCCCCCTCGCTGTCCACTCTGAAAATGAGTACAAGCTCCACAAGCCATTTAGGAGTTGTGGTGCAGTCGTTTATGGTGTATGTCAGGAAGGGTACAGATCATGGATCCTGCTGTGGTTCCATCCCCTCTCCTTGAGTGCATGATTTCAGCTCCCTTGTTCTGAGTTGCTCTTTCAGAGTTTATGGGTAGGGACTGGATTAATGGGCCAGATTCAGGAGCTGGGAAGGAGTTAAAGGGACCCTATTCCTGTGCTGGAAATGTCTGCTCCCATTATCGGAGTGAGCTTACACCAAATGCATGTTCTTGCAAATATGGTTTTCTAAAAAGTGGTTTTACCAGATTTCACTTTGGAGTTGTACCATCTTGTGTGGTATGTGCTTTCAAAAGTGCAAAACTTTATCCTTGGGACTGACCATATGGTGACAACTTTGTTGTCCAGAATATTGAGAAACAATCCAGGGGTGGCAGAATTCCTTAATAAATCAGGAAAATATAGGAATCATTCTCATGATACACTAAAAATGGAAATAGTGTAGTTTAATCATCCAAGACAAAAGCTAGTAACTGTTTAGTTTTGTCATGTGGAATCACTAACTTGTATTTTGTTAAAACAAGTGATTTTGGAGGGGGGAAAAAGCAACCCATAGTAACATTTCAAAATACATTCCTTCACAAAAATGTAAATAGAAGCATGTAAGAGGAGGGGAAAGCATTGAAATTTACTTAGAAATACAGCATCAGATATTTAAATGTGACTTTTTGTAGCTGTATTCAATTACGAAGGTGCTTGCCAAAACTTAGAACACCAGTCCCTATGTTGAGAACATCTGCACTTCATTCAAGCAAAATCTAATAATTACAGCTTTTAGTCTCCCAGAGGGTCAGCAAAAAAATAAAATAAAAAAACCAGTAACAAGTTAGAAGGCCCTTTTAAAATCCCCTGAATGTCTTTTGTTTAAAACATTACAGCCTTTCTGTTTCACAAAGGTGAGGTTTATTATGAAGTTTTTATAACAACCAGCACCATGAACCCTAAAAACTGTCCCAGTATTTTCAGGCCAAAGGTGGCTTCATTTGGAAGCTGCTTGCAGGAAGCATTCACTAGCAGAATACATGCAGGGAACCAGTTCTGAAAGTACTAGTTAGTGGCAAAGGGCAGCTATTTTACAGTCAAATGGTCTGCAGCCTCCACTTTAAAGGCTGCAGTCCACAAACCACTTGCTCAGGAGTAAACTACTTTCCTCCAGAGAAAATCCATGTTCTGACCAACAGATATTTCATAAGGGTGAAAACAGGCAGAATACTAACTCCATTTTAATACCACTTTAACATTTCTTATGCATTTTGCAGGGCTGCATGGGGCACCAATACATGAATAAGAAATGATGAAGCAGTGTTAAAGTGGAGTTTCACCCAAGATCTTAAATCACTTGTACTCCTAAATCATTCACATGTCAAAAGCTCTAAACCAGGGATGGGGAACCTCAGGCCTGGGGGCCAAATGTGGCCCACAGCAAGTTTTATGTGGCCCCTTCCCAGTTTCTGAATCTGGCCCCTGGATCCAGTTTCCTACCTCTAACCACTGAAAAACTGAGCTCAGGGTAAGGGAGCTGAGATGAGGGAGACCGATCCATGACCTGGGCCCTCCTTTTCTTCCCTTAAGCACCCCCACCTCTACTTGTATGCGACCCTTGGAGCTTGTAGTAATTTTTAAATTGGCCCTTGAATGGAAAAGATTTGCCACCGCTGCGCTAAACCAACGTTACTCAGGGAAAGAAAGAGAATTATGCACTCCTGAAAGATGAGTACAGAATCCCGTTCACTTTTTATGTTGAAGTAACTGTAGCATGAAACATGTGTAGGCAATGGCATCTCCCTGGCCCGGAAACTGCAGCCAACACTCCCCAGGTCAGTGAGCAGCATGAAACAAACATGCCTAGAGCATGAAGGTGGGAAACCAGAGAGCCATCCCCCAAGGCCGGAGCGCCATCCACCCCACCCCCAAGCTCGGCTAGGGCGCAGAGCACAAATGTGCTGTGGGTGGCCACGCTCCCAGCACCCCCATGACAGGCAGCCATGGCAACTAGTCATGGCACATGGCAGCCCCTTCCTCGAGGCGGGGATGGCAGGGATGCTAGCCTGTGTTGACGCCATTGAGCCAGGCTGCACTTCAAATATTTTTCTGAGGATGCAGCTGGGGCGAGCTGCCTACCCAGGGGGCAGCACTAGGACCACAAGGGCCAGTATCACATTTGTTTTTACCTATTGTTTGTCATGGCCATTAAGGGGAGATTGCCAAGTAGCTACTTCTACTGGCAGCTGCACGGAGAAGGGTATGGAAGTGGAGTATTTATTGCTATTTGTTATTCTAAAGTATCACGTCTGTTTCTCACTGTCTGTCAGAAGGTGGCCTAAGTGGTTTGTGACTAGCTGCCCATGAGCGCAGTTCTGGTCCCTCATTAAAATCAGCCACTGGATCGTGTCGTGTGAATGGCTTGTTATGTTTGTGCTTAGCACAGGGTTTCCCTGTGCATACGGTTTGTTTTGTCTGTGTAAAGCGGCCGAGTCAGTGATCGTTGGTTTCCTTCTACCCGGGGGTGCCTAACGAAGTTTAAGCTCCAAGTTCTCGCTCTGGATGGCGAAGGAGGGAAGCGATAGAAAAAAGATGGGGCGCTAGCCCCGCTGGAAGCCGCTGCCTTCCCTCCCGAATGAAGCGCTCCCCGCGTGTCGCTGCCCCAGCCCAGCTGGCTCACTTCCAAAGAGGCGGCGCTGCCTGTGAGTGGCCGCCTGAGCTGCCTAGTCTCAGCCCCCGGGAAGAAGGAGAGAGAGGTGTAAACAAGGAGGGGGGGGGGGGCTGGCTTGATGTCAGCGGGTCACATGGAGTCTCATATGGGCCGGGGGATGGAGGCGGTGGGTGGATCTCAGCTGGCAGGCAGCAGCTGCTGCTGAGGCGGTGGCACAAGCAGAGGGGGCCCCGGTGCGCACCCAACCTACCTCCCCAGCCAGACAGCTGCCACCGGCCTGCGCCCTCCGTTCCGCTCTGCTCCCCCCGCCGCTTCGCCCTTGACAAATGATGTGTTTAGTGATCGCAGCGATGAAAGGTGAGTGCCGATCCGGTCGCACGGGCAGCCTCGCTACTTACTGGAGTTACTGGAGACATTCCCAAGCGCGCCCCCCCCTCCCCGTCTGGGCCCGGGGTGCCAGATGCCCCGATCGGCTTGAGGGCGACTTTGCTCAGCTCTCTGGTTTAAGGGGAAAAGCTGATGGAAGTTGGGGCAGGGCTGCTCGACGCGAGGATCCCTTCGCGATTGTGACCCCCCCCCCCCTTCGTGCTTTTGGTGTTAGGGCCGCTCTACTGACCCACTTGTGGCCCGGAGCCTGGCCCACTGGACTGTGCGCACCCAGCCCCTCCAGAGAGGTAGCTACTTTAGCTCCCCTGCGTAAACATTTCACCCCCGTCGCCTAACGCAGCTGGCAGGCGATCTGAATGCCTGATTTGCCACTACTGAACTGTCCTGTCAGCTGGGAGGGAGGGCAACACCAGGTACCGCAGAGCAGAGGGCAGCCCCCCTACTCTATCTTCTTACGACTGTATTATTTCACTGCTTAGTCAGCCCCCCCCCCCCCCAACGTGTCTTCTCCTGGCATAATCGATTTTTTTGCTCGATTCAAGCTAATCAAGGAGTGAAAGTGACTAGACACGTGTTGAAAGGTCGCCCTTTTTTCTGTCCAGACTAGCTCTGTGCTTAGCGAGCAACCGCACTTTACACTTTTTATGTAAAACTTAGAGGATAAGAGAGAGCTTATCTGCCCACATGATTTTCAGACGGAGAGGTTAGCAAGGGATTGCATAAAAGCAGAGAGGTGCTGCATCCTTATAAAATCTATTTTTTAAAAAAATAGCAAAGCATCCCCTTTTATTCTGACAGAAATCGAGGTGGGGGTGGGGGAAATCTCTGCAGAGAAAAATGACAGGTTTAAAAGAACTACACATTTTAAAGAGGCTTTTTGAGGTGGGGGGAGTGAAACAAAAATTCTCAAGTGCTATTTTAAAAACTGACATTTTCCTCTGCATTCAAATCCCAGTCTTTAATGAGGGGCAACCCAGGCTTGAGGCGAGTCAAAGGAAGTTTTTGATGAGAAATCAGAAGTTAGAGGTATGTTGCAAATAGGTCTGTGCTCTCTCCTAGCAGAAAGGGCATCTGTCGTCTACGGGTGCTTTCCCATGTTCCTAAATGTGCACCGTTTGCCTCCACAAGAAATGGCAAGAGGTTTCACCCAAAAGAGCAGCATGTTTTAAAAGCCAAATTACAAAAGGAAAATTAAAAATATATTTTTAGTGCTGTATCAGATTTCTTCTTAAGATACCTTTCATTCATTAATTATTATTATTATTATAAACATTTATATAGCGCCAGCCATGTGACCTGGTGCTGTACAAAACAGAAATAGACGTGGTCCCTGCTTGTGGCTTACAAGGAGGGGGAGACGGGAGAGGGGACAGAGGCAGAGACAAGGGAGAAGACTAACAAATATTTCAAACTAATGTTTAAAAAGATTAGTGCCTCTGATAACACGTTTAATTGAGGTTATTGTTATATTTATGCCCCTTCAGAAATGTAGCAATATATTGAGATTAATTTTTTAATGATCCTGAGAGACAGTAGTGTGTTTGCCCTGCTTAGTGTATGCTTTTATTTTGCAAAAGGCACTTGAGTCTAACATGCTGATCTACAATCACCAAGCTTTTCTCTCTCTCAGTACAGAAATAGTAGGTGATTAGAAGAAGTGTAATGTTATTGATTAATCATTAGACACTCTCTAGTTGACAATAAGACTGTAACAGAGTTGACTGACAAGGTTAGTTTTGTATGTAAGTTACAGAGTGATTTTAACAATTAATTAAAACATTGCAAATGTTGCACGGAAAAATATGTTTTATTCCTCTGTGACTGGCCAGTCAAGCACATTCCTCTGTAAATGGCTAATCAAATAGAAAAGGTGAAAGTATGTAAGTATGTCAACAATAATATCTTTTTGATATCAGTCTCTTATGAATGCTTTGAAAAAGGTTTTATATAAACATAAAAAGTATCCTAAGAAGAAAAGATATTTTAAAACTCCGTTTCCTTACACCAAAGTCGTCTTTTTGACAGTTTTGTTTTGGTATTCATTAAACCGTTTCCTATATAGGTGAAAAGCTGCTAAATCAGAACCTTTGTGTACATTTATTCAAGTTTATATCGGTTGTGTTCTGTAATGGGATAAGTATAATTTCTTTGATCAGTTTCAGTAACAGCCCACTTTATGTTGTTATGCTCTGATAAATCTCCTTGTTTTCCACTAGTGACTTTTCCATAATTTGAACTATAAGAATGCATTTTAGTAGTTCTCTCTTTTCAGTGGTGATAATTTCAGTGTGCTGATAGATGTCTTTGCTTTTGTGTTAGCTCCACCTTGTCTCTGACAAACAGATTTATGAAAATAACTTTTTTTTCCTTTCCAAAGCCCCATAGCTCTTGCCTACACATTTATCTTGCAGTGACCTCTGGCTACCGTGCAATAATAGATCCACAGTACTGTGCTTTGAGAGAAGTAGACCAGACGCACTGGGAATGCAGTTGTTGTTTGTTTTTTTTGTTTTTTTAAATATAAACTCAACTGCACAAGGGACGAACTCAATATGTGTAGGTGATTGGAATATTTTATTTATTCCTGATGCTGTAATAGCACTCTTGGGGGCTAGGTAATCATTTGTATCTGCTGTGAAGTTGAGCTGGAGAAAATTATGGTCTGTGGGAGATTGTGGAATGTTACAAATTTACATGTGATTTTTTTTTAGTGACACACGAGTATATTAAACGCTTCCCTACTGCCCTTCATTTTTAATACTCCAAATTGACTCCACATGAAAGGGATTTGGTGTAACTGTGCTTTTCATGCAAACTAACAAAACTATCTCAAATATTTTTCCCCCAGTTTGTAACATACGAACCATCCCATACTGGATGGAGGATAGCTGGAATATTCAAAGCACTAGAAGAGCCAGGCATGGATGATAGAAAAGGAATGGATTATGTTGGAAAGACAAGCTGTCCTATATCGAAGAGAACTTTTTCTAGTATAAACTTGACTGGAAAGGTTTCAATTTGCAAAAATGTTGTGAGAATTCTGTCCATAATGATAGAGTAAAATATTCTGAGGATTAACTGATTTTTCTTTCTGTTTGTGCATCTCTAGACACAAACTGAATAAGTTATTCCTGTATAGCTGTGGTTGGAACTGATTCAGATAGTATTTATTTTTTTTTAGTTTAAAGGATGTGTAACTTTATATGCTTATCTTGAAATTTAGAAAGCAAACTTTTCCAAGTAAACTATCATGTGTACCTGAATGTTCGTTGGCCTAAACCCTACTCACATCTAAGTTTTGCTGTTGATTTCATGTCCAAGTAGGTGCTACTAATAAACATACAAATACTTTGCAACTACTTGAAAGTCCATTAGCCAAATGTTATGCTGGAGCATGAAACAAGACACAGAGTAACAGAGGGTAAAAACAGACGTGCAACTGGTGGGACCGCCCCAGGCTGCCCCAGGGCGGAAAGACGTGGGGGAGACAGCCCGGGTCAGGTTGGGGCACTGAACTGTGTGCCCATGACTGGGGAGCCGTCCTGCTGCCTGCACGGCTCAGGTAGGGCCGTCAGCACAACAAATGTTCAGGCGGCTGGCCCTGCCCATTCAGAGCTCCAAGTGCCCTGCCCCCACCATGACGGACAGCTATGGTGGCCAGTGAGGCACAGCCATGGCAGCTGGCCATGGAGGCCCCCAGGCTGGGTATGACGGGACACAACAGACGTGCTATCCCGCTGTGGCCCGATTGGGCAGCCATAGCCTGGGCTGTGACCTCAGAGATTTGCGAGATCATGTCCCAAGCTAGCCGCCAACACAGCCCAGGGCATTCCTGGGCCAACATCTGGCGGCGCCTGCACACGTGCAGGTGGGTCCAAGGCTACAGCACGTCAAAGCAGGCCAAGGTCATGTCTGGTTTTACCCACAGTCAGAAGTGTAGTTATACACTGAAACAATACTATTTTTCACTCAGAGTCTTAGTTAATGACCACACAGGGCAATGGTGTGCAGGACCTAATGTCAGTAGATAAGATGTATATAGTGTTAAGCATCCCAGATATGTTACTTACTGTATTTTGGTATTAGGCCCCTGGGTTCTACATTTCTAGCAAATTAGTAGAACAATAAAACTCAACAAATTGGGCATAATGATCCTTGAAATATTTACTAGGATTGGGCTGTGCATTCCCAAGCAGGTGATCTTGGAGTACTGTGGGATATTAATATGCTTAACTTTTAAAACTGCATTGTATGAACAATACCTTTATATTAACATTTAGGCCCTTTTTACATGAAAAGGGTACCATTCATGCCCACGCAGCGGATCTGCATGAGCATGAGTGGTATCATCTCATGTAAATCCCACGGCCGGTGAGTGGGGTTGTGTGTGTGTGTTCCTGCAAAACGCGCATCCCCACTCACACACACCCGGATCCCCACGCACGGAGCAACTGGGGGAAATGGAGGTTGCTCCATGTGTAGGGATGCATGGGGGATGGGTGTGCACCCTGTGCACGGGCACCCACATGCTGCCCATACTGCGTCATGCACCCCCCCACCCGGAGACACGGCCCATGTAGAACGGGCTATATAGATAGGTTATCTCTCTCTCTCTCTCTGTGTCTTTATACAGACAAATAATTTTATATATTGTGGTAGAAGCAACTGATTTAAATTGTTGATGTGGAATTTTTATTGTTCAGGCTAAAAAATAAATAAATCCCACTGTAGGCTTCATTGGTTGCAGTTTTGTTTGAAATAAACAAGTTGTGGAGCTGTCTGTTCTCCTTTTACCATTGGGAGATGTCTCCAATTTTTGTCTGGCTTGACAGCTTTTTTTTGTTTTTTTGCTTTTTTTTTTTAACAAGCAGTTGAGTGAGAGTGCTGTTAATGATTTCAAAATCTCATCTACTGTCTCGTTGCTATCCCAGTGTTTGGAAGCCGTGGCGGAGTGGATGTGGCAGAGCAGACTGAAGCTCAACCCCGTTAAGACGGAGGTGATCGTAGTGGGGAGAGCGAGGGAGGTGTTGGCCACCCTGATTGGGGGGGTTTGCCCTCCTGTAGCTCTGCAGGCTCGGAGTCTGGGGGTGGTGTTGGACTCGGACCTCCGCCTGGATCGACAGGTGGAGGTGATGGCAAAGGCCACCTTCCGCCAGTTTTATCTGGTGCGGAGGCTGCGTTCATACATCTCCAGGCCGGACCTGGCCTCCCTCATTCATGCCTTTGTCACCTCGAGGCTGGAGGACTCCTGCAACACGCTCTATGTAGGGCTGCCCTTGTTCCTGGTTCGGAGGCTGCAGCTAGTGCAGAATGCGGCAGCCCGTCTCCTAACGGGGACAGGTCATCGGGAGCATATAACACCGGTGCACTGGTTGCCAATAGCAAGTCGAGCCAGGTTCAAGGTATTGGTATTTATCTATAAGGCCCTTCATGCTCTTGGCCCCTCATACCTCAGGGACCACCTCATCCTCCGCGCCTCAGAGCGGCTCCTTTGGTCTGCCGGGGGTGCCTTCCTGGCGGTCCCCCGTGTTAAGCGGCGGGCCGCAATGGAGAGGGCATTCTTGGTGGCCGGGCCGCATCTTTGGAATTCTCTCCTGGAGGAAGTTCGCCTGGCCCCAAGCCTCCTAACATTTCGGCGGGTTTGTAAAACCTGGCTGTTCGCCCAAGCCTTTGGGGAGGAGGGTGGGTTAGGGTTTTTATTCTCCCTGCCCTTATTTTTTATTTTTCTTTATCCATGGATATTTTAATTGTGATGTTTTTATGAAAGAAATGGTTTTATAAATTTTAAGTGTACGTTGCCTCGGGATGCCGTAGGCATATGGGGCGACTCATAAATGTAAGAAAATAAATAAATAAATAGCTTTTATTTAAAATCTGTGCTTTTCTTTTTATGAGTGCCGATGTTTGTTTTAAATGACCACTGCTCAGTCTCTGGGTGTTTGTACTTATCCAGGATATTAATACGACATGATTTGGGTGTTACTTAGCACCTTGGTTCTCACTGTCTGACTCCAGTGCTCAGAACTTCATAGGATCAGCCTTTGATTTGGTTCTTGTAGTTTTGTACTGACCTGATCACTGTGGGTTGAGGTGATCAAATCTGACCAGGGTTGCTGCCGGTCACATTTGCTGGTACTGACCTACTGACTGCGATGTACTCCTGGAAGGAGTCTGTGTTCTTTGCCAGTAAACCACTTCACACAGAGGCTTCTTGTTATATGGGAAGGAAGATGGTTACTTGCGTCAGGATTTTAAGCCTGTTTTAACTTGCTTCACTGCTTTACCAAAGCCTGCTCGTGCGAGTGCTGTGTTCACACAGCTCCTGCTGACGACGTCAGTTGGAACCTGGTTTGCAGAATCAGACCCTTTGAATTGTTGGCTGCAAACTGCATGCATTATTTTATTTTCACAATGTCATAACCAACATGCTTGTTTTGAAATACCTGCACTTATATCAGACAGAATACTTGTTGTTACCTTAGGATGGCAGTGCCATACCATTCTTTACCCCCTTGGAGAGGTTAAAAAAACATGCTCCCTTTGGTATAAAATTGATTCTAGGTTGTGTCCCATACAAGCCTGGTGCAGGATACTACCCTGTCAAGTCCAGAGCACCCTCAGAACTTCAGATGATCAGACCCTGCACCAGACCCAGTGTTTTAAAAGTAGGCAGCAATAGGCCAAATCTGGCCTATTGTTGCATTTAATTTGGCCCCTTTCTAGTTCCTAGATCTGATCCATGGATCCAGCCCCTAGCCTCAAGAACTTTTAAAAGAGTGAGTTTAGGAAGGGAGTAGAGATGAGGGCATAGATTCATGATCTGGAGTCTCCCCCTCATTCCCTCAACTTGAGCACACACCTTAAGCATCCCCACATCCAACTCCTATGGAACATCAGCACAGGGGGGAGTGTTCAGGATGGGCATCTATAGAAACAAGTGGTTAGGAATGAAACACAGGAGGCATTACTTAAGGTTGTCTTTAGTAAGGCACAGGTACTGCTGCACATAGTATAGGCAATTAGGCACTGTCTTCGGTGAGTGTGAAATTTGGCTTACAAATAAGATTTTATAAATATTTGAAAACATATATATATATATATATATATATATATATATATATATATATATATATAATAATGTATAGTATTGTATACACAATATAATGTATATCTATCTATCTATGATACAGGGAGTAAACAGACATGTAAACAAGGCCACCCTTAAACTGCACAGCACGTGCTTTAGTGCGAACCAATTTACTGCAGCTTTCTTGCTGCAGGTATCAAAGCTCAGAAAGTCAACTAAAGGCCCAGTTTGCTGCTTATACTATGGTTGCATCATGGCAAGCAGCAGGCTGTTAAGCTTTGCCATGTCACAGATATATAATATTAAAATCTCTCTATATGTGTGTTATATATATTCTAGAGTGACAGACAATTTTCCAGCTTTTCTTTGCAACCTGAATTTCATTTTTTTTAAAAACAAAAGCCAAGAATGCCATGATTCCCCCCCACCCCCCAAGTTTAGTGTTTCAGAGGCAGCTAACATCATGAGACTTAAAACAAATGTTCATGAGTTGACAACCCTGCAATCTTAGAAATGTTTGGTTGTATCTTAACGAGTGTGTAACAAGTAAAGTTGAAAGAAGAACTGTTCCTAAAAACAATTGGTTAACCCGTCAACTATACCTTATCCAAACCCAGAAGTAGTGGTTTGGGCGATAACTGATAGCCATTTGAGCTCTGTTGGGTAACCATTTCAATTTCAATTGGAAACCCTTTCTCCTCCCCCCTAAAAAAACCCACCCCAAAATGTATATGCAAGAACCTGTCTCAGCTGTGGATGTTATTTGGGTTTAGGAAAGGCTCCCTGAAAATGTGACAACTACCTGCAAATAATAATCCCACTACCCCTCTCAGCACTAGTAACAAGTACGTAAGCAAAACATTTGGCTGTTACTGCTGGAGAGTTCTTTTTTCTTTCTTACCTGTGTATAACTTCCCACAAAATTATTTTTTCATCCTATGTTTTTTTTAAAAACCCTCTGTTTTGTATTAAGCAGAATGCAATTCATGTCTATCCTTTTCCTCTGTAGGGAAATGCCACTCTGTTCTTCTGTGAGTCTGTAAATTATCTATCTGGTGTTAGAAAAACTTGAGATGCTGAATGTTTATGCCATTATGTTCCCAGGAGGTAACCTTTTGTGGGCTCCAAAATAACTCAGTGTGCAAGGCAAGCTCCTAGAAAGAGTTAGTTAAATTTTATTATAAGACCTATCGGCCTAGATAGGCTACTGTTTGCTCCCCTTCATTTCACATGCATATCATTCATGCTTTCATCACCTCAAGACTGGACTATTGTAACGCGCTCTATGTGGGGCTGCTCATGGTGATGGTTCGGAGGCTGTAGCTGCCTGGTGCAGAATGTGGCAGCCCATCGGGAGCATGTTACACCAGTGCTCCGTTCTGTGCACTGGCTGCCTATAGTCTTCCGGGTCCAATTGACGCTGCTGGTTCTTACTTGTAAAGCCCTACACGGCTTGGGCCCCATGTATCTGTGGGACCACGTCACTCCCCATGCTCTGGAGCAGCCCCTGCGCTCAGCCAGGAGCGCCCTTCTCGAAGTCCCCTGGGTTTCCTGGAGGGCGACCAGGGAGAGGGCATTCTCGGTGGCCACACCAAGGGTGTGGAATTTGCTCCGGACCTCTCCTCTTTTCTACACCATTGCAAGACCTGGCTGTTCTGCTGGGCCTTTGGTGAGGGTGGGTCTTTATTTATTTTTAGGGGCAAGGTATTTATTTTTTTCATTTTTTGCATCCTCTCTTTCCCTCTTCCTTTGGGCAGATGCTTCTCCCCTCTTCCCCCCCTTTTATATTGTTTTTATGTTTTTTATATTATTTTATATGGATTGTATATGTGTTTGTGTCTTGTAAGCCGCCTCGAGCAGCCTTGGCAGGAGGGGCGGGATATTAAATGTTTTAAAATAAATAAATAAATAAATAAAATTTCTAGTATGAATCTTCCAATTGTAATTTGCTGTTACAGCTTATAACTCTAAAGCTCAAGCAAGCAGGTCATTCTCTCTTTTCATGATGTGCCCTTTCTTGGAGGATTTATGTCGAAGGAACATGCATGTGCCTCATGATGCTATGAACGGGGCAGAAGAAGCAGCTTTCGTACTGCATGGAGCAAGTGGATTGACATATGAAAAAATAGGTGTCCAACCCACCACAAACCTCAGGGCTTAGCCACGTCTGCTTTACTTGGACCTTAAACCCCTCTCCCAAAAGAGAAGGTGCTAAGATGCAGTCACCACTCTACAAAACAGCTGAAGCATTTATATGCATATCTACAGGTTTAACAGGCATAGTGTGGCTGCCTCCCACCCAGTTTCTGCACCAAAAGGCTTTACACAATCCTTCCCAGAGTTGCTCCAGCTGCATAATATTAGCATGTAGGGGCTCTGTAATATGCTTCCCAGGCTCATAGCTAAGTGTGGAGGGTGGAGCTCAGGCTCACACCAAGATTTTGCTGTTCTTTGATCCTGGCCTCTGCAAAGAAGCAATTCAAAAGTTGTCTAAAACAAAGGGGTTTGATAAAAGGAGTAAACAGACACAAAGGCCACCCTTAAACCGCACAGCATGTGCTTTGGTGCAAACCAATTTACTGCAGCTTTCTTGCTGCCTGTGTCGAAGCCCCAAAAGGTAATTGGAGGCCCAGTTTGCTGCTTATAGTACAGTTGCATAAAAACAGTGGCAATCCTGCTCCCAAGGACCTTGCTCCTTCTGTTAAGGCCCGGTGCTTCCATAACGCCTTCTGTGAACCAGCCAGTTCGCCATTAGCGCTTCTGCTCTTTAATCTGGTTCAGTTCACTGCTGACAACTGGTGCAGCTGGACACAAGTTAGCTCTGGTCTACGCTTGCAGGTAACTCTGTTCAGTGCTGGGTCAGTTTCACCATTATGATGGGAAAGATTTCTAATGCAGACCAGGCCTGTGGCTAGGGTTACCACCTCCCTCAGGGAGGCGTTCATTTGAAGGCAAAGGAACGATGTTGGTGGAGGCGTAGGGTTGCCATATATGCAAATTTTTCCAGGACACTTATGAAAAATACATGTTGCAGGCCCTGCAACATGCATTTTTCATAAGTGTCCTGGAAAAAAATTGCTGCATTGCAACCCTATGGAGGTGGGCCAAAGGGGCTGTCACACCCCTTTCTTTCATAGCCCCACCCCTTATGGAGCATCATGATATTTCATAGATGTGGGGGTATGGACCATTCTCCACCGAGTGGTTCTGTAATTTTCACCATGGGCTTGCGAGCTCTGCTTGCATCACGTACGGTCTGTCACTGGCTGTCCATCATACATTATGAATGCACGCGCTCGGTTCACCTCTCACCCGTCAGTATATATATAGGGTGCAACGTTCCCCTAGCCCACTCCGTTCCTTCCAACTGCGTTTGAAAGCAGTTAGGTAACTGCACAGTTTAGCCACTAGCTTATGGCTTCAAAGTCAGTTTTTAAAGGATGCTCAAGCTGTAACATGACGGTATCAAGTAGAGATCCTCACGTGCTCTGTCAGAATTGGAGGGAACAAGATCATGTTGGAAGTGGGGTAAAGGGGCTGTTATCCCCCTTTCTGTCATAACCCTGCCCCTTATGGAGCATCATGATATTCCATAGATGCGGAGGTATGGACTGATCCCTTTCTGACATGAATGCCTCTTGGGGCTTCCCCTGAAACCTTGAAAGGTGGCAACCATAGTTGTGGTTCTCCTGTCTGCTACAACATTGACCGTACTAGTGGCAGGTCTGTTGAGCAATTTTTATGGCCCCAGTACATCCTCATAGTGGGGAGACCTTACCCCGCCCTCCATTTGAGTTGAATTCATGTTTTGAAATCTATGCTGGTACTTTCCTTCAGGATCTCCCACTTCTCCCTTGTAGCTAAGCTAAGCATGTGCACTTGCAACATCTCAGCTTCATGAATGTATCCCTGTCCCTCCCTATGTTCCCTTCCCCCTGTCTAATCATGACTACAGCACCAGATATATTACTGACATTATGTAATTAATTATTAATATTTTATTTACAGACATTACTTGTAATTATTAATATATTTGACATATATTAATCTATCTCAAAAAAGAAAATTCTTGTAGTTTTTTTTGGGGGGGAGGACACCCTGAGCTTGGTGGGCCTGGTACAATTGTACCTTCATTCCTTTTATCAAGCCTCAGCGGAGTACCAATAAACTTTTGTGTTACGTTCATAGCCAGTCAGGATCAAACTGTAACACAGAGAGATGTAATCATCCAGTCCACATCTTAAGAGCACCAATCTCCTAAGTATAATCAAAGCTATTTAAATATAATAGCCTATAATAAACCAATACTCTCTTTACTGTTGAGCCACATGAATAATACCTTCAGCATATTCAATTTATTTATTTGCAGACACTGGATTTCGCCCACGTCCACCTTCAGCATATTTATAACGTATGGCATCTGCCATGTAATTATTGTGTAATGTTTCTGTTCTCTGCACTACAGAGCTGTTGGTTGTCATGGAAAGCCAAGACAATGTATTTTTATACACTACTCCACGTTATCGTAATCTAAAAATTTGTACGAAAGTGCTTGTTTTCCAAAACAAAATTAGTGTTACTGTTTCCTATGATCCCCATACATATTCAACTCTGATTGTTGCAGAGAGTATAATTAGAAACTGATTACCATAGCCGCTAATACAATCCTTCAAAGATTTCCCTCTTGCTATGCACTGATCAGTAGATACAGCTTTTTTTTTTTGGTCTTGCATAAATGTGACAGCATTCATTTAAGACATTGCAGAGTCATTTTAATTATCAGATGCTAGTTCTGAATAGCTAACATGCCATACCCTGATATAAGGGAGAGGTTCTGGGATTAGGTGACCGCATGATAAATAGACTCTTTTATGTAATATATTGTTTGGTTTAGCAGGTGTTCTTTTCTTTCTGGTTGTTTGCTGAATGTATAAGACAATATAAAATAATGCAATATAAATTGGAGACGCTCTGGGAAACGTACATTACAGAGGGGAATGTCAGGTAGTACACTCATGCCCGTGTCTTCCCTGCTAAGGAGTGAAGGTGGCCAGGGAATGAAGTTTAATTAACTAGTTTAATTTAAAGCTGCAACTGAGTACCTGGCAAGTCTGACAACCCATCGACTCTGGGATGCCCAATTCACCCTGGTTGCGTTGGGGCAATAATTGGTACCCAAACACGACCTGATCGGCTACCTGACTCCCCAGGCTAACTCGCCTCACTGATAGGAAGCTGCTCCTCTGGTCCGGTTGCTGCTCCCTGTTCCTCCTCGGCCTGCATGCTGCTCAGCTGAGCTGGGGACTTCCCACTCAGCGGGGTGGGTGGGGGGGGGGGGGGAAATGAGGAGGACTCTTCCCACCTGTGAGCACCCTGTTAATGGGTCCCCCACTCCCAGGGGAACCCATATCGGGTGTGCATGGGTCCTGCGTGCACCCCCATCTTGAGTCCCCTGGGAACAAGGGACCCATTAGGAGGATGCATGCAGGTGGGAGGAGGCTTCCTCTGTGGAAAAAGCTGAGTGGGGACGTCCCCAGCTCACTAAGCAGCATGCAGACCAGGGAAGAGGAAGCAACGACTGGGGAAGCAGCATCCTGGTGGTGAGGTGAGTCACCCCAGGGAACACAGGTGTTGGGATCGGCGTCCTGGGATGCCCCAATAATACCTGCATTTTGGGGCAATGGACACCCAACGGGTGGGCCAGGTACCCTGTTGGGTGCCTGCTAGGAGTTCCCGAAAATGCGGGTATTACCCATGGGTAGCAAAAGTGCTACCGCTGCAGCTCTAGTTGAATTGTTGTAGTTGTAGCCATCCTGCATCCAGGCAGGGGGTTGGACTAGATTACCCTTGAGGGCTGTTCCAACACTGTCATTCTGTGATTCTAACCTGAGGTGGGATTTTAAATTGATTTGGTTAAACAAGAACAAAAAACCAACAGCCATATTCATTTGGGTTTAAATGATATGTATTTTTGATTAATTTAACTCAGGGGCTGCTTTAATCCAGGGCACTGGATGCTAGAGCTGGGTTTGGAGGGGAATTGGAGTAGGGTCATGTCGCACCACACCCAATACCCTTTTGAGAATAGCTGGCAAGTGCCTCTCCAAAACGGTACCCACTGCTCTCTCTGCTGCAAGCCCTGTCTATGAGCAACACAACCGCGCTGGGACGGAAGAGAGAGACACTACATAGAAGAACTGGTACCAGCGCTGGGAAGAGGAAGAATGGATTTTTGGGGGCTGGGATGGATGGGAAGTGGGGCCAAATGTCCCCTACCTTTGCAGTCCTGCCACCACCACTAATTTAAGCTAAATCAAAATAAGGAGGGTTCGTGTTCACTGCATATTCCCCTCTGCTGCCAATGGGGAAAACACTGCAAACACACGTCTCTGAATAAGTCATTCAGACCTAATGAAAAGTTTACACTTCGAGTTTTGCTTCAGTTTAACTAAACATGTACATTTATTTTTTAAAAAGGACTTAGAGTAGGAATGGGGATCCTGATCCGTGGGCCAGATGTGGCCCATGGTTAGTTTTTTATTTGTCCCCTTTCCAGTTCCTGGATCTGGCCTGTGCATAGATCCAGCCCCCGACCTTTAAGGACTGAAATAGTACACTTGGGAGAAAGGGAGTAGAGAGGAGGGCATGTGCTGGTGAATAGGGAATGGAATTGTGGGTTGGATCTGGGTACACTCTGAACCCTTCCCTCATCTTGAGCTTGCCTCTCAGATCCCCATCCCAAAACTCTTATCTGGCCCCATAGCTTATTCTAATTTTCAAAGTGACTGCCAGAGGGAAAGTGCTCCCCTCCCCACTTTGTCTTAAATAAAGCCTCTTTTACCTGTTCTGCTTCTGTAGAGTTTGACGGCAGGCAGGAGGAAAGGCATCCAGTTCTCCAGCAGTTTCCCCCAAATGCCAGGTGGCCAAAAACAACCCAGTAATTAACTCCCATCCTGATAATTATTAATTTGTGTTGCAGTAGCGTACAGAGGCTCCAGGAACACATCAAGGACCCACTGTGTC
The DNA here is from genome assembly GCA_003113815.1 of Sphenodon punctatus. Classification (NCBI taxonomy): domain Eukaryota; kingdom Metazoa; phylum Chordata; class Lepidosauria; order Sphenodontia; family Sphenodontidae; genus Sphenodon; species Sphenodon punctatus. Next base: position 640,924 of record QEPC01011805.1, on the reverse strand, counting down.
AGACACTTGTATGAACTTGGAACAATACAGTTGTTACTCCAAAGAGCTTATGCTCATGGGTGTAAGAACAGGCAGGATAGAAGGAATATGCCCCCTCCCCATCCCTCTACTGACTTTGGGGCACAGGGAGCAGACAGTCTCTCCCTTACTTTTGGCTGGCAGTGCCACCACTGTAACTAGGGGTTGACATCTTCCCTGGAGCTTTGGCATGAAGGGGCTGGAGCCACATTCATAAGGGGGCGTGCCATTTTCCAGCATGTCCCGCCCCCCTCTGCCCCACCTGAAAACAATTTCCGTGCATTATCCAGGCTTCATCTACAGAGAGTGCAGGAAAACCCAGAGACTGGAGGTCAAACCAGGAAGGGTGGTAATCCTAACTGTAGGTATAGGAGGGAGACAAAGTTAAGGCGGGAGCTGCTCCCTATGTAACTCTGGTTCTTGCTGCATTTGAATTTCAATGTTCAGGGTCAAGGATAGAGGGGGTCATGGGGAAGGAGCTGTTTCACTCTCATTTTGCCCTCTTATTCTGCTACTTTAGCTATTTATTTGTTTATATAGTGACAGCAATGTGCCTGGGGCTGAACAGTCATGATAAGAGACAGGTCCCTGGCCCTAGGAGCTTACAATCTAGAATGCACAGGAGAGGGGGCGATAAAGGGGAGGGGTACAACTACACTACTGTACTTGCATTGAGATGAAATACTAATGTGTTGTGAAGTGGCATTTTATTTGGTGTTCAGTGTAAACTGGATGGAAGGTGTGTCGTCCTTTCCATTTCACATGGATGGGATGTGGAGCTGTATTCATCCCCCACCATAGAATCAATCTGTACCCAGTGGTGACTTCCATAGCCCACGAAGGCATAAAGCTCACCTTAAGGGATGAGTAGCCAGACAAAGGTGCCCTCTTGGACATCACTCGAGACAGAGTCTTCTCCCAGTGCGGTGGGATTCATGTTTAATTCTGGCATACGTTAGTGTAAGGTAAATTTACTTTCCTGGGCTGAAAGAAGCAGCTTGACCAGTTTGCGTTCTGTGCTAGCTTTAAATTTAGCATTGTTTGCCAGCAGATGTGTTTTCCCTTAAGTGAATTTCCTCCTCTTTGTCTGTATTTGCTTTATGTTACAAAACAGTTATTGTGTAAAACAAATTTTCTAGTTAAATATATAGCAATGGCCTCGGGCTACTTCAGAAATTAATAAAGCCAGCCACTGCGCGGCACCAGACCATATTTTTTTTAGGCTCCTACAAAACAGAAATATGTGTTTTTTCTCTCTCCCTTCAGGTTTCCTTTGCAAATATTTGCCTGTTAGACATTATATTAATAGCAAGTGTAGGAGAACCTGTATGAAAGAGGAACTATTCTTTGATGCATGCTCACAGAAGTTAAAATCTCAGGCTGAAATGTTTACGAATCTGAAGAAAATATTTTTCAGATGGCAACATAATGAAATATTCTGCTCTGTAGAGAGGACTGTATGCTGGGGAAATCCCCCTCTACTCAAAATATTATCTTTATCTTTGTATTTTTCCCTCAAAGCAACAACCCCTCCAGCCTAGACTGACTTAAGGCATGTCATGATTTATTTGATCTGTGTAGAGGTTTTTCTTGCACTAGACCTATGTTGTTAGATAAAAGATTTATGGAGAGTATGAATTTATTATGCCTATTTATCATTGTTGAAAGGGTTCTTGAATCAACTAGTAATTAAAGAAGGTAATTAGGAAGGTTTAAATTGTCCATTGACAAAACTTGATCTTCAAAGTTTCCTTTTAAGTAAGATAGAAACATAGGCCTTGACTGTCTCCTCTGTGATTGAGCAGGGAATTCCTAGGTATGGGTAGACATCCCAAGAGGATAGCGGATATGGAGCCATCATGTGTTGCTTATCCTCCTCTTCCTATAGTTTTGCACAGCAAAGTCCTGTGAAAGAGCAGACTGCACAGATCTTAAGGACAAAAGATCCCAAACTGTTGGCCAAGACTCCAAGTGGGACCATGCCATTTGCAAATGGGTTGTGATCCTATTTGGTTTTTATACACTTGCATTGTCTTTGTTGTTGCCTAGGGTCATGGAATTATATGTAACTCTAAAAATGGGGTCATGCAGGCAAACCTTTGAGAACCACTGCTTTCGGTTTGGTTCAGAACTGTTCTATAGGAGGTGTGTGTATGTATGATAACTAATGGTGTGCCCAGTATGTTGAGTCCTCAATGGGGTTTTATAGGACCCAAAAAAAGTTGTTGTGCGCTGCAAGTGGCTTTCAATGTGTAGCTTTTTCATTTAGTAGAGACACAGGGTAATTTCAGACGTTATGATACCATGGTCACCCAAAGTGATTCCCCTGTGGTGGCCGTTCGTACCGTAACGTCTGTTGGGATTCCCACCAGATGTTCACCCCAGTGAATACCTGGCGGGAATCTCATTGACCATGCTTTCGGACCCCCGGCTGCCCGGAGGCCAGAAAGTGTGATGGGATCGGGTCCCAAGCATGGTCGGATTGGCCATGGTCCGGTGCGGTCCGCAGGTAATGTCTGTTACCTGCAGCCCGGACGGATCGTGGCCACGGTCCGGGATCGGGCGCAGCGGCTGGATTGGCTGCTGCGCCTGTCCGTCTCCCGGAGGGCGGGCGGCCGGGGGAGCACAGGGGTGCAGGGCTGTGCAACCGCACGTCGTGACACGCAGCCCCGCCCCCTCCCCGATTCCCAGGCAGAATCAGGCTAGCACGTCTAAAGGACGGTCGGACTGATACCTGACCGGGATCCAAAATGGATCCCAGAACACGATTCAGCGTGGCGGGCCTGGTGGCCCTTCACGTCTGAAATTACCCTAAGACTAAAGACTAGAGTAGAGAAGTGTGCTATGGGACTGAGAAGTTCCATGAGATGCTTGATGGAGGGGTATAGGTGTGTGAGGAATGTAGTCTTCCATATTCCATAGCCTTCTAGGTTCCTCTGTCTGCTCCTCCACTCCTGTCTGTGACGTGGCCATGTTGTTGGATCGTCTGCAAGGTCTATACTGAGAAGGTCTCTAACCTCATGTTGCCTCTCTTCAAAAGATTATCTAGCCCATGACCACAAAATTGTTGAGTAGGTAAATATTTCATTGCCATTACCATTATGGCAATGATTGACTATCTGTATTGTAATTTTGTAAAGCCTTCTTCACCTTACTTTCGTTTACCTTCCCAACAACATAAATGATTAAACCATGTTATACTTTTTATAACTTAGAGTGGAATTTATTAAATTAAAGCCATTTGGTTTAATGATTCAAAAGGTTTTTTAAAAACACTTTTTAAACACTTTTAACTGTGGAATTTGCATTTGTAAAAGTTGAAATGCCAAATTTAAAAAGTCATTCTGGAGCTGGGCCTTGTAAATCTGTTTTGGTCCAGTGAACTTTGTTTTTAATAGTTGAGCTAAACCCTCTAAAATGTGATTTAGAATGGGAAACCTAACAGTTATTTCAACTGCAGCTTTAGGGTGCATTAGCGTCTTGCCTAAATCCCTGTAGCATGTTAGTCTCATCTGCTTTTATTAATATCCAGAAACAGTAGCCACTAAGTCTAACTTAATTGGCTGTGCTTTGATATTGTCAAAGCAAAATTCTATATCTGATCTGCACTGGAAATTTAGTTTATTGCACTGAGTGCACCATACATGATGATCTGCCTTGTGGGCAAGTGCATGTACTTGTGCATATAATTGCAAGCCGCTCATGGCTCTCGGAGACTGAGTATGGCCTCTCAAAGTGGTCATGAACTTAAAGGCCATCAGAGAGGGACATAGAGAAGACCTTCAGGGACAGGGACTAGTTCCACCTTCATTTTTGCAGCCCCTCTGCAGTTATAGAGGATGTAGTCTCAGAGTAGGAGGGCATCAAGCTGGAACAGAAGGAAATCATCATATAGTTGGGAACCTTTCAGATGTCCTAATATCTTCTTGCATCAAGGATGTCCCTCTGAGGAAGGGGACCTCCATTGACAGGAAGAGCAAGGCAGTAGTAATTGGAAATTAGATTGTTACAAATATAGGGAGTTGGATATGTGATGGTCAGGAGGTCCACTTCGTGACTTACCTGCTGAATGGAAAGGTAGTGGATCTAGCCAAGCTTTTAGAGAGTTCTCGGGAGAAGCCAATGGTTGTAGTAAATGTAGATATCAATGACATAGGAAAGTGCAGAAAACAAGTCCTGAGAGTAAATTTAGGCTGGTAGAGGTTACAGTTGTTGTGTAAGAGGTTAAAGTTCAGCACCCTAGGATCTCAGTGGTAGCTTTCTCTGCAGTGCAAGACTAGGACCCTTTTCACATGGGCCGGGAGGAGGCACGATGGAGGGGGAGGATGGGCGTGCACTGTGGTCACATGGACGCACACCCACCTCCACCGATCTATGCGCACAGGGGCACCTCCATTATGTCCGATGCCTCTGTGCATGGGTGATGGGTGGAAATGGGTGGAGCGTAGGAGCGAGCATGCACACCCACACTGGCAGTCACATGGACACCCCCCCCATACTCACCCGGTTGCCCACGTGGGTGTGGGGGGTGCTCTCATGTGAAAAGAGCCTAGGGCTGGCACTCAAGTTCATTCTGCTTGAGTAAGGGTGTTGAAGAGCTCTAAAACCTGCAGTTCTAAAGCAGTCTTAAGTACTGGGCTGGGACCCTCCAGGAGGGGCTTTTCAAGCACTGCCTGATTGGTGCAGTTGGCCGGTACTTGTCACTCCTACACACCATATTTCACCACTAGGTCCTGATACTGACTGCTCTCCTAGGGTGATTTCAGACGAGACGGGGCGGCATTCTCCCAGTCCCGGAATCACCCTTCTGATTCCCCGCCGGAATCAGCCCGTCACGTCCAACAGAAGTGCTGGCTGATCCAGGCGGGGAATCAGGGAGGGGGCGGGGTCGCGTGGCGCAACATGCGGCTGCACGGCCCCGCCCCCCCATTCTCACCTGCCGCCCGCCCTCTGGGGAGACAGGCGGGCGCCGCGGCCAATGCGCCTGCAGCGCCCACCCGAATTGACCACGGCCCAGAAATCCTACGGGGATTCTGGGCCGTGGTTGCCGTCCAAACGAGACAGGCCCCTTCATAGCGGCGGGGAATCGCATTCACCACGCGATTGGCGCCAGCCCCGCCGGTTCAGCCCGCTCGCATGGTGAATGTGATTCCCTGCTGCGATTGACCGTGGAAAACATCTGGGGGGGAACTTCGGTTCCCCAACAGACGTTACGGGACCATTCCCCACCACAGGGTATTGACTGTGGTTGAGCGTGATCTCGTAATGTCTGAAAATACCCCTAGACGGGCTGCTGGGCAGGATCGACTCTTACCCAATATGGCAAGTCTTCTAAGGAGACATTCATGGCACTGAAGAGAATAAAAGACAAGAGGTGTGTGCTCCTCCATCCATTAAAATCAGTGGCTCAGGTCATATTGACTTCAATGACGGAGGTTTGCACCTACAGAAGAAAAAGGATGAAATTATGTGGGAAAGTGTGTCCTAACATATAAACAACAACGATTTATTTAAGCAGTATTCTGCATGTAACACCATACTTCTAAACCTGTTTGACATGGTTCTCAGAACAAGTTTGGATACACTGAAACTTGTGTTAGGTTGGGATGAGTTCAGCAATCTGATATGATCTGTTTTAACAGACGTTGCTCTTCCCAGGAAGCAGTGTGTGTATTAGCGAGATTGGGAAGTCATGTGTTTTTAAGAATTCTAGGTTGCCAAGTAGGTGCCATCATGAAAGGTGAATGTTGAGAAGTGAAAGTGACTGGCAGCTCATCTTGTAAGCATGCTCGTTGCAATCAAGTCTAAAAGTTGAACATCAAAGAGATCATAGCTTATTTTGTGGCAGACTTAGACATCAAAGAGCAAATACAGGACAAAGGAACTGTATAGAGATACAGTACAGCTTTTCAGCCAGGTCCCCCTGGAATAGAACAGAGAGCTCCTTTTAGAACAGGAATATATCTTTGGACATATTTCTTTCTGAATTACGAAAAAGATAAAGGTATATAAAACAGGAATTATAAGTGCTCCCTAAAGGCCCGGTCATGGCAACCTGCATGTTGTCACAGAGACACAGCTCAAGTGGTGGGTCTAGCTTTTAGAATTAAAACACAGGTGCTCTTTGTTAAAGGCAAAAATGGGTGGATGAGCTTATCCTAGCCAAACAACAAGGAGAGAAGATTCAACAGTTCCAACTGGGAATACCCTGCTTCTTCAGCCTTGGTGTTTACAGGGTTCAGTCCCTGCTGTGTCAGGATATGTTACAATGAAGTCCATGAAACACCCCCACTCTTAACAGGTTTTAGCACTCAGTGCCTGCTCAGGATAGCTACCCACATGAGTGTAAAAACAGGTAGGGATGAAGGGGACATCCTCCCTCGCCCCCCTTCCCCCAACCATAAAGCAAGGGCATAGGAGCAGACCTTCCTTAATTTCAGTCTTCTGTAAGCCCCATGACAATGGCATTGCATGGCACCTGGATGAATGAGTGGAGCTGACACCACTTCAGGTGTCAGTGGATGGGATTTTGGGAGGTTGGGGGGGAAGATCTCCATCCAACTTATGTTGTTGGTGCTCAACTGTACATATGGATTTGGGTGTTGGGGGGTGCAAAAGGATCCTCCCCTGGACTTTTTCAGGGCCCTGGCTCTTTGGTGCACAGTGAGTAAAACCGGACATGACAGCGGCCCACTTAGGCCCGCTTTTCCCCATAGCCTACTGTCGCATGTGCATATGGGCTGCCAGATATTGACCCGTGGTATTCTAGGTTATGTTAGCGGCTAGTCCAAGTTCTCACCTCCACAACCAGCTGAGGTAACAGCCTAGGCTAGGACCCGCTGGACCAGGGCAAAGTGGGCTGTTCTGGAGCCTGCACATCTGACTCCAGGCCTGTCTACTGGCCCAGGCCACCTTCACCATGGCCAGCTGCCATGGTGGCTGTCATTGGTCAATGGCTGCCTGTCATGGCAGGAAGTGCTGGATGCAGGCAGGGGCAGAGACGGACAGTTGCATGTTCCCTGTTCTTCCCGCCCCTGGGCTGTGCTGCCATCGGCTCAGCCATAAGCATGTCTGTTCAGTGCTCCGGAGGACATGCACCCCGTCTGCCTGGACTGCCGTGTCCCGGGTGGCTTTACCCAATGTTCCAGAAAGGGTGTTTCAGAGCTGGGGCAAAAGGGATTTGCTGCCCCTGTCTGACATGACCCCACCCACTTCAGAGTGTTGCAGCATTATAACGAGAGCTAAGATGAGTATCCAATACTACCTGGTGTCTGGCTAAATTTCATGGTATCGGTTTACCATCTGGAGGTTAACCAGATTACTGATTTACTGCTATATCTCGCATTGGCATTTACTGCATTGCTATTTTACAGCATTATCATTTGCCTATATATATATATATATATATTTAAAACTTCCTCCCTCCAGACCTGGTTTTAGAATAGTAACAGTAACCTTGGGTAAATGGCAATGGTAAATGGCAAACGGCAATGCAGTAAACAGTAATGCAATTATATCCAGTAATCCAGTTTGGTGGTTAGCCTCTACGGTAACCAGCTAGTTACTGAATAACTGCCAAACTTACTGGAATACCAGATATTAACTGTGGATAATTTTTCTACTATCCATTTCAGCACTAATTGCAGTGCTCTGCAGGAGATGGGGCCATGTCAGAAAAAGGGTGGGTGAGCCTCTTTGCCCTGGCTCTTTCTGATGTGCCTCAAAAAAACCATTCTAGCAGCACATTTGCACATGCTTACATGGGTAGATTTGTTGAATTTAATAGTTTTAGGTCTCTTCATGCGAGCAAATTTATTGAAGAGTGTAAACATCTACAAGATAAGACCTAAGTTATGATATTAAGGTTGAATGGGGGGAAACAGGCAAGAACTACAGTAAAGCTGCTGCTCAATGTCTACTTGGCATGAGGAAGCAGGAGCCCTGCTTTAAATGTACTTCTGTACATCCATTCTTAGTTATAATTCCATCTAATATTAGGAACAATTCAGCCAAAAATATGTACAGCTTCTACACCACAAAAGCCCACACAGGCTGACTTTGTTTCTTTTTCTGACTTTCTGCAGTTTGGAAGCTGGATTTCGCTCCCCTTATTTTTGCTGAGTCAGTCTTCTAATATATAACATATTTTAAAGAGAAATACAGATTTCCTGTACTGGCCCCTAAATTAATAAATAAGTGTCTGACTTTGCCATAGCTTTGGGAGACCTAATAACATGCATTTAAAATGCCATGTCCGATTTTAGAACAAAGCCGTCTTTTGCTGAAGAATTTTATTGAAGGAAATTGTTTGACTAGCTCAGACAGTTTCAGGGTGGGAACTTTCTGCTAAAGTCCATGGAACCCTTTGACGTGCGGTGTTAGTATGGGGTAGATGTTTTTTAATTTTTTTTTAAGTACATGGCTCCTAGTTTTATTGTTTGTGGGGAGGGGGATGTTCACCTCTATGGTTACACTCTTCAAATAATTCACCTTTTTGTCAATAGAACTACTCTGAAATAAGTGAGTTGAGGATCTCGGGTGCAGGCTATTGGTAAAATATAGAGATGTGCTTGAGCTATATAAAATTTGTTCCATAGCCTAGCCTGAATTTTTGAATATTCCTCTTGTTTGGATTCAAGAGTTTGGGATGCATCTCACAGTGTAATATTAGAACCCATGAGCCCTTGCTACTTCTACTGCAAAATACTTAGCAGACACCACACCCTCATTAAGAAATACAACGGATTTCTCCTATAAACCCCAGGGAAACCTGATTAAAAGTACTCCTGTATAATTAATTAATGAGCTGCTACCCTAACAAAAGTAGCACATCAGTAAACAAATGCTGGAATGTAAGCGGCCAGGAACGGTTGGGAATTGTGAGAAGACATCAAGGTTTGGAAATAACAGTGAGGCACCTCAGGAGGAATGCATATTTGCATGTGGTGAAAGGACTGAAAACTCTCTGAGAGTCTGGGATTCCAGAGGAAACATTGTGACTGTAATGAAGGAGTTCTGATTGAACAACAAAGCAATGTTTTAGCACACTGTAGTCCTCCTGTTTGATATCTCTTATTACCCTCCTGTCAACAGTCAGATATCTCTATATTTACATGAATGGCATTTACTTGGAAGTTGGCACCTTTAGAATACTCTTATTCTTAATATTATATTGTACATTCTGTCAATTCTTTGTAATTAAGTCCTCTTGAAATATTTAATAGAATCCATGATTTCTTCCTTCATTAGTCTTTGATGCCTTAATTTACTGCAGACACGTGGATGTTCATAAGAAACAAGATAATCTGAACACGTTTTTCTGTGCAAAGTTCACGGATATGAATGCCCTGGCCACATGTGTAATGTGTGCAGAGAGACTGGGTGTATTGAATGGGTTGCAACTAAGGTTCTGAAACTGTGGGTTGGGACCCTATGTGAGGGGTCATGCCATGTGCAAATGGAGCTTAAGTTCTAACAAATATTTGCTACGCTTTGCATATTTGTGTTGTTGACTGAGGTCACAAGATTATATTTGTTTCCAAAAGAGGTATTGCAAGGGAAAAACCCCCGAGAACCTCTGGATTACAAGGTATATGCAGTTTACCCAGCCCCAAACAGCCTGGATCCCACATATCCCACCACCTTCTCCCCTACATCCCATTGTAGCACCTGAGATCAGCCAGGAACACTCTCTTGGCTGTACCATCAGCATACTGAAGCTACACAGCAGGGGTGTGCAGAGAATTGTTCCCCATGGCTGCTCCAGTTATGGAACTCCCTTCATCTTAGAGGTTCACCAAAGCCTTAGACTGAATATTTTTGGACAGAATGTAAAATTTATTTGGCTAAACACTTGGGAGGCTGATTGGGGAGGTTTGGATTAAGGGATTAAAAAATAATTAATAATGCATTAATGGTGTGTGTGTGTGTGTATGTATGTATGTATGTATGTATGTATATATGTATATATATATATATATTCTCATATGCTAGAACCCAAGGAAAGGGTAAGCGATAAATATAAATAAGGAAATGTACACTAGTGAGGTACTGATACAGTAGAATTGAAAATAATAAATCAGAGTCCTCAGGGACTCAATCAATTATACTTATTTCAATGTTAGTAAAGCTCAGGATTTGCCCCTTTGCATTTTACTAACTAGTTTATTTCACACAAGACAGTTTTAAGCAGTGATTTGAAAAAGATGTTGCAGGGTAATCGAAGAGTTAAATGTTTGGACTTTGCATCTCTTTAATGAGAAAAATGTTGCCACAGTTCTTCTCTCTTCACATGCTGTAGGGAGAAAAGCTGCACTGAAGGGATCTGTGAATTGAAAGTTTAGTGTAACCACTAGTGTTCCAATCCTGTAACACTGAAACCAGCTGGTCATCTTCAACATGAGCAGGATCCGATCCTAGGTTCCTGAGTCCTGCAAAGTTCTGGGACGTTTGAGGGCCCTTGGCTTCTATGGAGACCAGTTTGCAGGATCTAGTCCCAGCTGAACAAACAATAACAAGTAATTTCTAAACTGTAACCTTAACTTTCATGAAAATATGGCAACAATAAATGTTCCCTGGTATGTGGCAAACAACTGTGCATGCCGATGCCAGGAAATTATCAATAAGTACAGCTTTCTCCATTGAAGAGCTTTATAAGGCTTGGCCTGCTTGCTGACAAGAAATATTGTTGCAAAAGACAGTTTCAAACATTACAAAGAATAAGATAGTAAATTCAGTAGCTATATTAAATAGGATTTAATATAATTAAAGAAGTAATTCTGAATTTGTATAACTATTTGCAACGTTTTCCCAGGAGGGGAAAAGGGGAATTCCTTTGCCAGTCATTTCTAAATAATTTTTTTAAAAAAAAAATATTGTTGTTGTTTAGAACTTTCTTGTTTTGGAAGTTGGTCTCGCAGATTTTAACCACCGAACTTTTTTTCTGGGAAATATTCTTGTCACTGGAGCCTCATCATTTTTGCATAATAAGTACTTGGTGATTAAAAAGCAATTGCTTAAATTTGGAAGATGAAATCCACAGCTGGTGTAAATGGAGCTACAATCCTTTACACCTGGTGAAAGTTAGGACAGTAGGAATCTAGCACATTTCACACTTTTAAAAGCAGAGCAGGCTGTCTCCCCATATGTCCTGTTCCTAATATGTTAATGCACAAATTCTACAGGAACCATTGGGCAATGAAATAGGGAGGTTTCCTATGGAGGCTGTGTGACCTCCTTTCTGGGATGTTGGCATCTGTTTGTGAGGCTCAGGCCTGAAAAGCTATAGAAATAATGCTCTAGACAGGCATAACAGGCATAAAAGTTTACTCACCAAGATGGGAGTAAAGGTGCCCAAGGTGGTAAAACTTCACTCACCAGGTCAAAAAGGATACTCACCAGAAGCAATCAAGCAAATCAATTTTTATAGCCCTGGTGATGCAGTAGGTATATGGCAGGGATGACCAAAGTTCCCCATCTACCAAAATCTACCACCTACCAAAACCTTCACATGGAGAGTGAAGGTTCACAAGAGTCTTTTCTTCACAAGAGTCACAACACACATACACAGGCTCATGCACACAAACCTCTCCTGCTTGATGATTGGCTTGCGGAGCCAGTGCTCTGAGGTTCTTGCTGGTGAGATTGAGGAGCAGCTGCAATTCAGCTGTGGAGATGCAGGTGTAAGGAAGGAAGTCACAGGCCCATTAAAGCAGCATGGGGCTCAGGACCAGTCCTGACTGAGGGTTGCACTTAAACTGTCCGAGAACTTCATGCGGCTCCTGAGCCACAGTTTGACCACGCCTGGTATAGGGCATCCTAGCTTGGAGCATGGGGTTGAATTGTATGACTTGCTTAAGCTCCCTTCCTTCCAACTTTACAATTCTATTGTTCTAGTCTAGAGAGCATGTGGTTACTGTGGTACGCTCATACGTGTGAGAGACAAGAGACAGAGTAGTTAAGATGATTCCTTTTATTGAACCAGCTTCTGTCGGTGAGTGTGTGCAAGCTGTCAGGCTACATAGAGCTCTCCCTCCAGTGAAACTGAAAGAGAATTCGAACTGAAACTGAACTGAAAACAGGTTGATTCTGGAATGGAATTTCTTGTAAGGCACTTGCATTTATCCTTGGTAGGAAATCTAACCCTAGGAACAAAAACAGTTTATCTTTCACAAGAGGGCATTAATTACAAGAGAAATCTGTAGACTATAGATTCCTTTCCCCCCTTTTCCCTAGCAGTGTTCAAAAGACACATTTCAGTAAAAAGAAGGCGAACAACACTTCCCACTCAAATATTAATTCACATGACATTAACCAGGATATTTCAGAAGTGCAGCTAAGGGTTTCCTTTTTACTAAAAAATAAAGATAAAAACGTTGTTATGTATGTGCGTATACATATTTATAATATAAAAAATGTACAGCTCATCTCTCAATCATATTTTGGACTAGCAGGCAGGTCAGAATACAAGGTATTTTTTTGGAGAAACATAATCTCAGAGCAGGATAATCTATTTATTTTCTTGATAAGCAGTGTTGTAGCAAATCACTGTTGACTTTGTCCTTACTTCCTACTGGTTTTGGTAAGTGACTTTCTTTTGTATGTGAAACAAACAGCTGCCATTAAATCAGGGACCTGTTTGTCTGAGCTCCCAATGAGGGAGGAGGCACTGTATTTCCCAGACTCCAAGGTGAGGTGTCGTTTTTTTAATCTTGCCTCTGATACTGGAAAAACCAAGAATCATTGTAGATTATTGTATTAAGAAAAATATGGTAGACTGGGGTGAACTGAAATGCTGCTGTAGTTATATATAGTCCATGATAGGAAATAAGGCTCTGGTTCTTGGATTACATCTCTGGTAGCTAGATTTGAGGGACCATCTTAAATTCAAGGTATTATTGTATTTTTAATTATTAAAATTAATAATTAAATTGCACTCAGTGCCTGGCATGGCACTCAGAGCGCTTCACAAAGAACTAATTAACAACTTTTTATAATCCGCACAACAACCCTGTAAGGTAGGCTAGGCTGAGAGAATAATGTGACTGACCCAAAGTCACCCAGGGACTTAGCCTTTCTGGCTAAGGCGAGATTTGAACCAGGGTCCCCCACTACCTCCCAGTCGAAGTCCAAGATTGTAATAATGAATATGTGGTTCATTTTTTTGGATACTATTGTCTTAATAAGGAATTTGAGTCATCATATGCTCATTTGTGCTAGATGAGTCTCTGCCGTTTACTAGTAAAAATGGGAATAAGGTAGGACTTATCCAAAGCAAATTCGTAAAACTAATGAATTTGCTCACTTTAAATCTGTTTAAACAAGGTGGATACAAAGTGTTATTAGCTTCCCATGCATCTGAATCGAGCAATCACAGTGAATGCTGTTTCCATCAGAAACAGGTCATTTGCCTTCATTCGTGTAACGAGGAACCATACTGGCTTTTCCTTATTTTTTGCTTTTTATCGCACCTCAATTTGCTCACCTGCACCGCCTCACCTCACTGCCTGCCTTAAATTGTGCCAGTTGTGCTGCAATTGCTTCCTGTCTTAAATTGTGCCAATTTTTGGCACTTAAAAGTGCTGTAAATTGACAGAAAGTGCCAAAATCGATGGAAAATACCAGAAAATGATGGGCATGCTGGAAAATTATGGGTGCTGATCTTGCAATAGCTGATGCGTGGAATCAATGAAAAGTGAGGCAATGCCGACGAACAGTCACTAGCACTCCCAAAAGATATTTCCCGGCAGTACAAGAACCTCAGCGCTAGGTTCCTGCTTCATTTCCAGATTTGGAAACTTGTTATGGTAATTTTGATTATTGCATTATTTTCTCCATTTATTTGGTATTTCAGTTTTGACATTTTGTTTACTTTGTCTGGAATTATTTTAGTGCTATTATGTGCACTAGTTTCTTAGTTCTGTTGCACTAAGGCATTGCTGTGGTGTGAATAAATATGGGGTAAGAAGAATATCAAGTTAAATAATAATATATGGAAAGGACAACACACATTAAGGGAATCAGCTGTGCATCCTAAAAGCACCTGGAGAATAAATAAAGTTTTCAGGTGCTTTTTAAAGGGGAGGAGGAGGAAGCAAGACTGACATCTGGAGGGAGCAAGTTCCGCACTGAGGGGTCTGCCACAGCAAAGGCCAAGTTGCTGTCCTTTTAAATGATTAACCCTTTTAATTAATAGTGCAGTCTATGGGGCATTTAGCACTGGTTCATGTACCATTTACTTCAGCGGGACTTGTACGACACTAGGAGGATCACACTTTAAATATGATTTTAAAAATCCAACCACACATACCTAAATGATAGATATAGTATGCAGCCTAGATTCTCAATGGGTGCTTTCAGCCAGACCCGTGGCCACCCCCAGATGGGTGCTTTTAGCCATACCCATGGTCACCCCTTGGTCTGCTCTGGTGGGGTGGGTTTACAGGGAGTCCTCCACCGCCGCTGCCCACAGTCTGCCCATGTGTGCCCCCTCCTCCTTGCCATAGAGCTGCGGGCGGATCAGCAGCTGCTCTAGGCCATGGCTGGGGCAACCCGCAGCTGGGACCGCTGTTCCGCCCCCAGCCAGTGCTCCAGATTCAGGCGGCCAGCTCCATTCATGGTGCTCTGGGATATTCCGGAGCACTGCAAGTGTAGGTGAAGCTGGCAGCACCTGCTCGGCCTCACCACAGGGTGGCCCGCCTTTACACGGATGGGCCACCCGGGGGTGGGGTGGAGCAGCAGAGGAGCAGGTATCTTTCTAAAGGCACCCAATGTAGTATAGCATAGGCAGTATAAAAATTAGCAATCAGCAAATACATATATAAACATTAGGGCTGAAATTTGGAGCTTGGCTTTACACAGATTTTACCGAGTACCTGGCCATTTGACCTCGTTTTTCCGAGTTCCGAATGGGTGAGGAATCGGCCCCACCACTCGGGACTTGGGAAACCTCAGCCGAGTGCAGGAAGGGTGGCAGAGGGCAGCATGGGCAGAGAAAAGCGCAGTGAGGGCCAGAGAAAGAGGGTGCCACTCTACTAAAAGCCATGCATGCTGCTCTGGATTCTGCCTGCCTGTGTTTTGAATGAGCTTTCTTCAAGCATGTTCCTAAAGCTCTCGAGGAGCATGTTGGGAAATGTAGTCCGGCTTGCTAATGCTGTCTGGGACCAAGCTGGGCTAAATTTCCCAGCATGCTTCTAGAGCTTTAGGAGCATTCTCGGAGAAACCTCGTTCAAAACAGAGGGAGGCAGAGTCCTGAGTGGTGTGCCCTTAGATGAATGGCACCCCCCCTTCTTTGGCCCCCGCTGCCTTCCCTGCACCCCCTTCCTTGGCTTCTGCTGCCCTATTCCCTGACCCCTCTTCCCCGCCCATTCTTCCCTCTGCCCCTCTGAATCCCAAGTATTCTCTGAGGTTCTGAGGATCACCCCAAACACTTGGAACTGATATATATGGGCTTTGTGAGGAATGGGAGATTAATAGATGCTATAGCCATATATATATGGCTATGGCTTTGTCAGGAATGGGAGATTAATAGATGCTTGATGTACCCAGGTTTCCCTAGTACTTCCTTCTAGTTATTCAGTGAATTGATACAGTGAGGGTATCACAATGCTGTTACAGGATGATGGATGGAGATGCTGCATTGACTTTCATCTAGGAGAGAGGGAAAACAATTAATGTCCCCTCAAAAGTAATGCCTTGAGAGGAGAGAATAACTCCCTCTTGATACATGAATTTCCGTCTTCCTCTTGGTGCCGCTGGTTATAGCTGGCCATGTGTTTCAAAATATTGCTAGTTGAGACAGGATAGCGAAAACCGAAATGCATCCAAGACTGTTCAGAGCCATCCTGAGGTGTGTGTTGCCATTTTGGGCAAGACACATTGGACACCATTGCTCCTCCTCCCACACATGCATATCCCAGGATGGGGCTTGCAGTATAGAGGAGTGGGAGAGGTGAGCACATTCCTGTTGCTTATCAATCAGCTGATTGAGGGAACAGCAGCAGTACCCCTCACCTACACTGCAAATTCCAGACTTGGCTTGCGGCAGGGTGTGTGGAAAAGAGGGTGGGGGAGGCTGAGATCAGTGGGGAGCAGGAGCCCTGGGCAACTTGTTGGTGCCACCCCAAAGAAAGTAGAGTCCTGCTCATGTCAGAAATGCAAGTGGGCTCTTCTGAGCCGCCACCCCAATGTGACTGGATGTCCTCTTTCCACGGAGTGTCATGGTGTCACAGTGCTCCACCAGGCACAGGGGGTACATCAGAAAAAAGTGGATCTGGGGTGTGTCCATCTCTTTCCTACTTGGCTACACCCACAATATGGTGCTGTGATGTCATGGCACTTGGTAGGGGCAGGTCTTCCTGCAGCTAGGGAACTCAGCTGCACCCACTTCAAGGATGGTGGGCAGATACTGTGCACCGGACTCGGCACAGGCCTGATGGGACCAGTTGGGTGCCATCAGGCTCAGGCCATGTTGCAGGCTACTACAAGAAACACACTGCCCTCTGTGGGATTTTCAGCCTGAGTCATGAGCAGGCAAGCCCCAAGCCTGTTGACTGTGCTAATGTCACGTTTACTATCGCTTTTAGCAGGGGTGCAGGGAAAGCATCTATTTGAGTTAGTATTTTCTGGATAATAACTTATATTTTAGTATGCCTTTGAACTCTAATTTAAAACTTCACATATAGGATCAAATACTTAACTGCCCAGTTGTTTTGAGAAAATTCCATTGTGTAGTATTCATTGTTGCCCTGAACTAAATACAATTTAACAAAAATAGGCATCAGCTGTCCTTGTAGAAAGTGATAAAAGAATTGTTTAATGAGGAAGGGAAGATTTGTGCATCTTACGATATGAGGGGTATGTGGGTTTTTAATAATAAAAAGAAGAAAGGCTGAGTAATGGAAGCTGGGTAACACATTCATAGGCTGCAATACCTATTTTCAAAATCTATTATTAATATATGGATTGCAAATATATAAACTACTAACCCAGCATTAGTCCATAACAAAAGTGGGAGAGGAGGAAAAACTCTAGGATGCTGATAGAATACAAACCAAGCTCCAGATCAAAAGTTTCTCTACCACAGGATACATCTTAATAGTGCCGTTTCTTGAAATTATGGCTCAGTTGAGGTCCATGGCAGAATTCCCAATAATTTCAGGAGAGCCAGAATTTGACCAGATATCTCGGACAATATTGTGTCTGTCAGCTGGTTAACTTCCTGCTGGTGATTACATTGTGGAAGTGGCATCATTTGCTAACATAGAAAAGCAACATTTGGAAAGCAGTGCATTTTTAGCAGTGTAGTTCAATGCAGTTTTGTAGTTGGAACAAGGGGGACCTAAACCTTAGAATCTGAGAGTTCTCTGCAGCACATGTTTTAAAACAAGTGGCCTAGATTGGTGGTTCTTAACATTTTGTGGATGAAACCCACCAATTTAAAATCCAGGACTAGGAGTGCCCAGGTGATAGCAGCAGGGGGGGCGGATCCCAGTGGCTGAATCAGCAGAGGTGGGGTGGGGAAGGGAAGGACACCGATCTTGGCAGCAGCAACAGGGAGCTGGCATAAGGTGACCAGAAACAGCAGGAGTCAGAAGCCATTGCTGCCATGACCCCTCACCCTCAGGACATCTCAGGCCCCATCCGTAATTCACCTAAGACGATCCCAGGAACCACTGGTGTGTTGTGTGACTTTGCAGTTGAGAACAACTGGCCTAGATGACTTTGGAAACTGAGTAAATCTAGTCCCTGATTTTCCAGTGCTAAATATCCCCAATTCCAGTAAAGTCAGTGGGATCTGCAGCTGCTCAGATTATCTGAAAATGACTGTTAGTCAACTAATGTGAAACTGTTTGCAGAATGGCCACTCACCTCAGTAAGTGGCTTGAAGTGCTAGGCTGTGCATGGCTGAAAATTAACGTGTTTTCTCTGTATGCTTTCAGACTTGTTTAAATGAGATGTTAGCTTTCTTTAAGTGTGTGTCTGATGTTCATCTTTGTAACCTGTGCCATATCTAGAGAAAGGCAAGTCCGCAGCTTGCTGGGAGCCTGGGAAAGAGAGAAGTAATCTGTAAGGTTTTTTCAAACAAGCTTGTCATAATTGTAATAATTACTTACTGTGATTGCACCTATCAGTGACGGCTGGTGGGTTTGGAGGCTGGTGGGGCAGTGGGTGGATTGAAGCTGCCTAGGGGCGGAGCCTGGCCTAGGGGCAGAGCCAGGACAACGGTAGGCCAGTGGTGTGGCATAACCCAGCTGTAAGGAGTTCCAAGGGTTAATATTGGATGGATATTTCATTAGTTAACTCTGGGAACACTGCTGTGTGAAGCACTGCCACCGGGGGATAGAGAGCTCTCTTACTGGGGTCCCATTCACTCTCTTTTCCACTGGGTCCAAATTAACCATAGTAGGTTAAAAAAAAATCACGTTGCCATCACCTACCTTTATCCTGAACCCTCGAATCCTTGATTTTCATGGCATCCTTGGCCACCTGTAGTCTTCTGAAGGTGTAGGCTTTGAGACAAGCCTTCCTTCTGGCTTGGAGAACTGGGAGGACTGAGTTAGCTCCCTGTCCTGCGACAAGCTGAATCAGAAGAGAATGAAAGGGAAGGGAAGAGGAGGATAGGACAGAGGAGAAGTAGGAGGGAAAGAGTTTGGTTTTGGAGCATGAGAAGAGGAAGGAGAAGAGATGGATTTAGTGGGGGACAGGGGGAAAAGGATTCCTTGTTGTCTGCAGCTTTCTCTTCTGCCGTGCTCCTACCTACTTTCTCCTCTGTTCACAAGGAAAACAAGGCAAGGTGTGGAATCATGCCAGAACTCAGACAAACTGGATAGAAAAAAGAAGCAAATTACTTTAGATGTTTGCATTTTGAATGACATTTTTAATTTTGCTTCTTTGTGGACCTCTCCCCCAAAGAAGAGGTCCAAGACCCTCCCAGTCCCCATGCCATCACTTACCATTGTCCGGAACCCTCTTAATGTTCATGCTGTCCTTGGCTGTCTGTAGTTTTCTAGGGTAGGCTCCCAGTCCCCAGACAGCCAAACGCCTGTCCAAGCAAACAGGCCCTTTTAAAAAAGTCTGGCCAGTTGCGTGGCGGCATTGCAAGAAAAACAGGCCCTTCAAGACCAGCATCTGTAGTAGCTACACCTTATCTCCGGCAGCCAAACGCCTGTCTAAGCAAACAGGCCCTTTTTAAAAATGTCTTGTCAGTTGCAGGCCTGTATAGCAACCAAACACGTGGGACTGAATAAACCAAATTCAAACTCTGCATTTCTGTTTCTCCACAAAACTGGCAAGCAAGATTCTCAAAAGCACAGTCACAAGCACAGAGGCAAGAAACTACTTTCCAGCAGGGGGCAGCAGTGAAACAGCAAAGGAACCATTTTAAACAAGAGTAGTCATTACCAGTGGACCCACAAATTCACAAAATGGCCTGTCTACGCATGCTTGGGAGGAGAAGGAAAGCAGCAGTGCGTCATGCAAGCACAGAGCAAGGAAAACAAACCAGAAACCAGATCTTATCATCTTAAGCAATTGACCCAACAGTATTATATGAAGTCCTTAGCACTGCACATCACAAAAACAGCAGCATGGAGTTTCACTTGTCCCCCAAAACATGCTACACACAGTTCTGTTGCAATGTAAAAGGTGTATGAACTGCTACAATGAACATTCCTGCAAGGACTCATAATTAGTGAACCAACATGTGGCATGGCCTTCTCACAGACAAGCCTGCAACATCTCATGACCAAACATCAAAGGGCAGGCCAGGGCCATTTTCAAATGCAGAGAATATTCCAGCAAAGATTGGAAACCTTTTCCATCAAAGCCCCTAGGTCCCCCCACCCAACACAGAGAAAGCACACAGTTTAGGCTGAAAAATAGCGAAGAAAGGGAACATCACTGACTTAAACCAACCATTTTGTGGAGGCTCAACAAAATGGCTACTGCCTTTTTTGCACATGCTTGGAGCTTGGGAGAGGAGGGAAACAAGCAGTACATCACTGGCAACATGCATTGCAAGCACAGATCATGCCAAGCTAGAGGCCAAATATTGAGCTGCTGACCTCAGAACATCAACCAACCCTCTTTGATGAGCCAGTGGTGCCATACATTATACACAAGACACATCATCAATCTTAATTAGAAAAATGCAATAGTGGCTTCCAAGTGAGAAAAAAACCCCTAAGATCACACTAGTAGTAGTATCACTGCAATAGCCTTTACTTTATTAAAGGTTATTGCAGAGATACTACCACTAATGTGAAGTTAGGATATTATTAGCACTTAGAAAACAATACTACATTTTCCTAATGGAAATTACTAAAAAAGCTACTTCTGCTACTACTAGTAGTAGCAGAAGTAGTTGTGGTTTTTCGGTTTATTCCTTCAAGTTAGAATACACCACACAGCAGCAAATTCAACTTTGCTCAAATAAAAAATTAGATTTAATGTCTTGAGGCAGCTGGCAGCACAATCATTTATTTATTTATTTCACTTTTATCCTGCACCCTCCTGCTCACAGAGCAGCTCAGGGTGGCACAACACACACAATCAACAATTCATAATTAAAACATACTCAGTCACAATTTAAAATTTAATTTTAAATATCCTAAAAATATACTAAAAGGGCACAACCAATCTGTATGTATCCATATGTGATATCCTCCATAATAATCATTATTTATTATAACCTCCCCCCGCCTCCTCCTCCCCCCCTCCTCCCAAGACAAGACAAGTTCCCCATGACCCCCTAAAAAAGCCAAGGTCAAACCCCAGATGGGTCCCCAATGTACTCACCCAGAGCAGGCTGAGCGCAGCAGGGTCTCCTCCCCACTGTTGAAGGAGAACAGGATGCTGGGCTTGATGATGGACTCTTGGTCTGACTCAGTATGGCACTACCCAACTTCCTTGATGATTATTATTAATAATAAATATTATATATATAATCTAAGACAAGTGATCTATGATGGATGATGAAAATAGAAAGATTTGATTCAGTCTGACCACCAGCAGCTGGCCAACTGCAATCTCTCTCTCTCTCTCAACTTCTGAAAGATAGATAAAATGGCGCCTGTGCGAGTCACCTTTATATGCACTGCCCCCACCCTCACCATGTGAGAGACAAAGCCGATGAGTTAAAGACACTGCTGCTGGTTAAAACAAAATTAAAACCCGCACAAAACACTCCCCCTTCACCCCCGTAGTTGCTGTTACCCCAGCCAATAGCACACACAGACATCCATTGCTCCCCCTGCCCCTCCCCACAGGACGCCGAGGGCTCCCGCCCAATTAACATTATAAATGCTGCCGATTCCCTCTCCATAGACCTCAATGAAATAGTGCCCCAAGCGATCCTGGCAATGCATTGCTGTTTGAGAACACACACAGTGGACCGCACTCCCAGCCACCCAAAGCGCGTTCTGCAAACTTTTGACCCTTACAGGTCTCGTTCTGAGTGACTCTGGCTCTCCCCTCCCAGGCTCCCCTGTGCAAGTCCCGACGTGCAATGTGACCCCCCCTCCACTGTCTGCAAGTGACCAAAGCAGTGCTAATAGTTGCGCATGTGCGACCCCAGGAGCAAGCTCACGCATGCACAGTTGTCTCTAGCATGCAAACCGGAAGTTCAGAGTGCCAGAGCAGCTTGAAACAGCCGTGCTGGCCTCTGAATGCGCAGCAGGCACTGGCAGGAAAAAAAAGCACAAGGTACTGTGTGCGGGGGGGGCGTGGGGGCCAGGAGGGGCATTGCCCCTGGTTTCCTAGGGGTAGCACCACGCCTGGCACCTATCGATCGATTACATTCATGTTTTCTTTTTTTGATGGGGACATAAGACTTGCTTCATTGTCAATCTTCAAACTGACTTTTTTCCTGGTAGGAATCACTTTTCAAAATGATATCCATGCATTATTTTGCACTCATGTGCAATCTATATTTTGGTCACCTTTCTGTGTAGTTTTCCAGTTCCTTTCCCCAATTCTTTCCTCCCCATTTATTTTTCCTTCCTCTCTGTTCATGTAAACATTCTTTAGCTCTGATTCATTTTTCTGGTGCTCTTAATACTCCTGCCATCCTCTGCTGAAATCTTGTTGCCAATCTTCCTCCTCATAATTCTTTCATTAGCTTAGGTAAGAGTAACAACAAAATCTGTATGTTTCAGCCCCTCATTAAAGCCTGATCAGCACTTACCCTTCAAAGCCAGCTGTGCTTTACATTTCTATCCTATTGACAGAGGGTGAAAAGGCAGCCTGTAGGACATGAGGCTGTGCTTCACTATTCAAACATTTCAACTCATGTCTGTGCAGAAATCTTTGTTGCTTTTGTAGCATTATGTAATTGCTCTAACGACTTCATAGGGTTATGACAGCGAGAAGAAACTATCTCTTCCAGAAGGGTCTTGATTGTCTTTGCACCGTACCAAAATCCACATCTGTTCTTTAAAGCTGCATTGTTTTTTGTAAACTCTTGGGCTTTATTACCCTCTTTTGGCATACCATGTGAGGGACGCCATCAGACGCTTTCACTGACACCTTTAGTGAACTCTTATGTTTGTTCCTGCTTGGACCTATGATTTGCAGGAAAAAAATGTTCCCCTCAGATTTTGGATGCAGACAAAAAGAGGTGTGAAAATACTTTACCAAGAAAGAGCAAAGCTTCAGCAGTATCCTAAACAGAATTATTTGGGCAGCACAGTCCTTTGGCCACTGAGAACTGCAGCACTAGTCCGTACTAGTACAAGGTGCACTCCCGTTCACTTAAGTGGGACTTGTGCTGATGCTAGGTGCTATCACTGGCATTAAAGATGGCACCCTAAATTTTCAACAAATACTCTGCTGAAAATTGTGATACTGAATTTTTGTTTGAATCAGCAGCATATTTTGCATTTGTGGTCTGGAAAGCCCTGTAGTGATTCTTTTTTGGTCAGGTGTGATGATTTGAAGTAATATAGTTTTTAACAAGTTGCTTCAGTTTACATCTAAGCATCGTATGATTAGTTATGTGCCATTCTATCAGAAACTTTCTAAATTTCAAAGCTTTTATTTGCGTGACCACATTGGTCCTTGCATACAGCATTATACAAATTTTTAACTTAAAAATCTGACATCATGTCTAATTTTAACAGAACCCGCTGTTTAGAATTTATATAACGTCAAAAAACATTTAAAATCATACTAACAAGAACATAACTAAAACATATGACAATTAACTACGCACTATAATTACCCCAAAATTGTTTACACCAAATTTACCCATAACTGAGAGAAAAAAAATATAACTACTCCCTATTCTCCCTGAGGGGATACAGCCACCTCTAGAGTTGGTTTGGTTTCCAGGAAATGAGCTCTGGCCTGAAAGGCTTCCACCAGGAAGCCCATTACTGCCAATGTTATGTCCCTATTGACATCGCCTAACAGGACTCTTAGTATTTCCAATGGGGTTCTCCCTGGTAGTTTCCCCATGATCACTCCCAGCCAACGCCTCCTTGCCCCATCATATAAATGGCATTCCCCCAAAATATGCTCGACTGTCTCCGCCGTCATTTCGTCAAAAGGGCAGGTCCTTTGGGCGAGAGGGATACCCTGGTATCTCCCCTCTAAAAGCCTTGTAGGCAAAACATTCATCCGCGCCATTAGGAACAGTTGTAACTTCCTAAACCCACAGGACCTACCCAAATATGCTGCCATTTCTGGGAGGACAGGAGATATACTTCCATAATGGGCCATTGAGCTCGTTCTGGCAACCTTGGCGTAATCTACCTGCCTGCTGATATCCTGAAGCCTGGTTTTAATAATAGCCTTTGCCGCCTTTTCCCCTGTCTTTACTAACTCCTCCACAGACAAGCCCATCGATACTACCTTTGCTCTAATCTGAAGGCCCCATGGGTTTATAAACAAATCCTTCCGGCTATGGGCAAATAGGTCCTGACTCACTGACGTGAGGTTAAAGAAATTTATTCTCAGCCACAAAATTATGGCCCGAGTCCATACAGCACAGCTCCAGGGAATTACCCCT
>QEPC01011805.1:589020-608323 GCA_003113815.1 Sphenodon punctatus | reverse complement strand
CAGGAGGGGCGGGATATAAGTTTTGAATAAATAAATAAATAAAAAAAGTAATACCATCTAAAAATTATGCAGAACATTGCACAAATATGTAGTGGGACACAGTCCCTGTTCAGAGTGAGTTATTCTAGAAGGGAACTTTGAGGCATGGGGAAGTTAATTGGCTTGGTAGCGGTCAGGACGTTCAGTCAGAGCTGGAAACTGAGCCAACATCTTCTGGCTCCCAGTTCGGTGCTTATCCACAAAGCCAAGCTGGCCGCTTGTGAGCAATCTGCTTGGCTTCTTCAGTGAGGTTTGTTGACCATCTCAGCACATAATTGTCACCTGAGTGGTTTTGAGAGCAGGGTTCTGTCGCTCATTGAACGCAAGCCTGCTCACTCCAGAGAAGGGAACAAGAAGAGATCCTTCCACCTTACCTGTGTACCTAAAAGTCTCCATTAAAGCCTAAGTACAGTAGAGAATGTAGTTGTGTGATGGTTATCAACAATTTGTATTCCTTTGATGTTCCTAATTTAAAAGTGGCATTTGTCCACTTTCTCAGAACAAGGGACATTATCCATAACTGGATAATTATAACACGTGGCAGGGCTATGCCATAAAATGACGCCTGCCATGAGGCACCCAAGATGGCCACCACAGAAAGTGGCTAAGATGGGGCGTGGCCTGGAGTATAAAAGGAGGCCAGCCCAAGAAGAAGAGGCAGTCTGCTCTGGAATGTGAGAGGGAAAGCACCACTACAAGTCTGCTCCTGAAGGAAGGAGACCTGAACGTGAATCAGATGCCTTGAGAAGAGCCTGGATGTGAGTTGGAGAGAGCTAGCCAATGGACTGTGTGTGACTAGGCCACTTGTACTATCATTGACTTGTGTGCTGGATTTAAAGACTGACCAGAGGCTTGGTGCCTGCCTGACCTATGGACTGTGTTGTTAATAAACTGTATAGAGCTGGAAACAGAGTAAAACTGTTCCTTGGGCCTAATCCTGACAACACTTACCCCACAGTGCAGTGGGGCCCTGCTACACATGTCTTTATTTCAAATAAATAAATAAATAAATACAATTTTAAAAACTTAAAATGTAATTCTCTTGTCTTGTTCCTAATGGAAATAAACTAAACCACAAATAATAACTTTGATTGGCCACATGAATTGGGACAGACTTTGACTTGACTTTGAATAACTTTGATGAGCCAGATTTCTTCCTGGAGTGGAGTGCCACTTGAGTCAGTGATGATCCTTTACATCTTGCTGTAATTCACGTAAGGTGTATTGCAGGAACTTTAGCTATGCATCTGTTACATAACTGCCCTTTGCTTGAGGAAGACTCCTTGCACAGGAAAGAGTATTCAAACCTGGGGTATGAGGAATCCTTCATCCCTGTGATAAAGTTATCTTTAAAGGTGCAGGGGAATCCATGTTTGCAGAAGAATACCGTGGTGGTAATCCTCTGAAACTAACGCATTTACATCCTCAGAAATATGAAAGGAAAAATAAACACGTGGCTAGAAACATGTTTCTAAAATGAATCTGTACAAGATGCATTTTAAGGCGTCTTATGCTGTTTTTGCAGAAGTTTGTCAGTTCGAGCTGAGTTGAGAATGAGTGTTCCTGTACTATCAGTAAATACTGACCTTATGGTAGCGCTTGCAACTGTTTGATGGTATTTCTGCACTAGCCATTTAATCTGTGCTTCTGCTGTTGTTGAGATAGGCGTCTGTGATTGACCACCATTTTTTGGTAATAATCAGTATTTTCTGCCAGTTAGCTTCTGGTATTTTCATCAGTTTCCAGCATTTTATGAGAGTTTCTGCCATCAGAATGCAGAAAACAAGGACTAGCCCTTGAAATACACTAATCAAAACACAGTTTACAAGGAGCCAAAACAAGGACCAATAAGGGAAATGATGAAAGTTACATAGTGACCTTGTGGTCATATTGAACTTGCAATCGTATACAAGCAAACATAAGTAGCATATAAGGAAAGTTATGTGTTGTGTGGCTGCTCCTGTCTCAGAGGAATTACCAGAAGTACTGAACAATAGCAGTTACCAAATGGGAACTAGTGAAAATAGTGAAAAAGCTGGTAAGTTTCCTCATCACGTGAGCACAGACGAATGGTCTGTTTCTAATGGAAATCGCTTTTGCTGTGATTACTCGATACAGGACTGTGTGTGTCTTCTTAGCTTGCTTACTGCAGTCTGATGTGCTTTCGTGCCATCTGAACAAATGCAAAGGAGAAAGGCAAACGTGCTCCCAAGCGTCGCTTGAGAAGTACAAAAAGTTCAGTTCCACAGTTGCATTGCTCTTCTAAAGATTGTCCTTGTTTACCCTTATTTCTCAAATACTTGCAGCACAGTCAAAAGGATAATGTTTGTACTCCAATTCTTGGGATGAAGCAGGCGGCAAATTCATTCTTTTACTGTGGCTGTTCGCCAGAATTGTGCATTATGTTTTTGTCTACAGAGTCTCTCTCTTAGAACTAATTTCCATGTGAAAATTTTCTATATGTGCTAAACAGCTGTACATTATAGAATGCTGTAGCCAAAATACAAATGGTTTAAAAACGGGTCAAAAGTTGAAACCTTTCCTGTTGTTTTTTAAGCTTGCCGGAGGAATTCCATGGCCACAGACTTCGCTATATGCTTGAAATTGCCTATTTATACTGATACTTGTTTGAAAAATAGTTCACACTTGAATGGATGCTGTCAAGCTAACTAAAGTTGTAGGGGTTGCTATACTTTTTTTGAAAAGAAGGACTCTTGTGTTATAAATAACACTTCTAAAAATCATCCTAGGATCAGTGTGGTTTTTTCCGTTCAATTCTCTCTGTGTATCTGGGTAGAATAGTTGCATTTCTATTTATAGTTAACTTCAGATATATTTTTGCTTTTGGTTTCTTAATAATGCTGCATTTGACTAGTTAGTCTGATCAGGGATGGCCTTAATTTGTGGGGCCCAGAGTGGAGATTAAAATGCAGGGCCCCTGGTTATCCCACCCCTTTTGCCATAGCCCTGCCGCTCAGGGACATCCTCTATGGGGTCCTAGAGATGGTCATGTTTGGGGCCTTGCTGGGAGAGAGTGGGGGACCCCACACTCTGCCCTGGCAAAATCGGTGACCACTGCAGGGCCCCCAAAAGAGCAGGGCCCAGGGCAGTCGCTTTGGCGTTGCTCTGTGATAAGGCTGGTCCTGAGTCTGGTTAGTCTATATTTAACTAGTTTGTCTATTTAATCTGGTGATAATGTGCCTGATGCAAAATGGCTTGAGATTTTGTGTTCTAAACAATGTAGAGGAATGTCTGTTTAGGCAATCTGAATGTCTTGTTTTGTTAGGGTTTTTTTAAAGAAAAAAAATGTCAAGGATATATTTCTCTTGGTTTCAGGATTTGGAAAAGATTTGAACTGCTTACATTCTTGACATTTTTTTGAACTGGTTTCAAAAAGCCAAAAACAGATGCAGAAGTATGGAATCCTGAAAATCATTTGCATTTTGCAGATATGGAATGTGACGATCTGGATTGAAGGGGATGTCCTAATATTTTGAAACTGAGTTACTGAATCACCTTTGGCATGTCACTTAACTTCTGGGAGCCTCATTTCGATAATAGTGTTGTCCTGAATCTGTTTGGCATCAGCACCATCACTTCAATGAAACTTCCATTGGTGAAAGCACCAGCTGACCTCGAGAGGATCATGTCTTAAATGTTGTGTACCTATTGCACAGAGACAGTAGATGTTAACAATGGTGGCCCATTTGGACCCACTTTGGCCCGTGGGCCACTGTCACATTTGTTGGGGGTGCTCCAGATGTTTGACCCAGAGTTTCCCCAGGCAATATGGTGGTTTGCCCAGGCTGTGACTCCAGACTGGGGTCACAGCCCTGGCGAGCCACCAACACACCCAGGGAATGACCTGTTCAACCAGGATACAGCGGGCTATCATATGGGTTAGCCCGCTGTTTCTGGCCTGGTTCAGGGTGGCCCCCATGATGAGCAACCAATGACGGCCACCATGGCCGCCCATCATGGGGGATCGGGCTTTTGGGTGCACTGCGGGGGCAGGACCAGCCGACTGTACATTCATGCAACTCCCCATTCCCCCTCAGTCCAGCCACATGAACATTTGTTCTGCGGCCAAACCTGATCCTGACCAGGAAGCAAGTGTCTTCCTGGCCCGGATCAGTTTGTGAATTAAAGTCAATTTGTGGCTGAGTTAGAATTAGAAGAACTGCTAATCTCTTGACACTCTTCTGTGTTTTTGATCCACTAGCTTTTTCTGTAAATTATCTATGGGTGCTAACAAATGAGACGTTGCCCCCTATTATCCCTCATTAGCCCCATGTTCACCTGCTCGTCCGTCATGTAGCCACCAGATGTTCATCCCAGGGCCACTCCAAATGGCATCAACTCAGGAAATGTGAAGCCCGCCATGCGGGCAAATCTGGGGCAACAGGAACCCATGGCGGCGGCTTTTGTGTGTTGAGGGGGGTGCTGTCTTTGCGCACATTCTGCGCTATAGTCATGACTCCGAGTGCAGCCTAGAGTGTCACTAGTGCAGCTGCCACTTGGTGGTTAGAGGGGGACAGTACGTGGGTGGGCCGCAGTGGGGAGGAATGCCTGCCTGTTTATTGAGCTCCCTATGTGGGACCTGTGCCTACAGGCACTAGTGTGCTCCCAGCCCGTGTATTAACACCCAGAGTTAAACTCATTGAAAAATATGGAGGACTTTTCGTGGCCTATTTCTTTCACAGAGGCAGCCTTTACTGTGTTACTCATGATTGTGTTTGACGACCTCACACATACAAAGTGAATTTGCCTTCAGTGCCCCTGTGAGAATTGTTATCCCCATTTTACATACACAGGAGGGAGGCAGAATGTCAGCAACTTGTCCAAGATAACACTGGAAGTCTGGCACAACAGGGAATCAAACCCACATGCCAGAGTCCTCCCACAGCACCTTAACCACACCACAAGAATTCTTTCCTTTCTAGAAATAATAATAAAAAAGGCAAACCAAGAAGCCACAACACAGTAAACTTCCAGCCAGAGTACAAGTCACAAGCTATTGCATCCTTGTGTGCATAAGAGTCACAAACGACTTTCTCCAGAGTCATCTCTCTGAAGTAAGAGGTTTGAGGATCACGGCTCCAAGTAGCCTAGATGAAGTTTTTGTATGTTTTGTATTTCAGTGATCAAGTGCAAATTGTGTGTGTGTTGCAGATGTTAATTTCCTAACATCTAATTCAGTGCTGTTCAAATGGTGGCCCATGGACCAGATTTGGCCTGCAGTAGGGTTCCGTTCAGCTCATGGCCTTAAAATCTGATTTTGGTTAGATATCAGTACTTTCTAAATAAAATATACATTTCCAGAATGATGTCATGCAATTACTCAAAACACTGCATGTTTAACTTGCACAGTTTATGTTGATATGATATTAATGCATGCTGATGGAGCTTTCTCTGACACATCAAGGAAAAAGAGTAAGAGGGCATTACTATAGAGATTGCATCACGCACAGATAGCTATGTATCCAAGGCAGAGCCACAAGCTGTCTCTCTCCTCTGGTTACAGATCAAAGAGGTCTGATCTGTTCCTGCGTTAGCTATAGCAAAATGAATACATTGATCGCCAAACTTTCTATGATGCAATTCCTCTTGCACATGCAAAGAACCTGAACCTGTAGTTTCTCATGCCTGGAGTAACTAGAATTGGGCAAGACTGCAGTTTAAATGCTTGGATATCCACCTACAAAGTAGCAACAATGGAATCTTTTAATTGCTTACAGGTAGATTACACTTAGTTCTTACATAATACGGGGACCTGGGTTAATTGTGTTTTCTCCATTGCCAACAGGAAAACACAGTGAACACAGTCTCTCTACTAATAGACCTGTGTAACCCAACACAAACTGTGTTCCCTTCCCAATCCTTTCCTAAACACACAGTCAGCTAGGGTCGTCTGCTTTGTTTTAGTCAAAACACAAGGTATTTCTACCACTTGGCTCATGTATTTTTTAAAAAGATGATACACACACTCTCTTCTAGGGTTGCCACATCATAGTTTCCAAAGTCAGGGACACAGTGGAGCTGAGGGAATTCTGAAATAAGGGATGTCTATTTTGTTCTATGGAGCTGTAGTGTTGAGAGGTCTGTTATGCACTAGAGAGCTAAAGGCTTTTAAATCCTGTTGGTGGGAAGGGCGGGGTTAACATTTAAATAATAAAAATATGAGACATCCCTTAAAATAAGGGACACCTGGCAAGCCTGCTGCCAGCCAAAAATCCACATACTTCTCTCCTGTCTTTCTCAAGAATGTATATGAATTCTAGATTAATTTGTGACTCTTACAATTAATCACCTCTGATGGTGTTTGTTTCCTCTACTAGAACAGGGATGGTGGGTACTCGGCTTTTATTTATTTTCAAAGGCTTCTCCAAAGCCATGAGATCAAAACAAAACAAAAAACAACAACTATACATGCTCTTTCTTTCTGTTTGACTGGAGTTTTGAGACTCTGGGATTCCCAGTTTCAAGCACTTGTCTGTCGCTGTAACAGGATGACTGGTACCTTTTGGTAAGTATCAGCAGGGTTATGCCCCAGAGTCTACAAAGAATTCTGCTCCTCAGCCACACCCAAGCACAGGTGAGAGAGGCAATCCGGTGTTGTCCTCTGTCCCACTCACCACCCGTGCCTCAAGTAGCACCATCCTCCCTTTGTGGGTGCTACTCTCCTTAAAGCGCCAGCACCTTCATTAGACTGCGCTCTGCCACAGCCACTTTATAACTTTACCAAAAAAAGAAGCTCCTATGAGCACATGACTCCAGGAGTTGGGGCACAGAAAAAAATGCCTAATACTACAAAATTTACAATAAAATTGAGAGTGTATGCAAGAAAGTAATTACCGCAGTGATTCCACAAGCTAAAAATCTTTTCTTACTGATGCTTTGCTCCCAGGCTTGATGGTTTGGATGTTAAAAATGCATCCCTTTTGTGGGGATGCATTCTTTAACAATGTGGCACAACAGTGCAGTCACTTTGTTTTAATAGACTCCTAATGCAAAACAGATTTAACACATTCACTAATACCTCTGAATGAGGCAATCTTGGCAATTTTGAAATAGGCTAGACATTGGCAAGAGCTTACAAAATAATTATAGGCTTCCTAAAGTAGTACAGTGTAAGTAATTGCAGATTTTAAAGTGTTGTTGTGAACTGCAATCTATACCCAAATTTCATCTTGCTCTTTGAAACCAGACTACATAGCCCTCCTCATGCCACTGCAAATGCTTGGCTTTGGGGAGGCTACACAGCAGAATGTTGCCTTTACTGTGCAATAAATGGTCTGCAGTACATTATTTAAATTGCTATATAATAGAAATATAATTGGGCACTTGGGGAACACAAGCTCGGCTGGGGCAGCTCACAGTAGCTTCTCTGAAGTCACTGTGGCTTTGCTGCTTTACACCAACCAAAAATCTGGCCCAGGAGGTGACATGAAACTATTTGATTTTAGCAAGGCACTGTTTTACTCAGATGTTAATTATCATTCTCTTTTGTTATGAGGGTGAAAAAATTAAAACTGTTTCTGTTTCACTGTGGCCGTATTAAAAAAACAGTAGTGAAATGCACAAGGAAAGAGGTGAAGGTGCTTATTTTAATGGTGGTTCACAGCTTCCACTGCACATAGTCAGTGTTGACTGTGCTGGGATAACGAAATTGTGCAACTAGGGTCTTCTTGTGGTTTTTAATTTCTTAACATCTTGGCAATTGTCTTAATCCTCTGAGCAAGAGAGATTCTGTGGTTACTATGTGTTGGTCCCAAGTGACAGAGAGAAAAGCAAAGTGGTTCGAATGATATCTTTTATTCTAATATCAAAAAAACCTTTGGTTTTAAGACGTAGTTAAGGCAGAGTCACATTTATTCTAACACAACAGGAAATCTTTCTTATATACCTCTCATTACAAAAAAAATTAAATAGGATGCTATCATATCTTTCAAAATTCAATTTACCAAAAATGAAATTTGTTGTGACTTAAAATGGTAAATAATTTCAGATACTGAAATTAAGATGTAGAAAACATTTTAAAGATGTACACCTCTTTTACAGGATTTATAATAGATATGTTTATCTTAATTTCAGTTAAGTCATCAATATGACCTTACTGAAATAGATATAAATGAGGCAGGGAGTAGGTCAGTGTAGATGTGGCATTTTATAAAAGGTGTATTTGAAATTGTCATTTCAAGTTAAAATAAATAACTTAATATCAAAGGTTTTTTGATATTAGAATTTTCTTTTCTTTTGACAAGGCAGAAGTGCGGCCCTTTCTGGCTTTTCCAAACCCTTCCCATGTGACTGGATGCACCCTAGTGGATCCATGTGACCGGGGGACATTTAAAGGAGCTTCCCTGCCCCAAAGCACCCCTGCTAGGGTATGCTGGGGCAAGGAAGCAGGAACAGCGGTTTAATCCTGCCCCAGGTGGCTGGATGCACCCCGGTGGATTCAGCTTCCTGGAGGACATTTAAAGGAGCTTCCCTGCTTGGGTGCACCGCACCTGGGATGCGCTGGGGCAGGGAAGTGGTGCCAGGGGTTTAAACCTCCTCCAGGCTGCTGGATGCACTCTGGTGGACATTTCAAGGTGCACAGTGGTCCAGGATGCACGGGGGCAGGAGTTTAAACCTCCCTCAGGCAGCTGGATGCACTTGGGGAGGGAAGTGGGGCAGAGGTTTAATCCTCCCCCTGGTGGTTGGATGCACCCTAGTGGATCCAGCTGCTTGGGGAACGTTTAAAGGGGCTTTGCTGCCCCAGAGCAGCTCGGCTGGGATGCGCTCGGGCAGGGATTTAATCCTCCCCCAGGCAGCTGGATGTACCTGGTGGATCCAGCTGCCTGGGGGACATTTAAAGGAGCTTCTCGGCTCGGATATGCTGGAGCAGGGAAGTGGGGCAGGGGTTTAATTCTCCCCCAGGTGACTAGATACACCTCAGTGGATCGAGCCACCTGGGGGACCTTTAAATTTCCTTACCTGCTCTAGAGTAACCTGGCTGGGATGCGCTTGGGGAGGAAAGTGGGGCAGGGGTTTAATCCTTCCCCAGTGGGCTGAATGCACTCTGGTGGATCCAGCTGCCGGGGGGAATGTTTAAAGGCCTGAGAGCACCCTGGCTGGGATGCGCTCAGGCAGGGAAGCGGGGGCAGGGGTTTAATCCTCCCCCAGGTGACTGGCTATGGCCCTTAGCAACTGAGAGTTCATTTAGTTGTGTAAACACCTTAGTATCTACATCTAATGTGTAGTTGTTCAAGCAAAGTATGAAGACAGACCATTTTTAGATGAGGTCCGTGCGCTCACGCTTAAAAAGCATGTACGTGCCTATGAAAAAGCACGGGCAGGGTTTAGACGTGCGGGGACGCACCTTAGAGAGCTTGCACATTTTTTTAAAGGCACCAATTAAAGACCTCGATATAGAATCGGTATAGAATGAAGATTGAACTATGGTATATATACCTCCCCAACATCTGTGTTAGGATTTGTTCCTTTGAAAACTGTATGTGATAATGGGTATTTAGTCTGGCACCTTCCCAAGTCCCCCATATCTATGCTGTGGTGTACGTTTAGCAGCTAAACACAGAGTACAATTGCGCCATCGTTCAATCAACAGCAGCAACCCAGAATGAGAAACAAACACGCATGTGTGACATAACTTTTCTTCCCTAGAAGAGAACAACATCTTCTACAGCATATAACTTTACTTTGAAAGCATGATTTTAAAAAAAATATATTTTAAATTAACGTCAAGCAGCGGTTAGTAGACAGTGTCATTTAATTTTTGAACACACTCAATATAACATACAGCGTTCAATAATGGAGAAATCTCCTGCAACAGATCTGGTCGCAAACACAGTAGTAAAGTACCCAAAACTCCAATATTAAAGATAGATGAAGATTCAATGAAATCTCTGTCTTGCCTTAACTATGGAACCACAAATGCAGCTCTATAATTGGACCAAGAAAAGCTTGCTTATTTCCATCAACAGCAGTGATATAAAATATATAATTTGAACCACTCCTGTTTCCTCCTCCTAAGCAAGCACAGATTAACGTACATCTTTCTGTTGTTGTTGTTGTTTAACGTCTGTTCCAAAAACCAAAGTACTGGACCAGAAGATTCAGATCTGTAGCCCAGTGAGACAAATCTGGAGTAAATGCATGATCTTCAATTTATGTTGCTGCAACTCAGATCAAAATTTGTCCCCTATTCTGTAGATGGCCCACAGCCCCTAAGCAGTACTAGATTCAGAGGCATTGGGTCTTCGTGTGAAATGGTGGTGTGGGGCCCTCCTAACAGGAATGTTTGATGGACAGACACTGACTCATCCATTAGGAAAAGGGAAATGTTGCTGTAGTCAGTTTTGGATGTGCATTAAACATAATGTCCCCTTTGCGGGTCTGGGCTCCCTGCATTACAGGTCTGTGTATTACCTGTATTTCATTGGTCTCATGCTGGGGGCCCCTTCTTGAGTCACCATGAGCTTCAGAAGGGATGCCTTCCACGTTGGAGATTCTCGGCTCTTTATTTTATGCCACTGGTTCTCACTTAAGTTGTCATTTCAGGTTTATTTATGGATCCCATGGATTGGAGATGCCCATGGTGCTCCCCCACCCACCACATGGATCCCCGTGCGGTCATACAGTCTGTACTATTTTGGATCCGGCCCTGCCCCTAAAACTATTGTTCTCTTTTGTCAGTTTTGTCCGCTACCTGATTTTGCTTTTTTTCACAACAGAGAGCCATTGCCCGGTGTATAGAGTAACAATAACCTACATGACACTAACATTTGCCACTAAATACAAGGATTTTGATTGGTGGTTCCTGTGTGCTTCACTTTTACAAGTGTTTAAATCCCAGCTTAGACATGAATTCACTGGGTGGCTATGGGCAAGTCGCTCACTCAGCCACAGATCCCCATCCGTAAAATGGGAATAATAGGACCCTACCTCACAGGGTTGTTGTGAGGTAAGGACTGTAAAGCACTCTGAACACTGAAAGAGCTATAATATAATAAATGAGTCTTTTGTCATCATGCTACAGAATGTACAAATCTCTTTGGAGGTGCAACTGGCAAATGTCAGATAACAATTTAGACAAAGGAGAGAGTCTATGCCTTAGTCTGAATAGGATTTGACATTCCAAGCTTTAGTGATTTTGTGGTGCCAATTGGAGGTTATTATCATTTCATAACTTCTGGATTAGGTAGAATACAAGCTGGAAAATAAGCATAGAAATAGCAAGAGAATTGCTATTCATGTAAGTCCATGTACATTCATGGAGTCCATGTATCTCCCATGTTGGCCAACTGTTGGGAAAACAAGTGGCATGATTGTCTCCTCAATTCTGTCAGGCTTATCACCTTTTGTATAACTTCTTGGGATCTGGAAGACCTGGTTTCAAATCCTAGTCTTAGCCATGAACTCACTGAGTGGCCCTGGACAAATTGTCATCTCTCAGCTTTAGTTCCCCATCTGTAAAATGGGAATAATAATGATCTATCATACAGAGTTGTTGTGGATAAGGACTATAAAGCAATTTGAACACTGAAAGAGCTATAAAAATGATTACTAATTATATTAATATGAGAGTTCCACACCATCACTCCTACTGCTGATGCCACTAGCTGTGGATACGTCTCTGCGTAGTGTGCAGCAGGCTGTCCCTGACAGTTAAAAAGAAATGTGGGATGTGATGAAAGCTTCTGCAATGGCCAT
The DNA here is from genome assembly GCA_003113815.1 of Sphenodon punctatus. Classification (NCBI taxonomy): domain Eukaryota; kingdom Metazoa; phylum Chordata; class Lepidosauria; order Sphenodontia; family Sphenodontidae; genus Sphenodon; species Sphenodon punctatus. The sequence continues at coordinate 596,569 of QEPC01011805.1, read as the reverse complement.
TAGCAGTCTCAGAGAGAACAGTAAACCTCCAAGCTTCCTTAAAATATCAAAAGACAAGATGCTGGACACACAACCTGATTTTAGCCTCCTTTACATCAGGTTTACACCAGCATACTCCATTAGCCTCATTCAGAGTTAATGAGCAGAGAATCCTACCGATTCATTATAGTCCTGTTCTCGTTATATGTTTATTGTGTGATTTTGGAGAATTCATTTAGTGTAGTGGGGAAGGTGGCTGCATTGTGGCATTTCACTTTCTGTCTTCACTTATTTCCAGTTTTAATGCATTCACATTTTAGGGGTACTGTTTAATGTGTGTGGCTAATGACAATACTCAGGCTAGTGCTCAACACACTAAATGGAGATCACGCTGATTAGTTTTTGAAGGCGTCCTCTTACGGGGAATAACTATCAGTGCATGTCTACACTTGTTCAAAGCCTAGGATCTGACAGAAGGCTGAAATGTTTTAAAACATGACTATCCTTGTCTGCACCATGTGTTAGATCATGTTAGTTCACATGCAGTACAAGACACTGTCATTTCTCTCCTAGTGACATAATAATCCCATTCCTATCGGCTGGTAAGGTGATGACCTAGAAGAATTTCCTAAGCATCAAAACATATTAGTGTCATCTCTGCAAAGGATCATCTGATTCTTCCTTGTTAGCTGTCAGTTTACTCCATAGTGAGGTCATAATGGTAAAGCTATTATGCATTTGTGCTTTCTGCCTTTTTGTTAGGAAGAGGTAGGGTTGTAAAGATAACAGCTGAAGGCAATAGAGCATTCAGGACAATAATTTTTAAATGCTAGAAATAACTAGGCGAAGTTGAAGGCTTATCTGTGTGGGGATATTAGCGTTTTGAATACTCTCCGTGCAGATGCAGTTATCACTTAATTGACTTTACCTTAGGGAATGCAAGACAATCTCTTCACTGGAATAAAGGAGAAACTTTTGCACTAAGCCCATAGCAGCACTGTATTCTGCTACAAAAGAAGCCAAGGCTATTATATTTGTGGTGTTGTAACAGAGGTGGAGAGAACACGCCATGGATTTCATGCACACACTGAAACAATGGATCCATTGTTGTACAAGACCTTCCTAAATAAAAACTCTGATAAACACTGGCTGCATCCATCTCCCCTCCCAGTTCCCCAAAGAGTGTGGAGAATGGTGTGAGGGGCCATGTTTGCTTGCCCTCCAGCTCCCCTAATTTTTCCTGTGTGGGGGGGTGTTGCCCTAGCACTCCCATACCCACTAACTTGGTGCCCCAGCATTCCTAGAGTCAGAGTCATGGAGTATCAGTACATGGGCAGTTTTCTAGGCAGAGGACTGCTGAGGGGCCTGAGGTGGTGGGCTTCAGTTCCCTGTGCCCCTAGAAGCCTTCAGGCTTGAGGTAAGCAGGCACACCCATAGGCGTTCTTTCTAGGACTTCTGAGGCTCTGTCTGCCTATGGACTCCTGAATCGCTCACGTACATACAGGCGTGGTGTTCCAGCACCCCTGGGATGCTTAGCACCCACCCTTCTATTCCATTATGTACTTGAGACCCAAAGCACCCATGATGTCAGCACTTCTGCAGGTAAGTAAATGCCGTGGGCTTGACTCACACTGCTGCGCTGCCTTTTAATGAAATTGATGCATTTCACTGCTGTACCCCTGGGGGGGGGGGGGGGGGAGGATAACACCCCCCCCAGGGATCAGGTCTGTACTTACCGGTGGCTGCGGGGACGCCGCGGCCCCCAGATGTTGATGAATCAGAGCAGGTGCCCCGCCGGCAGCACTGCGGAACATNATCAGAGGAGATTCTAGAGTAGAAAGTTTTCCTTCAGACACAATTAGGCCAAGAAAGCAAGTGTGTATGTGTAGTATATAGGAGAACCATGGTGAGTGACTGGGAGGCCTAGGCACAAGTAGGGTGCCACCTTCTCTGAAGCTTTAACCTGGGAGGATAGAGCCACACTGAAAGGGGGCAGAGCAAAGGGAGTCTCCCAGCCCGTTCTGATGTGGCCATGCCCTCCTGAAGAGCATCATGACATCACAATGGTCCACATCGGGGCAGGACCACACCAGAAAGGGGTGCAGGCAAGCCTCTTTGCTGCGTTCTTTTATGATGTGGCACCTGGAAAAAAAATTCCCATATTATCCTGGCGCTCCAGAATAACCTGGGGAAATCAGGGCTTCACCTGTAGACAGAGCCTCAAAACCTGGAGATTCTAGGTCAAACCCAAAGAGATGGTAACTAAGCACTGCCGTAATCAATACAATAATAACACATTGCCGTGTGTTGGTGTGGGTGTAAAAAAAATCTCTCTTGCACAGTTGTTTGTGAGTGTCTGGATAATAGGGCCAGTAGACAACTTGCCTCACATTAGATTTTTATAGCATGTTATCCTGAAATCTGATGCAGCTGTGAGAAAAATTGAACTCTACAGGAAGTATGGAAACAAACAGCAATTAGTTAAAATTCCTCTACATCGTTTAAAAATTAGAGATGGTCCAGCCTGGTTTGCATTCCCTAAAACAACCTTATTAGCAGGGAGAAAAGGATGCTTTATGTGTGCCCTGTGATGCAAGAGTAAATTAATACATCATAAATGGCAGCTGTGAATAAATATGAAAAACAGCCTAAAGTTATACCGGTTGTGAAATGTAGTTTAGGAAACACATATTCAGGCATCAGGATTTGGAATGTACAGTTGCACCTGAAGTAGATGTTTTGCATGAAGTAATAAAGAACGTTTTTTTCTGTTCCAGATAAATAGGTTGCTTTAGAGAGGAACATCCTATATCTTTGGCGATCAGCCATGTGTTTTTACTTCAGTGACTCTACACCAGAGGCTAGGAACCTTTTCCCTCCTGTGAGTCACTTTGGGTGTTTTCAAACGTGGTGGTGGCACGGTTTAACCTGCTTTAGCAGTTTAAACTGGGGGCCACCATCACATTAAAAGGCACTTACCAGATTTCCCCAAGCAGGACCCCAACTGTGGTGGAGGCTAGGCTGGGCTGTGACTCGGGGAAATCTCTGAGTCACAGCCTGTGCTAGCTTCCACCACAGTTGGGATCTGGCTGCCAGAGTCATGTCTGAAGGCCTACTTTACTTGGACCTGGTCTGGAGTCCCCGTGGTTCTGGGCATTACGGCAGCCGTCATTGGCCTCCAAGGCTGCCTGTCAGCCAGGAGGTGGGCCACTGTGCACAGCATGGGGGCAGGGCCAGGAGGACACACATCCCTGAGTCTCAACACCTCCTCCCTGGATCCCGACCGGAGTGATGGCACCCACCACCACCGAGGTAAGTCCTTGACGGTGGTGAGAGTCGTCACTTCTGAAAGCACCCTTTGAAAATGAGTACAATCTCTGCAGGCCAGAGAGGAATTGGGGGTGAGGGTGCTGTAGGGGTGTGGTCAGGATGGGGGAAGGAAGGGGAGGGTTCAGATTATAGTCCTGTGGGCTGGATCCATACCTGATCCTTGAGTGCATGCCCTCCTCTCCTCTCCCCCTGACCTCACTCTTTCAATGTTCAAGGGCAGCAATTGTAGCTACAGACCAGATCCAGGAACTAGAAAGGGACCAAATAAAAAACAGCTGTGGGACAGATTTGACCCATGGGTTTGAGGTTCCCCACCCTTGCTCTACATTTGCTGTATAAATCTCAGGCAGCAAGCCTGACCATTCTGCTGAACTCAATAAAGGCTGAATGCTCTTGCTATTCTTTACCAAGATAAAATCTGCCCTGTTGTTACATTTGTAAATAACAACTATAATAAATATGCCTGTACCATAGCTATTTGAGGACTGGCCCCTGAGGGTTGTGTGTGCTGTCTCTGCCCCTGAGGGTTACGAGGGCCTGCATCACTGCAGGATCATCACTAACACCTGGCCCTCCTGCCTCTACAGGTAGCTATTTGAGGGCTGGCTCCTGAGGGTGCCAGCCTGAAGGGAGACACTCAAAGGGCGCTGGCCGTTTGAGGGGACCATCCATGTGGATGTGGCAGTGGCAGCCAGAGCCATTCCGTACAACGTCGACTCCTCTCCAAAGGACCCTTAGGGGTGGCCCTTAGTGGGACCGGGTGGTCGGGGGGGAGCTTATTTGATTGTTTTAAAAGGGAAGAGGAGGATGGGGGGTGCTTTGGGGGGTGGGGATCTCCTTCGGAGGGCTGGCGGGGCAGCATTCGGGGGGGTTGGTGGAGCAGATCGGGGACGGGGGTCTGCAGCCATAGGGGTCGTTCTGGGCCGGGGGAATTATGGTTCTTCTGGGCAGTGGATTCGAGCTGTGAGACTGGACAGATGGTGTGTTTCTGTCCCACTCACTGGCCCCCAGGCAGGTGGTGAGGTGATTGGGGTTTATTTATTTATTTATTTATTTATTTCATAGATTTCTATACCACCCCATCCTGCTATGCAGCTCGGGACGGGTTCAGAGGGCCCCTGGCCTTGGTCTTGGTCTGATGCTGATAAATGCGAAGTCGGTGGCTAACAAGTCAACTGCGGTCCGGGAGTTGATCCTGGACCAGGCGGCCGACCTCACGCGTCACAGAGACCTGGCTGGACAATGAATCAGGGCATACATTGGCTGATCTTGTTCCAGCTGGGTACTCTGTGCCGCGTTAGCTGCGGCTGGAGGGATGGGAGGAGGAGGGGGGAGTGGTGTAGCCATTATTTTTAAGGATGCCTGGTTGGTGAAATTTCCTGTGCGATCTCTCATGGGTATAGAGGGTCTCCATCTGGGGTTGGATTTGCCTGGAGACAGAGTGGGGATATTGCTGATATACCGTGCACCCACCTGTACGGCAGCCTCCCTGCACGCACTTCGAGTGTTAGAGGTAATCTTGCAGTCCCCCAGGATGATAGTTCTGGGGGACTTCAATACCCATGCCGACGCCAGTCTTGGAGGGGCGGAGCGTGAGTTCATGGCCGCCATGGCAACCATGGGTCTCTGTCAGAGAGTAGTGGGCCCCAGAAATATTGGAGGCGGGGGATCCGTTGGTGGGGGAGGTATCAACAGTGCCCTTGTCGTGGACGGATCATCATCTCCTCCGGGCAGATATCCTGGCACATGTCGACCCCCGGGAGGGTGTGGAATCAGTTAAGTTGGTTCGCCCCCGAAGGCTTATGGAACCTGAAAGGTTCCAGATAGCCCTAGGGGTTGTTTCCTCTGACCTCAATGGTCGCTCACTTGATGACCTCGTGTCCAGGTGGAATATTGTGCTAACAGAGGCCATCGACTGTGTGGCTCCCAGGCGTCTGCTCCCAAATTGCTGACAACACAGCTCCCCATGGTATACTGGGGAACTGTGGCGGATGAAGCAGGAAGGGAGGCGGTTAGAGCAACGGTGGCATCATTCGCGGGCTGAAGTTGTCCAATTGCGGCATAGAGTCTGGTTACATACCTATGCCATTGCGGTGTGGAAAGCAAAGAAGGCTTTCTTTGCTGCCCTCATTGCGTCTGCTAAGTCCCACCCGGCTGAGCTGTTTCGGGTGGTGAGGGGGCTGGTCAGTCCAGTCTCCCTCCGTCTGGACATAGAACCATCAAATGCTAGCTGTGATCTGTTTGCAGACTTTTTTGAGGATAAAATCACTCAAATTCACCACATTTTTTATGTGACTTTTTTAGCAGGGAACGGGTCAGAGGCAGTAGAAGCCCGTTCTTGTCCTGTTTTATGGGATGAGTTTTGGGCGGTGTCGCCCTCAGATGCAGGGGATTCTCTTGGGACTGTTCGAGACACCTATTGTGAACTAGATCCGTGCCCGTCCTGGTTGGTTAAGACTAGCCATGAGACACTGGGGCCGCTGCTGGCGGGGATAGTCAGTGCCTCCCTTGGGGAGGGCAGGGTGCCAGGCTGTCTCAAGGAGGCGGTGGTGTGGCCCCTGCTCAAGAAACCATCTTTGGACGTTGATGCCCCTGCCAGTTATCGGCTAGTCTCTAACCTTCCCTTTTTAGGGAAGGTTATTGAATGGGTGGTGGCTCAGCAACTTCAGGGGAATTTGGTTAATTTTCTCGATCCCTTGCAGTCTGGCTTTCATCTGGGTTATGACACGGAGACTGCGCTTGTGGCCTTGGCCGATGACCTCTCCCGTGAGATGGACCGGGGTCGTTCGACCCTGCTGATCCTGTTAGATCTCTCAGCTGCATTTGATACCGTTGATCATGGTGACTCGGCTGCGGGACCGGGCAGGGATTGGTGGGATTGTTCTTGACTGTCTGCTCTTTCCTGGCTGGGAGAACCCAGCGTGTGGTGCTGGGGGAGTTTTCATCTTCCTCACATGTGGCGTACCGCAGGGTTCCATTTTATCCCCTCTCTTGTTCAATGTGTACATGCAGCCTCTGGAAGAAGTTGGTAGGGAGTATGGAGTGAGATGTCATCAATATGCTGATGATACCCAGCTATATCTCTCTTTTTCCTCTGACTCAGTCCGGCAGTCTTGGTGCTTACCTGGTGTTTGCTGCTGTGCGAGATTGGATGAGGGCGAGCCGCCTGAGACTAAATCCTGACAAGACGGAGGTTATGGTTGTGGGGAGGGCCGAGGGCGTGGTGGCCCCCATCATTGATGGGGTCTGCCCTCCCATGGTTTCTCAGGTCCGGAGTCTGGGTGTGCTCCTGGACCCACAGCTCCGCCTGGATGCTCAGGTAGCGGCTGTGGTGAAGGGAGCATTTCACCAGTTACATCTGATGCGTCGGCTTAGGCCGTATGTCTCAGACTTGGATCTGGCCACGGTCATCCATGCATTTATTAGCTCGAGACTGGATTAGTGCAACATGCTCTACGTGGGGCTACCCTTGGTGCTGGTTCAGAAGCTGCAGCTGGTGCAGAATGCAGCGGCCCGTCTCTTGACGGGGATGGTCTGACGCTATTACATCGGTATTTCGCTCTCTGCACTGGCTGCCGGTAGGTCTCTGGGCCCAATTCAAGGTGTTGGTGTTGACCTTTAAAGTCCTAAATGGCTGAGGCCCCACCTATCTGCAGGACCGCCTCACCCTCCAGGTCCTGGAACGACCCCTGCCGTCGGCTGGGGGAACCCTCTTGAGGTCCCCCAGGTTTCCTGGGTGTCCACTATGAGGAGGGCGTTCTCAGTGGCTGCTTCGCAGCTGTGGAACTCCCTCCCGTCGGCAATCCGCTTGGCTGCCAGCCTCCCCGCTTTCCGCAGACAACGTAAGACCTGGCTGTTCCACCAGGCCTTTCCTGAGGGAGATGGGTTTTGGAATCTGCAACAGTCACAAGTAAAAGCCTATTGCAAGCCCTGCAAGCTCAATATGGGGCTTGTCCAGTAGGGAGAGGGTCAGAGGATGAAACAGTTTTCTTTTCTCCTTGTCTCCTCTCTTCTGTCTCTGTCCTCCACCTTGTCCCATGCAGTCTGTACAGTATGGAAGCATGTCTTCTGAGTTCTTAGTAAAGTTCTGTTTTGAAGAAACTTCTGCTGTGTGTTATTCAACAGAAAGCTAACTCTACAGTAGGTTATGGGCCCAGGACATCTTCAAGGCAATTTTGAAGACTAGAAGCAGCCCAGAAGGAGTGCAGACTGTGAAAGAAAACTCCCAGACAGAGAGGCC
>QEPC01011805.1:576181-587825 GCA_003113815.1 Sphenodon punctatus | reverse complement strand
TCTCCTCTCTCTGTCCTCCATCTTGTCCCATGCAGCCTGTACAGTATGGAAGCATGTCTTCTGAGCTCTTAGTAAAGTTCTGTTTTGAAGAAACTTCTGCGGCGTGTTATTCAACAGAAAGCTAACTCTACAATAATGAGGCGGGTGGGTTGGGTTAGGTTAGGGTAGGTTGGGGGGGATGGGGTTTTATATATTTTTTCTAATTGTAATTATTATTGTTTATTTTAATGTTTTAAAATGTTTTTAAAATGTTGTGAGCCGCCTTGAGATGCCTGAGGCAGGAGGGAGCGGCATATAAATTTTAAGATAAATAGATAAAATAAATAAATATGCAGCTGGTGTATGGTTAATGTTGTTATATCAACTCCAAGCTTCTTTCTTTAATGGTTGGTATTAGTATTGCAGCCTAATCAAATACATTGGGACAGAACCATATCCTGAGATGTGTCTGCAGTTGATACTCATTCCTGAGGAAGATAGACATTCTCAGCACCTCACGGTGCCTTTGGCCAGCGTCTAGAGAAGATTTCAATGGGGATTTGCAGCTGACTGTTAGGGCCACTCTCTCTACTGGACAGGGGCCTTCTGGGGAAGTCCCCCAGGGCTCCTGTGTCCTACTAATCTCCTTGGGGAGCAGAAATATACACCCTGTGCTCCCAACCAGGGCTAGCAGTGAGGAACAGTGCTACTGTCCTCCCCTGTCATCTAATCAGTGGTTTAGGGAGTAACAATTAAGAAGGATGGAAAGAAGGAAGTACCCAAGACCTTCCACATTTAATTGCTGGAAGACCTTAAAAGACTTTTAGACTTTGTAAGAGGTAATGAGATTGTTGTGTCATATTCATAGAAACTAAGAACAACTTTTATTTCCTGAGACATTTTCTACAAAAAGTTGTTTGAAATCAAGGGGGCCTGATCCTGCAGTCCCTACTCAAACGACTATTTGTATGTGAATTAGGAGGCCTTGTTGCATGTCTAAATACTGAAGGAAGAGAATTACAGCATGTAAGACTGAGGGCTATTTTTTGTCTGGCAGGATCCTTATTCAGAACAGCTGGTTCCTTTTTTGGGATTGTAGAACTCGCCTGCTTCCATTCTAAACCTTCATTCCTTCACTACAGTAAGGGCTAGCCTTAAAACAGACAGCATAAGGAGCTAGAGGCAGGACTCTGGGTGGGGAGCAGGTCCAGGACGTGTGGTGGAGTCACTGAGGCGAGGGTTTGAACCAGGAGAGCAGGAGCATCAGTAGTGGAATCGGGCAGAGACATAGTCAAGTAGGAGCATGGGTCAAATCCAGGTGAGCTCAGGGGCACACCTAGGTTGGAGTGGGCCCAGGTGCAAAAAACGGCCTTGGTGCCCCCCATCACCACTCTGCCCCACCCATCCCCTTATTCCTCTCCCCAGCACCTCTCCCTTCCTCCAGTTGCTGCGCCTGAGCCCTGGAGACTGTGGTTGTGCTGCCTGCCTCGTGGTGCCCCCGCCGGTGCTTGTCCCGTCCTGTGCTGTCCACCACGTGGGTCCCCCCCACACTGCAGGCGCTTCTGCTCAGCTCGGTTTTCACCCGGCTACACCACAAAAGGACATAATCCCCCACCCCACCCCCTCCAAGCTTGAGCATCAGCAGTGGGATCAGGCAGAGGCATAGTCAGGTAGGAGCATGGGTCAAATCTAGGTGAGCAGTTAGCACGAGCATCAATAGACCATGGGGCAGGCAACGGCAACAGGCTGGGAGAGCGAGGAGACAGGGAAATGCAGAGGCAAGGAGAGAAAGCTTAGCCAGGGTAAGCCAACGACTCCTTGCTGGCATCTGCTTATAAAGGTAGTAGAGGAGGAAGTAGCCAGAACTTCCTGTCCTTCCCCAGAGCACCTGGAGCTGGCTCTGATTGGCTGGGGCTGCAGTCTCCACGGTAGAGGGGTAGGTGCTGCCTGTGGACAGGTGCTGGTGTGGCCAGAGGATCCCTCGTCTGTTGGTGCAGGTGCTGCCTGTGGACTGCCGTGGCTGTAGGTGACAGGACCTTTGTGTTAGAAATAGTGGGGGCAGGGCCCAGCAGAAGCATCTGCTGACTCCAATAGCCTTTCCACACAAATAAAAAGAGGATAGCTAATTATTATTGCTGGGCTTTGAGATGTGCTTATGTAATCACTAATCTTGGCACTTCTTTATCTAAGCAGATTACAAGGCCACTGTCATTTTGAAGACTGTCATTAACTAGTTCTTGTTAGTGTAAAATGTGTTAAACCTAAGTTCAGCTCACTTGGAAAGAGGACAGAATGCAGGTGAGCTATGTATAAAGCTCTGGAATGAAGTGATAATAAAAAAGCAAAGATTTCAGCAATACAGTTGCACACTTCTCCTGTGAAAACTGACCATAGAAATACATGTTTTGATGTAATATAAATCATTTGTTGGAAATGTTTTGTGCCAAAGGGTTTCAACACATGAAATCACCCTAGAAATATAGATTTAAAATGCAAACCAGTGCAAGTAATTCTGAGCAGCAAACAGATATGTTTTATGCACACGCTTATCAGTTTGCTTTATCATTCAGAGACAGGAAATTAAATGTTGTAAAGTGTGTCTGCAAAACAAAATTTATGTGAGATGCTGGTAGTACGTACTCCAGTTATGGCTGCAAAATAGTTTCCATTAAAGCCTTCTGGTTTTTTAGGCCTATAATTTTCCAAAACATTCTCTTTGGGGGAGCTAGAATTTTGCATGCTTCATGCCTGACAGAAGATGATTATTTAAAAAACTGTAAGCATATAACCTCTTGGGTCATTTTTGAGATACAGAATTGTGTCTTTATTCTCTTAATCATTTTCATTATACATTTCTGATCCTAATTCTGTGCTGTACTCTTTGAAACAGGGAAAGCAGAACTTAACACAGTCTTTTAAATATGGGTATATTTGTGAGCTCTATAATAGCATATATTTTCCAAATTATTCTCCATTCTGTTCTTTATACATATTCAATATACTGCATCCCTTGAATCAGTCAAGATTTCTACTTCATCTACTTTGTATATCTTCACTTTTGCATATCCTGACTTTTCCTATAATTTTAATGACACAATCTTAATATTACGGTACCAGGCAGTAGATTTTTAAAATTATTATTTTATGTGCAGTGAAGGTTGGGAACTGTATTTAATTCAGAGTAGAAGATCTCATGTAATGATCATTCTAGTAAAAGGGATGTGGTGGAGGTGGAATCAAGGGCAGGAGAAGTGTCAATTTTAAAGAGCGGTTGGTTGGAAAATGGTCTTGTGTTCAGATAGTCTGTGCAGCATTACTAACTAATTCTGAGCATTCAAAAGTCATGAACATGACACCCACATGAACATGGCTTTAAAGATATTTTAGTATGTTATTCTAATATACTGTTCTAATATTTTTCAAATACTATTTTTAATTTCTCGTTATTTATCTTTTGGCTTTGCAGTTTTCCACATTTTGAAGCTCAATTCCACAACCATGAGGACTAGAAAAATGTTTGATTATAAGCTTGTCACTCTTTTTTTTGTTGTTTTGTTTTTTAAGTGTAATTTGAGATTCTCATAATTTGAGTTGTAAATCTTAAAGGGTAAAAACAGACGTGATGGTGGCTCACTGTGGCCTTGGACCCACTGGCACATCTGTTTACGCACCACCAGATGTTGGACTGCTTCTGCCCCTGGGCACGTCGGCAGCTCGCTCTGGCTGTCTCCTTGGAAAATCTCCAAGGTCACAGCCCAGGCTAAAGGGCACCCACGCAGGCCAAGACAGACTAGCACATCTGTTTGGGCCTGCTGTCCCCACCCCGGGGCAGCGGTCACCATGACTGTCTGTCATGGGGGGGGGGGGGACGCTGGGTGAGACCGCCCACTGATTTGTTTTCAGCTCCCTGCTCTAGCCAAGGCATGCGGTCTGTGGGACGGCTCTCCAGTCGTGGGCATGTTCGTTTGGTACGCCTCCCTGACCTGGGCCGTGTCAGCTGTGGCTTCCCACCCCAAACCTGGGAGCTGCTATGCTGCCTGCACGTCTGTTTTTACCAAAAATTGGGGTTTTGCTCATATATCATAAGTCTCATGGCATCTAGTAACACTGTCTTTAAAAGAATTACTCCTTTTATGTTCCAAGGCTGAATAGAATCTCCCCAGTGGTCCCAGTGCACTGTCTACACATTTACTGCTGATGTATAGAAGGGCTGGCTCACCCTCTGCAGGACTGAAAACAACCTCCTTCATTAGGTCCTGACAGCCATTGTCTGATTTATGCCTTTATTGCTGAGTAAGAGCAATGATGGGCCTGTAACCAAAAGTCTCTCAAAGCAGGAGTGGACAATCACTGTGTGCAGTGTTTTCTTCTAGCTAAAACCTACCTCTGTTATAGATTGACTGCAGTGACACCTACTGGCCAAGAAAGGCACATTTGCCTGAAATTCACCTATTGCTTATAGATACCAGGTGTTATTTTATAGATCCATTTCTTTTCCCTCTAAATGGAGAAGACATTGATGTTCTCAGCACTATAAGTTGTTAACACTGTGAACCTAGCTAGGTTAACTAACCCTGTGAAAGCTGTGAAGTTGGCATTCTCCGAAATAGATGTCTGACTGCTGCATTAGTTTGAGATGAATGCAGAGCCAATAAAAAGAAGCAGCAGCACAGGCAGTGCTAGTGAATAAGTGTTTATTTTTCTCTTATTGCTCCTTTAAATACTCTCTAATAAAGAGATTAGCAGAAGGAGATATGCAGAGGTGTTGTGGGAAAGGCCTGGTAGATAGAAGCTGTTGAGGTCTTTTGATACAGATGGGTTTCTAACCGCCGAGTGTGATAGGCTAGCAGAATAACAGGTCCCTAGTTACATGGGCTCTAGAGGAGTTGTTTTGAGGGAAAGTGAACCAAGCAATAGTAGGTGGCAGCTCTTTGGCTGCTCAGAGGCTTGAGCCTGTATTTTGGTTCTTACTGTACACCCATTAAACGAATCCTCTTCATATGAAAATTTAAACTAGACATCCAGAGCACACCTTTGTAAGAGACACTAATTGTGCCTCTCCATGCAACATCAAAAGAAATCTTTTCAATGACATCAAACTCACACACAGCCAAAAATAAAGGGAGAGGCATTTAAAATGCAGACACTGTAGTTATTCCCATCTGGAGGAACTCCTTGTCTGCGTGAGATGGGTTTTCTGCTAATTTTGCTTATAAAAGACATATGAAGTTTTTGGAGTGGCTTTTTATCACAGCTTTTCTCCTGTGACGAAGTGGTTTTTTCGATATCTGCGGACATTGCTTGAGCATCTGACATAATCCCCCAAACCACCGCTTCTTGGTGTTCAAATGTACACCTCCTGCTATCTTCACTAAGTTAATGTCCCTAATGAAATCTCTGCTGACTGACAGCAGCTCTGGTGAAAGCCAATTTATGACAAAATACTCTGGTTAAAGGGACATTGTTACCTTGACTGTGGTCCCATCTGTTTTCTTTTACCTTCTGGATTCCTTCCATCTATTTCGCTTTTAGACTAACTGTTGCTACCACCAGGGAAACAGACATTAAACGGGTACATGGTTTACTATTAGGAGAAGTGTAAACAAACCAATGCATGTATGTTACGACAGGGAGAACACAAATGCCTGGTTGGTTAATCACTTCGGTTTTTCATCCACATTCTCTAGCTTTGTTAACTATCTGTCTTAAGAAAATATGTGGAAAGGCTCCAGAGCATGCATGGGGGTGTAGCTCCCATATGAGCCTTGCCAATGCTGGCAAATGTCCTTTTAACAATTCAGGCACTCATCACCTTGTTAGCTTTAATGAATTTACCTGAACTTGTTAATAACAGTGACATAGTACAACAAGCTGATTAGCTTTCCGTAGCTGCTTTCTTTTCAGTAACAATAGGTATCATTTGATTTGTGCTAGTGCTAATAGTAACGAAGCCATTGACTTGACCTGTAATTTTACACATGGATGGCACAAATGTGTATGGCTTCTTTCAAAGAAAAGGCTCTGTGAACCTCAGACAATAGAATTACACCCATTTTTTAAAGTACCCTCTCCACCAAGCAAAGTCAAGCCAGTGTAATTCCTCTGCCAACTACATTTAGTCCCATAAGATTGCACACATTTTCAACAGGGGCTAAAATGACTGTTTCCAAAATATGGTCATGTGATTTAGGAGTATGTTGGATAAAAGTAGAAAATGGTTAAGCATGATGCCTGTCATGGTTAGATGGGAGAGTTGTGATTAAGTTGTTATAAACTAATCTAAAAGATAAATGTTGTGAACCTCACTCAAATTCTTATGGGAGTTTGTACAATTTAAAAATATTGCATGACTCTTTCCATGCCTGAGGAAGGGCTCGGTGGCCTAAAAGCTTGCATACTAGCAGACATTGGTCCAGTAAGGATACCATCTGAATGACTTTGTCTCCATCTCTTACATTTTGCTCCAACACTGAAATCGCACTCTGTAGAGTCCATAAATTAAAACATTTCATTGGGTATTGGATGGCAGCCCCACCTCTGCTTCACCTCACCCCCGGGTGGCCTGTTCACGTAAAGGTACCTGGTCTGCTCCAGCCCCGCTTGTGGTTCTCCGGAACATCCCGGAGCACATCCCGGAGCCGGCCGCCAAATTTGGGGTACTAGCTGGAGGCGGAGCTGTTGTTGTCTGTCTGCTTGGTGGATGGCTGCTGCAGCTCCGCTCTTGGCCAGCAGTTGCCCTAGACAACCGCACGAGTTGCAGGTGGCACCCTAGAGCATCAGGTGATCAGCTCGCAACTCTATGGTGTGGCGAGTAGGGGCACTGTGTGAGCAGGCCACAGCAGTTGCCCGGTCCCTTTAAAATGGATCCAGGCATGGCTGGACGTGGACAGATGCGGTGGTGCACCCCCAGAGCAGCTTCAGGGGTGGCCAGTCCCATGTCATCATTGAGAGAGGATGGTTAGTTCGTATGGCAAAGTCATTCGTATTATAAATTTGAAAAGATTCATCCTTCCCCATGTGGTTGAAAATCTATCTGAAAGCTTAGTAAGCTGCACTCTTATCTTTTTGTACTCCACACAAGTTTTTTTATTTGGGGGTAATGGATAAAAAATAACTTTTTATAACCAAGTATTGCATGGGAAAATTTAATTTCTTTCACAATTTTTAGATGCTTCAACAACAAATATTGTGGGGGTTTTTGGGGGGTTTTTTTAAATGAAAAACTGGACATTTTCTGTTTTAAAACATCAATTTCTTTCTTATTTATTCACATACTTAGGCCATAATCCACAAACCACTTACTCTGTAGTGCCCCACGTACCACTCTGGAGTAAGTAGCTTGTAGATTGCAGCCTTAGTGTTCTCTAACCAGCTCTGGCAAATAGAGCTACTTTGGCCTTTTTTACACAGGCGGCACCCATGCATGAACACCCAGAAATCGCTCATGTACATGCCATGGCGGGTGGGCATGTGTGCGCACTCCCGTGGAACATGCATGCACACCCACCTCCACCCATCACCTACGCATGGAGCAACTGGTGAAAATGGTGGTTGCTCCATGCGTGGGTGATGGGTGGAGATCGGTGTGCACCCGTCTGCACCCTCCCCCCACCCACTGCTCCTGCACCACTGTGTACGCTGCCCCCTACACGCGGCCAGCGTAAAAAGGGCCTTTGAATTTGCACTGTAGTATAGACTCTGGGATTTTCTATTTCTATTTTAGCTTACCAAAGAGAAAGCAGCATGAAGACAATCAGTGCAAGTCAGCAGTGTTGCTTCTTGAGTGTGTGAGCAAACTAATATGGTGCAACATACCTGTTTCAAAATTTCACAATCCCCTCCCCAATAAGATGATTAAAGGAATAACTATTCTCTGGCTGAAGATGAGTTCTTATATTGTCAACCCATTTTGATAGCACACATCTCCTGGCCTACCAACTAATTCATTTGCACAGAAAAGTATGGATTGGATTGACTTAGCAATTGAGCAACCTGCCACACAGCATGGGGTGGGGAAACCTTTCCCTCCTATGGGCCACTTTCAAAATTACTACAAGCTCTGCAGGACAGAAAGAAGTGCACCAGGCTGGAGAGTGAGTGCTTGCTCAGGATGATAAAGGTCCAGATCATGGATCTAGGCCATGGAGCCATCATCTATCCTTGAACACATACCTTTATCTCTTCTCCCGTCTTCCCTCAAGCTCACTCTTTTAGTACTTGAGTGCTCGGACTGGATCCATGGACCAGATCCAGGAACTGGGAAGGGGTCAAATAAACAACAGCCATGGGTTAAGATTTGGCCCATGGACTGGAGCTTCTTCACTCCTAGCATATAACAACAGAACCATATGAATGTCTCTTTGGTGTATGTGCACATCTTCACAACTGCCCAAGGATATTGGTTTTATCCAAGGAGAAGAAAGGAATAAAAAATGCAATGCAGCCTACAGCTTGTTCGCACAAGTATCTGAGTGATAATAACCCCTTAATTCTCTATATCCTTGCTTTCATGCATACTTTCACTTATAAAGTGAGGCAAAAAGAGCGGTTATGCCCTCTCTTAATAAACATGGGTATACCAATGATGGGCACTATTCTCTTCCAGCTGTGCTCTTCTGAACACAGATGCAGGGTGAGAGTAGAATCTTTGTTCTCCTTCAAGTGGCTCCATAATTCCCACCCAGGGGTTCTTGTGAGAGTTCGCAAACCAGTTCTGGTGTTAAATCTTAAGTAAATCTCCCTCCCCCTAACACATGACAATCGTTACGCATAGTGGTATATATTACCCTTGCCTTCCCCGAAACTACAGTTCCTTCCAAACTCTTGAAGTGGTATATATTACCCTTGCCTTCCCTGAATCCACAATTCCTTTCAGCCGCTTGAAATGGTTAGACAGGGAAGGTTTTTCACTAGTTGGGACTACCATCAAAAAAGACTTCAAGCTTTGCGCTAAATGTGATTGCAAGTTACTTAGAAAACACCCAAACAAACTGTGCTTAATTCGTCTGGGGGAAGGACATAAACCAGTGGGTGGTAAGGCTGGTTCTCTCTTGATGCCAAGAGCACATCATGAGAGACACTTGAGACTGCCGGGTTTGCTAGCAGAACATGCACTAAAAGGTGGAGACACGGGTCCACTTATTCTCCCAGTTTGTCCTGCATCCAAGCCACCTTCAAGAGCCTTGACATCGAAAGTCTCAATGATGAAAGACTTCCTTATCTTTCTTCTCTTTTGTACCTTTTTAAAGAACCACAGTCGGTACTCTGAGCACAATAGGAGAATACTGTTGAACCTAGGGTGGCTCAGGGGTTTCTACAGAATCTGGAGATGTAGGGCAAGACTGTGTGACTGTTTGACCTACAACTCAGAAAAGTATTCCAGACCTCAACTGAATTAATGCAGGACTGTGCCTAATTGGAAGCCTGCTGAGTGAAAGTGTGACACTAGCCAGCCCCAGGGAGCCAAGCCTGGGAATAGCTTGGTGTGTAAGGAGGCAGCAGGACTTTTGAGGAAGCCCTCCTGCTGAGAAAGGTAACAGCCAAGGGACTTCTGCTGGTTAGGACTTTGGGGCAGCCAGAGCTGGGAAGTCTGGTTGACAGACTCCAGAAGGCTGTGGAAGCCCTGAAGGGAAGTAGGAGCTGAATTCTCCTTTGACAAGGCAAAACCAGGAAGGCTGCTGACCTGAAAGGAGCTCAGGGCTGTTGAACCTGTGTGTGAAGAGAGAGCTCCTAGTGAACAGGCTACTCAGCAGCAGGGTAAATATTTGACTGGGAAAAACAGTGAAGCCAGGACAGGACACCAGGCTAGGAATGGGAAAGTGACTATATGTAGTTATCAGAAGGCTTGCTAAAGCCAGAGGCTTACAAGGGGTCAAGGGGTGATTCAGGAGCCTTGGGACTATTGAGAGACTGGGACTTGCTAGATCCTGAAAGAGGGACTGTGGCAAGTGAAGAGGGCTTGGGTTTGGAAGTCTGTACCCAGATCTAGCTTGTATGTGGGCATTAAGAGACTGTAAATGACCTGTATTGAATAAAGGAGACTATGGAGTGGATTCCCCAAAGTGAAAATTCCTCTCGGCCCTGATCTTGACAACACTCGCCCACGAGACAAGGCAGACCCTGTTACATCCACCATCTCATTTCTGTTCCCCTTCATGAAGGCAAGAGATGGGGCAATATGATCTGTAGCCATAGTGGCAAGACAGAAAGCAAGAAGGTTTTAGCCTTGACCTCTCTGTAATTATGGACTGTCTGTCAAAATTCTTCAGCGAGTTGCAAAGAAAACAAGATAAAGCCTCCGATATCGTCAGTCCAGCAGGAGGCTTTAAGACCCATTCCCACAGAAGTTCAGTGAATATTGAAAAATATTAAGGCATCGACACTGGTGGTTGCAGGTGCATTGATGTCAAAATTTAAACATTACTCAACATCACTTTACAAACAAGCAGTCCCTACAAAAGAAAAATCTGTTTAAAAATTGAAAAAATTATGTAAAACAGACAAGGAAGAAGAAACAAGAGAACATAACCTGTAGTGATTCATGACAGCCAAAGAGTGATGTCCAAGAAGATATTTCGATGGAACCAACTTCTGAAGTTATTAATCATCCAGACCCAGGTGGTTACGGTCCAGTCACTTCTACACTATTTGAGGGACAATGGTATGCATCTATAGATCTAAAGGATGCATATTTACATATTCGTATCAGAGACATTCATAGAAATACCTTAGAAGTATAGTGGCAGATTTCCCATACCTCAACAATTGGCTTCTTGTAGCAGACAATCCTCAGCAGCCCATAGAAAACATTGAGTTCACTTGAGAACTAGAGATGGGCGAACGCGGTTCAGAAGTTCGGAGTTCGGCCCAAACTCGGCCTGTTCGGACGACCGAACCTGAACCTACCAAACCGAACTTGATTCCAAACTCCGAAACGACCCAACAGTTTGGTCAGTTCGGATCGCGTTCGGGTGGGAGAAACGTGACCACAGCCAGTTGGTGACCCACTGCCTGACACAGGCAGGCACAGGGAGGGGGGAGATCAGCTGAGGAGCATACTTCCAGGCACCAGGGGTAGAGAGGCTTGGAGTAGCAGCCAGCCTGCCCATTCACCATCCCTTTTCTCCTCAGACCACTAGCTTCGCAGTCTGCGATTGGCCACGGGCTAGGCTGCATGGAGCCAATGGGGCTTGCAGTGAGGCGGGCGCAGCAAGTAACAAAACTCATTGCCCTCCCCCCTGCCAACACCTTCTGAGCTAGTCACTGTTCCTGAACAGCAGGCGTTTCAGAAGGCTCCCTCTCACAGCAGTTTTGTTCTCCTCAATCCATTGCAATCCTCCTCCTATTTCACCCATCCAACCCATCTACCTCCATATTATCATTTATTTAGATTAGATTAGATAGATTTAGGTGTTATTTTTTGTTTTTACCCCTCCCTGTGTTCCCTGTGTTCAATCTTCCTTCCTCCCTCCCCCCTCCATTCAATCCTTTCCCTCTCCCATTATATTCCATCCCTGATTCCCTTCCCCTGTTTTTTTATTCATTTTGAGTAGCATTAGCTTGATTTAGGTTTAATTTCAGTTTTGTACCCCTCTCTGTGTTCTTTGTGTCCCCTCCCCCCATCCCATAGATAGATAGATAGCTAGATATTAGATTAGAGATAGTA
>QEPC01011805.1:555969-572067 GCA_003113815.1 Sphenodon punctatus | reverse complement strand
CCCCCCAAGGGAAAGACACAGGGACATGTGCAGGTAATACAGACATTATTTAAGTGACAAAGACAAAATGCAAGGTTAAACCTGCTTATGGCTTCAACAACTGCTTTGACCACCTTTGCATGATTGTATATGAGGCCACTACAGAGATGGCTGTTAGCTCATTACAACCCAAGAAGGGATTCGCTTGCAAAATTACTAAGGGTCCAGAGAAAGATAATTCAATCCCTGGACAAATGGCAGGATGTATGGTTCCTGTAAAAGGGAATTCCATTAACGTCACCAACACCAACACATTTTACTATGACAGATGCTTTCTTAACAGGATGGGGGAAAACGTATTGACGGGGGCGGGCGGGACACCGTATTTGTGGTACATGGCAGGTAGATGAATAAATGCAGCACACAAATCCCTTAAAACTCAAGGCTGTCAAGAATGCATTGCAAATGTTTGCACCACTGATTCAGGGACATGTGGTTCAGGCTGCAACAACAATACAACTGTAATGTACTATTTCCACAAGTAGGGCAGAACACATTCTCCCCGGTTGAGCAGGAAGGCAGAACTCGTTTGACATTTGGGCAATTCAAAAGAAAATGTGCATAGCAGCAATACATGCGGCTGGAAGACACAATGTAGTAGCAGACAGCTTGAGCAGGATGAAATTGCAACAATACGAATGGGTACTCTGTCCAACCATTTTCAAAACCCTAGTGAGGGGGTGGGGTAACCCCTCCGAGGATTTATTTGCAATATGAGAGAGTACAAAGTGTCCAGACTATTTCACGAGAGCAGGACAGGATACAGAATCCCTGGGGGTTGCTTTCCAAATTCATTGGAGAAGGGATATGGTGTATGCTTTCCCACTGATTCCTTTGATTGCAAAGGTGATTCAAAAGGCTATATTAGATCAGGCCAATATGATTTTAATAGTACCCTCATAGACCATGGTTTCCAGAAATAGCACCCAGAAACCATGGTTTCTGGAAATAGCACATATGGCTATAGAAAATTGTAGTAGAAAAAAATTATATAGCACTAGAAATTCTTTTACTACTTTTAAAACCAGATTTATTAACTCAAAAAAGGAGGATACATGTTTTACCAGAATATGGGACATCTGCATCTAAAAGCTTGGCTGTTAAGTCCAAGTTTGCAGAACCATTAGGAATTCAAGGTCTTGACTATGGGTGTTTTTAAACGAGCAAAGTGGAGGGGGGGGGTGTCCGTGGTCCCCGAGTGGCATGGCTATGGGGCACCTATGCACCTGAACTGCATGGGACTACACATGGGAGGCTCGCAGCATGGCTACCCCGGCTACGGAGGCGGCCACGGTACATTCAGCTGGCTTCGCATGGAGCACTCCTGATTTTTCAGCAGTGCTCCTTGGGTGGCCGCTGCGTGGGTTACAGGAGTGTGTTTCCCCACACACCACCTTCACATGAGCGGTTGGATGGATGGTCGGTTGGCAGCCATGCGTGGACACATCTCGTTTAAAAATACCCTATATGCTAGACAACACATTAAAACCTTGTACCCAATGAACATACATGTTGAAATGGAAACATTTTATTTGTTGGTTGAGTAAACAGGGAATTAATAAAAAAGATTTATATATTACCCATATTTTGGCAAGGAAGGGATTATCAATTCCTTCTTTAAGAGTTCATTTATAGGCAGTCTTTAGGATTCATATATAGATTGACAGGTACTCCATTTTTTCATATCCTTTAGTAAAGAGATTTTCAAAAGGAATAAACAGTATTTTCTACTAATGAAAACACAAGTTAGCACTTGGGATTTAATGTTAAAACTCAATAGATTGATTTGGCCCCTTTTGAACCACTGTCAGCAACACCTTTACGTTTAGTGACATTTAAAACTTTATTTTTGTTAGCTATAACTTCTATTCAATTAGTGAGTTGACTTTGATTTTAATAGGTCAACCATACATGCATTTTCAGCATGATAATGTAGTGATTACGTTAGATCCATTCTTTTTACCGAAGAGGATATTTTTTTGATCGGCAGCAGCAGGTAGTTGTACCTGTTTTTATCCCAAGCCACACACATCAGTAGACATGAAGCAAAAACATACACTTGACTTGATGTAAGTTACTATATTATTTACAGAGAATGACTATGTTTAGGAAAACAAAGTTTTGATTTGTTTCATTCTCAGATCATACATTAGGAAATAAGGTTTCTTCTCAAAAGCTTTCTAAGTGGTTAGTGCAATGCATCAATTTGTGTTAAACTTTGGTTGGAAGGAAGCTCCTGTAAATTTAAAGCTCATTCAACAAGAACAGTGGGGGCAACAATAGCAATTTTTGAAAATGTGTCAGTCCATCAGCCCATACTTTAAACAAGTCATTACGCTATTCATCTCCACTCGCAAGAGGATGCTTTGGTTGGGTCAGTATTGAAATCTGTTGACAAAAGCATAAAATAAGTGGTTTGTTACCAAAAAAAGAATAGAAAGGTACTAAATTTGTTTTCAGATGTCTGTTAGCCATTGTCATCACACACACAAAAGACCTCTACACACCACCTATGCACAGCTTGGTATACTCTCATGGGAGAGAATTACAGAGCCACTCAAAGGAGAAAGGGAGGTTACTTGTCTGTAACTGAGGTTCTTTGAGATAGCTCTGTATATTCTCACACTACCCACCCTTCCATACTCTCTAGAGTTTATTCTGCAGTTGGAAGGAACTGTGGATTTGGGGAAGGCAAGGGTAATATATACCACGGTGTGCAAGATTATCACGTTAGGGGTGCGGTTTGTTTATGATTTAACAGCTAGTGGAATGGTCTTGTGAGCTCTCGCGAGAATTTACAGGTAGGTAATCTCCCTTTCCCCCCATTGTTCATCTGCTTAATGCTACACTGTTTTCTGGAAGTTCCTCACAGGAGAAGAGGGCAGGCACTGAGTCCTGGAATTGCCACAGTTCAACTGCTTGCAGCTCCAGCAATCACTGAAGATGCCTACTAAAGGGAAAGAACCTGTTTTGCAGACATGTTGAACCCATGGGGTATTGTGACCTATCAGAAGAAGGGGTTGTAGGCCTATGCATTTAACTTTTTGTTGAGTGACATATTCTGTAAACATTCCATGAAATTTTATACTTATTTCTAACTCTCTCAAAAAAACCACCAAACCCACATGATTTTCTCAGGTTCCTACATTTATAACTGGAGGCATCTGGCTACTATAAGAAAGAGAATTCAGGGCAGGGTCTGACGCCCTGTGGCTGATGACTTGCATCATCTTCTCTGTTGTATGATCCCAGCGATTTTGGCATATTTCCTACAATATTGTAGACAAGCCTTAAACTGCTTTATTCCACTTGTGGGTCTAGAATCTTGTGGTCTAATGTATAGAAATGAGAGAACCATAGACAGCATTTAGAAGGTGCATAATGAAATCTTGCATGGAACAGCTCTGCATATTCAGTATTCTCTTTAGGTATCTTCAAATTAGACAAACAAAAGGGCTTAGATTTGGATTCTCTTCAGCAGTTAATTTTTCAAGTTGATATTGTACTTGCAGAAAAGAGAGGCCACATCTTTCATATGTGGTCTTTCAATTGACCAGTGGATTTCATAGTGTGTGTGTCCTCCTGATAGATGCCCAACAATCCTCAGGTACAAGAGAACTGGAGAAGACACTGCAGTGTTTCTGGGTGCAGCCACACGAGCCAGGAGGGCCTGATTCCCATGCAGCCCCATGGCAGGCAAGCGCTGCCACCACACTGTGGGACCAGCATGGGGAGCTGGACAGACAGTCCCCCTTTCCCCAGGGCAGCAGCTAGGCGGCTGTCGGAGCTCCCACCATGGCACATGTTGGGCCGGGGTGCCGGCCACATGAGCAGGCACCTGGCCCTGCTCTGCCTCCTGCGCCCAGCTCGACCAAAATCCCATCCCTGACTGTGATGGTGTGCAGTGGGCGACCATACCTAGTACTATACGCAGCGCTTTACAGTCACAGATTTTTGAAGTCCCTACCCAGTAGACTTACAATCTAAGGCCCTTTTGACAGAAACGTGTATAATAAAATGTAACACCCACTTTATCAGTGTTAAGAGTGTCTGTGTGAAAAGGACCAATGATGGACAAGACAGACACACACACACACACATTCCCATTTTACAGATGGGAAACTGAGGCTGAGAGGTTGTGACTTATTCAACGCCACATGGTAAGTTCATGGCTAGGGCAGGATTTGAACCCTGGCTTCTGAGGGCCAAGTCCAGCACCTTATCCACTACACCATACTGACTCTGTAGCCTGAGAGGTTGTGACTTGCCCAAGGTCACCCAGTGAGTTCATGGCTAGGGTCAGATTTGAACCATGGCTTACCTAGTCGAAGTCCAGCACCTTATCCACTAGACCACACTGGCTCTCTTAGCTCAACACCTGCCACTCCAAACCCCGCTGCGGAACTTACCGCATGGTGCGGCAGAAGGCGTCTCAGCACACAGGCTGCCACGTTTAAACTTTTCCTAAGGACACAGCACATAGCAGCCAGCTGTTCGCCCCACCACGCAGCAGGAGGAACATCTGGTGGCAGCCAGTCACACGATGTACTGCATCATGTGGTCCGGCTGCCCAGACTGGGTTACAGCTGCCCAAGGCATGGTAGCCTCCCCAGGGTGTCTCATGTGGCTATACCTGTGTCTCCTAAATGCCTCTGTTTGTTTAGGCATCACTTGTATTTTGTTTTTGAAGTATGCTTGGATTCCCACCCAAATTCTACGCACATTGACTTGAGTGAAGTTGTACCAAAGTAACTGAATAGAATTAGCCTTTTGCAGGCTTCATCAAAACAAATAGCATATTTCTCAGGTATGCTATTTACGAAGTGTGAAAATACAGGAGATTTTAGATGGCTTAATGCATAGATAGGGAACCTCTGGCTCGTACATGTGCAGTTCTGGTCACCCTGTCTCTAAAAGGACATGGTAGAACTGGAAAAGATGTAGAAATGGGCAAAAGAGATGATCAGAGGCATCAAACGGCTTCCATACAAGGAGAGGCTCAATAGGTTCGGGCTTGAGGCTTAAGAGATGACAGAGGTTTATAAAATCATGAGTGATGCGGAGCAAGTAGATAGGGTGTGATTATATTTGCACTTTCTCAAAATAATAGAACCAGGGAACACCCCATGAAATTAGTAGGTTCAAAACAAACAAAAGGAAGTATTTTTTTCACTCAGCATATTATTCACTTGTGGTACCAGAGAATGTTGTGTGGGCCAATAGCATAATTGGATTCAAATAAGGATTAGATAAGTTCTTAGAGGATACGTTCATAAATGTCTATTAATCATGTTGGTCAGGGGACAAGACCTCGGAGGCTGGGAGTAAATAGCAGGGAATGGCTCATTCCATTATGACCTGTTGTGTGCTTTCCTGCAGGATGCTGGGCTAGATGGACCATTGTTCTGACCCTGCATGCCACTTCTTTTGTTGCAATCCCATTTCAATCTAGCTCACAACTGCTGCTGCACAGCCACTATTGTAGACTGCCACTGAGGGGCATGCTGGCAGGGAGTGCTGGAACGCCGCAAGCTAGTTAGAACCACTCCTGCGCCAGTAGACTCCAATGGGTTTCACACCAAACCAGCTTGCCAGGAAGCAGCAGCCCCTCTCCCCAACATGTGCAAGCTCCAGCAGCCTCTCCCCAGAAAGGTGGGGCTAGAAATTGCTTGGCAGGCATACAGGGAGAGAGGGGGTGCTACTTCCTGTCCAGCAGCTGATTGGCAGAAAGTAGCAGAGCCAGCCCTGCCCATGCCCGCCGTACCCTTTCATTGCACTTTAAATAGGCAACAGGGCCCCAGAAAAAAAAAGATTCTCACCCCTGGATGTGCATGAAATGGCAGCTGGTCACTCAGTACGATCCAACGTTTAATTCTATAAATTCTAAGAATTCATGTAATTGTGCTGCTGTTGGCTTTTTGGCTTTATTGAAACTGCAGTGTTTCGACTGCAGGTGTTTGGTGTCAAGTAATTTTCAGCTGTCTTGAATTACTTAGGGTGCACGACAGCAAATTATTTAGGTAATGAGGCTGAAAATGGAGGGGGATTAGAATATTACATAGTAGAATTGTTCCTGGTTAATTCAGTTTGTGATCAGATGTTGTATTGCTTTAAACACTGCGTATCTTTGTGTCGATGAATATGTATGAATGTCGGTGAATAATTGTGACTCCTAATTTAATCAATAGACTTATAAAAAGCAGTAGAGGTAGTGTTTTGGCACCAGAAGAAGCTTTTCAGGGGCATGTTTTCTCACTGTGTATATAAAACCTGTTACAATTAAAGCCTTATTTGGGACTGAATGAGTGTTCTTTTGAGGAGATAGCACAATCTGTGAAAAGGAAAACAAAGAATTGGGAATCTTTCAATTCTTAATAGATGTTTATTATAGAAGAAAGAAGAAGTGTTTTGGTAGTTCATGCGTTGCACTGGGAGTTTGGAGATCTGAATGCAGTTCCTAGCTGTAAGGGTCAGGAGATGAGGGGCACAGAGTCAGGATCAGAACAAGGGGCAGGACTGCAGAGGGGAAATGAAGATGCAAAGCTTGGGGGCAAAGGAGTGGAGAAGAGGCAGGGCTGGGGTCAAGGCAAAACAGGACAAGGACTGGGAAAAAGGATCTGGAAACAAGGGACAAGGACTCAAGAACAGGAAGAGATGGGAAGGTTGCTCCATCCAGTTTCCTCTTGCTATCAGCCAGGCTTGTATTCAGGAAGCTGGGCCAGTCAGCAACAGGGTAGGCAGGGAAAAAGGGATGGGTGAGACCTGGCCCGTGAAGAGGAACCTTTCTGGCCATTCCCAAGACTGAGGCAGTGATGCAGGAAGTAGGTTGGCTACTGCTCCAGAACCTCCAGGGGCATGGTCCAAGGCTGGGTCCTTACACAGGCTCTGCCACAGCCTTTCTGTGTTGCCTTGAGCAGGTCACTTAAGAGTCTGTCCAGCACTTCGCTTTCCAGCAAGAGCTGCCACCTTTCCTGAAGCTTTGATCTGGAAAGGGGTGGGGCAAAAGAGCTCTCTTGCCCCTTTCTGTCATGGCCACATCCAAAGTCAGGACACCACAGTACTCACAGTGGGTGAAACCATGACAGAAAAGGTGCTTAATGGGCTTAAATCTAAGGCTGCTTGCCCATGTTCTCTGTTTTCTTGTGAGATTCAAACTTACAAGAAAACAGCAATTACATGAGATGAACATGGACTGCATGCCCAAACTGATCTATTAAGTTTGTTTTGTAGTGGATGGATCCGTTGTGAGAAACAATGGATCTGTTCCCATGTCTGGTCCCCTAGACCTTCCCCCCAGGATGGGTCTGGGTTGGATGGGAGGTTGCCTCCGCACGCCCTCCGCAACCCAGCAAGTAACCTGGCCGGCAGTGGAACAGCTCTGGCAGTGCAGCCTAAGCCCAACACGTCAGGGCCTTCATCTGCGG
Organism: Sphenodon punctatus; assembly: GCA_003113815.1. NCBI lineage: Eukaryota > Metazoa > Chordata > Lepidosauria > Sphenodontia > Sphenodontidae > Sphenodon > Sphenodon punctatus. The sequence goes on along the minus strand of QEPC01011805.1, from coordinate 564,604 downwards.
GCACAGCCTGATGACAGGGCGGGCCTGCATATGCAGAGGAAGGCCCCAACGCACCAGGCACAGGCTGGGTGTGGGGGTGTCTGGGGTCCCCACCCACCCTTTCTCGCCTGCGGCCCCTCCCTCTTCCTCCCCTCCCTACTCCCAGCGTGGAATTTCACATTTATTTAATGTTAAATTTGAATGAATTGCACACATTCAAATTTAAAGTTAGGCCGCTTTTAGACGAGACAAATTTGCGCATGATTGGTGAAAAATGTGCATGTTTTAATGCTCGTTAAAACACCTAAACCGTTTAAATGCGCATTTGCCATGATCGTGTAAAAGCCCAAACCGTTTTTAATATGGTTTTTAAATAATGCACATTTTTTAAAACCGGTTTTGAGTCCCTTTGATGATGGGGGGATACCAAAACCGGTTTTTAAAAATGCGCATTATTTAAAAACCACATTCAAAATGGTTTTGGCTTTTACACGATCATGGCAAATGCGCATTTAAAACGGTTTAGGTGTTTAAACGACCATTAAAACATGCACATTTTTCACCAATCATGCGCAAATTTGTCTCGTCTAAAAGCGGTCTTAGTTTCTACTCAAGTGAGTAAGAGGGCTGGATTTTCAGCCCTGCCATCCATGATGAGAATAACGTGAATTCGAATGAGGAAGGCTGCTTGCCCACGTTACACTATCTAAATTTAGATAGGAATTAACATTAGAGTGTGTAGCGTGGGCAAGCAGCCTAGGGCTGTGAGATTTCGCTGCATAAAAGGGGAATAGTGCGTTCACATATTACAGAAATCCAGCAATCACCTGGTATTATCTCGAGCACTTACAAGAACCCATTTTTGTCATGTGGAAAAGAGGCATGAGTGTGTGACAATGCCTAATGATGCAAATGGAACTAGGTATGAGCTTGAGGTTTGTTTGTTTGTTTATTTAACTATTTTATACCCCGTCCCTCCTGCAAAAGCAACTCAGGGCACCTAATAATTCAATTAAAACACAAATAAAAATACAATAATATAAATACAGACACAAATATAAATAAATACTACATCTTAAAACATTTTTCAAACCACCAGGGGGACATCAAAAAAATCTACGAAGACATATTAAAACCCTACCTCCCTAACCCAACCCCCCTCCCACCCTCACTTGTCTCCCTCACCAAAAGCCTGACGGAACAGCCAGGTTTTGCATTGATGTCGAAAGGAGGGGAGGTCCGGGGCCACCTAGGCCTCTGCCGGGAGGGAGTTCCACAGCTTTGGTGTGGCCACTGAGAACGCCTTCTCCATAGTCGCCCCCCGAGATACCTGGATTTTGAGCCCTGTCATTCATGAGCATCATCGCAGCAAAGCCCCGTTTGCACCAGAAGTTATGCCAGCTTCTGCCTCCTTCCCCCGCTGCGTCTTTTGCACGTAAGAGTGCCGCGCTGTCGTAAGGTGTAGATGCAGCCTGAGAGCTAAGGTTTTCAGCATTTTGTAGGAGTGAAGGTTTGGGGTCTGCTTCAACAAACCCATGTTGCACAAGCGCACCTGTACTCTGCACATTCCCTTCTGAAAATTCAGGGATGCCTGGATAATGTGGGAAAGGGGTTTCAGACGAAGTAGGGCCACGCTAGAAAGGGATAGAACCTTTTCTGTCATGGTTTCAACCCTGTGGAGTGTTGTGATGTCATGACTGTGAGTGTGGCTATGACAGAAAAGGGCAAGAAAGTACCTTTGCCCTGCCCTTTTCCAGTTCAAAGCTTCAGGAAAGGTGGCAGCTCTCACTGGAAGGCAAAATGGGTCATGGTGCCACCTAATTCCAGAGGCCACTGTGTGTGGAGAAGATCTTTCCTTGCCCCTCCCTCTGGCAAGTAGAGGTGGAAGATCAATTCTGCTCCACATGTGGCCAGCCATGATCACTCAGTCAGACATGCTGCAAACACCCACTTACTAGAAGCATAGGCTGCTCCTCCCCTGCAGATTCTAGCCTATAGTTAGGTGCTTTGTAGATACAGGTCTTCTCAATTGCCCATTTGTAACATGGGAATTGTACTTCCTTTCTCTCACCTTTTGTCCTGTGACTGTTTCTAAGCAACCATGAGTTTACTGTTTTTTTGTTCAATTCATATTTAAGAAGTGATTTGCTCATGCATGAAGCAAAATCGGTCTAACCACCACCTTGGGAGACTGGAATTGTAAGCTGTAATTTAGAATAATTCTAGCCTAAAACATGAATTAGTGTAACCTGGAAAAATATACTGTTTAAAATAATTAGCATTAAGCCTACTGGAAGCCTTCAATAAGGTTAAAACAAAGGTTGGAGTATCCTACGCTGTGATATGTTCTCTACTCCCAATATATCTTGTTTGTATATGAACAACCTTTTAGCTGGAGCTTATTTGCATGTCAAAGTTAAAAATGGGGAAAACCCCCATGTTTTCACTGTTTGTAAGAGAAACTGCCTAACATGCACACAACCAGTTTGCATTCATTCACCAGGAAAGATCTTTGACCTTTAATAATGATACAAAAAGTGTGTGGCCTTAATGACATGGGTTCCATTTAATAGCTCAATTTGCCAAGGCAACCACTTAGAGCAGTAATTGATCTGATGTTTTGCCATGCATTAATTTGTAACACAATTTGTTATGGCATTCCCAACTAGCTGGTGCTTATGTGATTCATTCCACTACATTGTAGCTGAAAAGCGGGAAGTGAAGTTGAAATATTAAATGCTGTTTTTGATAACTGAAACCAACTGTATTAAGGATTGAGTAGGCTATAGCAGGAACCTGTGTTCATTGTGTTTTCACTAACTATAAGAAACCTAAAATTTGAAACACAATGCTGTCACTACCCTTATCTGCTCTGTTTTTGGTTTATGTAAGATACTGTACAGCATTTCAGACAGATTATTGCCCATTTGAAATTACTAGTCACTTAGCGTGAAGGCAGAAGCATTGTGACAGTATGTGAAGTTCCTCTGGAAATGCACTGCCAGTGTCTTCTTGCTCAACACAACAAATGGAACTAACTAATTCATAGGAGGCTTCAGGTATGATTTAACTAATTAAATGCTGATAACATGCAATCAGTAGCTCATTAAATTGCTTTCCAGTTTTAATATGACCGTGATTACAACAAGCTGTTTTCTAACAAATATACTGAGGTGTACGTGTGTTAACTGAGTCTTATCTGCTTGTTGGCAACAGGAGATTGAGCAAATTGCCAGTTTGCACCAACAGTAAAAAGGCATGGTTCTCTTCCTGGATCTATTTCAAAAGTCCTAAATGAATTTTAACTCACTTTTTGTGTTGCCTCAGTTTCCCACTGGTATAAGAACATAGGAAGTGTCATACTGGGTCAGACCAATGGTCCATCGAGCCCAGCATCCTGCCTCTGACAGTGGCCAATCTCGGTAACTTGGGAGAGGTACCCACCAGGTATCAGTGGGGCAATCCATTGCCTGTGGTTCACTCCTGACAGTAAGAGGCTACGTCCTGCAGGGCTGAGCAGCTCTTCTGCGCATGCTCGGCCCTGTGGGTGCCATCTTTAAAAAGGGCTGAGCATACACAGAAGAGCTGCTCAGCCCTGCAGGCGCCAGGGAAGAGCAGCTGTACTACACATCCCCGAGCCTTTTTTTTTTCCTTCTGCCTTTTAAAACTACTCAGAAAGTGGCGGCGCGGCAGGAGGACAGTGGCGGGGCTGGGACCCCCATGGACAGTGTGTAATGCCTGCCTGACCCCCTGTTAGGACCCCCAACCCTGGCTCTGCCCAAACTTTCTCTTCCCTCCCAAGTGGGGCGGCCAGGTGGGGGCTGGAGACGCCCAGGGCGGCTTGTCTTTGCCCCCTGCTCACCTCCAGCCCCCGTGCCACCCAGCCCCCATGAAATCTCACTGGTTCCCGATGAGAAAGGGAGGGGGGGGGTTTCTCATCTCATGGCGAGATGAGAAAAAAAACAACTCGTCAGGAACCGGTGAGAATTGCAAGCCGCGTTTCAGCCCTCCCACGGACCATGGGGAGGGGAAGGGTGCCAGGCTGGCCTTTGGAATTAACATGTCCTGGGCTCCCCAGTGCTTGTGGCCAGTTCCTGTGACTTGCAAAGGCCATGTCCCCCACCTACAGTGCCTGGGAGTGGAGGACCTGCCTGCTGGCATGGGTGACTACCCCAATTCATGCAAGCTGGGGATGCATGGGCGCACATCGTCAAGCACTTTTTTGACTTGCCATGCATGGTGTACTCTGGATCTTTTGGCAGTGTACCGTGAGTAGCCATGAGTGGGTGCTGACTGGGTCATGGGAGCGAGCATCCCCCAGCACCACCTTCAGATGGGTGGTCGGATGTGTGGCTCCTGGGTGGCTATGTGGGGTAGCATTTTGTTTTAATAAATGAATCACCCATAGATGGGTATTTTCAGCCTGCGTTGGCCCCGTCGCGGAAACACCCATCGATCCCCCGCCGGGATTAAACCGGCATGTCCAACAGAAGTGCTGGCTGATCCCGGCGGGGAATCGGGGAGGGGGTGGGGCCGTGTGGCTTAACGTGCGGCCGCACATGCCCCCCCCCGTGCGCCCTAGGCCGCCCGCCCTCTGGGAGACGGGCGGGCGCCATGGCCAATGCAACTGCAGCGCCGCCCCCCCCCGGCATTGACCACGGCCCGGAATCCCGCTGCTGATTCTGGGCCGTGGTCCGGGGGCAGACGAGACGATCCCCCTGATCACGGGTGGGAATCACATTGAACACGCAAACGGAGATGGTCCAGGCAGGACCTCCGTTTGCGTGTTCAATGTGATTCCCCCCTGTAATTCACAGGGGTGAACATCTGGTGGGCGGCTTCCATTCGCCCCAACAGACGTTACGAGACCACGATCACCATGTGGGAATTCCCCATGGTTGAGCGTGATCTCGTAACGTCTGAAAATACCCGATGTTTCTGTACTTGGTAAAATTGCAATGGCCTTCGGCTATGCAAATAAACTTTATTCAATAAATTTTTTAAAAAAACATAGATGAATTTGGGATATTTATTTGTGGGAACAAATATGCAAATTATCTTTGCAAATATGAAAATCGTATTTGTTTCAACCCTAGTAGGCTCCCACTTTAAGCTACTAAAGGGTGATTAATATAACCAAGTCCTACAAAATCCTTTCCTTAACCACGCAAGCCTTTTTTAGTGTTATAGGTGATAGCTCTCAGTCTAAGGGCACTCAGGTCCATGCATTTGAGACTGACAGGAATACTAAATGCCCATCCATGTACTAGAAGTGATAATCAGAAATATGTGCAAAATCACGTTACTGTGGGGATTCACAGGTTTGAACCCACACAATGCAGTCATTGGCAGTTTTCAGACAGGACGTGCTCACCCAGGTCCACCCATGCCCCATGGACCCAGGTGCCCATCTGAAGGTGGCGTGGGTGGAGGCATGCTCCCATGACCCACGCAGTGCCCACCTATGCTCTCGCACAGAGCAACCTGGGGTCTGCCTCGTTGTTCTGTGCAGGGGCATGAATGGGTGGTGCAGGGGTGCGTGCACATGCTGACTGCACACCCATCCCCCGCTGTCTGAAACACCACCCCTCCCTCCACCAACCAAAAGTGCATGGGGGTGCACACAGACCTGCCCCCCCCAGGCAGGTTCGTCTAAAAATGGCCATTGTGTCTGATGTGTCATATAGTGCACACACATCTGTTGTATTAAAGGCCAGCACTGGGGGAAATTTATCACTTCAAGTCTGTAGGATGCAGATATACTAGAAAAGCAATACATTGAGGGAAAAGTTGCTTTATATGGTGAACTCTTCCCATATACTGTACATGCTGTTAGCCTCTCAACCAAAGCAGACATGGAAAATAAGCACTGAAGTACACATACTAAGGAGAGGCTTTTTGGTACCACTAGCAAATTCTACATAGTAGTTGTAGGAAGAGATGTCTTATATGACACTGAAAATTTGTTATACTTTGTGTAAAAGCAGTTGTTCAATAGGTTGTACCTCTACATTGTGGTTGCCCAGCAGCACACACACTAGGTAAGAGTCTTTCTCAGAAAGAGACATGGGTAAGCTACTGTTACCAGTGAAAACCCACCAATGAATGCAAGCCACATACTGAAGATTGAGGATGTTCTGAAAAGAAAGATCATGACATTTTCTTAAGATGGATTCCTTTTGAACTTTGTGCTTGGCTCAAAAAGCGACAACTTAATTCCATTGGCGCTCAATCGACAAAACATATTTCCACTACTCTCAAAGTGTTGTGCTCATGGAGCTCTTCTCTGCAGATAGCTTGATCTTGTGAGATAAACAAGACAGGAAAAGAGATGGAAAGACAGTCAAGGAGATGTACTCAAGGCTGCCAGAGTGCTACAGTATTCTCCTTCTCTCATCACTCTCTACATTTTAACACTCAGTAATTTTCATTAAATCTAAATTGTATGAATTTGCTATTCTTACTTTGAAAGATCAAGAGTAACTCATTTTATCTAACCATTTCAAGTGTTGGGTGATGCAGGCTCAATGGCCAAGAGATTTCCTTGTTAAGTATTATGCTCATCTCCTAGATTCCCAGCCAGGAAAAGTGTTGTGTATAGGAAATTGAAGGAACTCTTTCAGCATCTGTTTAGTTCTTCGGACAAAAAGGGAACTCTTGGTCCTGGCTTTGAAATGCTGATTCTAACCTTCTTGTGGGTTCTTTAAACACCTTCTCAAATGACCCATTTTAATAACCCGAAAGCTATTATATAACGAGCAGCCATAATTTAGTCCAAGGCTCTAGAGGGACCCTCACAGTTCAGCAATGAATAGTTAATGCAGTATAATGTTTAGCAGGTTATTAGTTTTCACAGTACAAATGCTGATCAGGGAATGCTTTTATAAGGTGTTTAAAAGAAAATGTAATTAACTGGTTGCGTGCTTCTGTTGAAGCTCAAATTGAAATTATTCCATGCAAGATCTGTGGAGACAAATCATCAGGAATTCATTATGGTGTCATTACATGTGAAGGCTGCAAGGTAAGCTTTAAAAAAAAAAAAAATTAAAAAAAAAATCCTTACTGTCTATGTTTAGCTTTTGATGTTGATACTTTCCATATCTGAAGTCTGAAGTTTGCTAGTGAAACTAATTAGCTTTGATTGATAAAATTAGCAAAACGCTGATAGAGTTTGATCTGTGTCTTTCTTAAAGCACATTTGCTTAAATTCCTGAGGCCTCTTTTTACACAGGATTGTAAGTGGTATTTTAAAGCATTAGAACCATTCCCAAAATTATAGGATTTTAGGTTGTGCTGTGGGTACTTCCTAGAACTGTGAAACTGATACTGAATTCATGGGAAAGGTAGCAAAAAATGAATCTTCTTCACCTGGCCACAAAGAGTGGTTGTACAGATGCACCAGAAGCAGAACAATTGTTACTCAGAATATACTGTTGCTTTATTTTAAGCATCAAAGAAGGGAGAGACAGTTGAAGGGTGTTAGCGAGGAGGAATGTCTCAGGCATTTAAACTCACCATTGTAGGCATGTGCATTCATAACTTAGTGTCTTGATTTGTACATATTTTTGATCCTCTATAGAAAATGCTGTGACAGGAGGCAATTGTACAGGGGTGTATTTTTAGTATTAAAAAAATACAAAAGCCTTGCTCCCAACAATGCTTTTCACTATGGTGCCTTTCTTACTGTGCATGTTGCGTATGATTTGATTTTGCTCCTGAACTTGAACATACAATAAATATCCTGAATTGGGATTGCAGCAGGAGCAATGCTGTCGGTCTCTTTCAAAGGCAAGTTCAGTTAATACAAAGTTAACGCTGATGCTGCTCCTGGCTGTGCTGCTCGTGGGTGTGTATTTTGGGTGTAACCAAGTCCTGGCACACCCATCTGATCAGATTACAACAAACGTAGTTGGCACATTCACAAAACAGCCACTTGGACAAGCTTTGTTCTCCCACACAAAAGCTGATCTGCGTGTAGTTTTTGCATCAGTTTAATTGCACTGGTTGTTTATAAGCTGACATTGTGAAATTGGCATACATTCTTAGAAAGGAAGCAGTTCCACTGAATTTTAAAGGGTTAATGCAAATATAGCTTGTTTTGATAAACTCACCCCCTACTATAGGAAGTTGTTACATACATTCAACAACACTGTTTTGTTTTCTAAAGCAGATTTGCCCGCACCCCAAACCAATGAGACTTCTCCAGAGTAAGTGCTTTGTGGATCACAGCCATAGGGTTCATACTCATGAGCAAGGTAGTTACTCCACTTCTGTTCCCAGAAGCAGTGGGAACCAGGAGTTAGTTCTTTTCCTCCCCTGATCTCCCTGTATGGGAACTTACAATGAACTGCCAGCAGGAGGAGCTGGAATAACAACCAGTCAGTGAGGCAGTGAAAGGATCACAAAAGAAGGAAGACATGATGGCTTCTGGAGAAGAGGGACAGAGGTAATTACCATCCTGCTGTACAGAAGATCACCTCCCCCAAAGTAGGAATGGCACTTCCTACTTTAATCCCACTTCTTTGCAGAAGTAAATATTATTATTATTATTATTATTATTATTATAAGCATGTATATAGCACCAGTGATGTACCTGGTGCTTTACAGAGAATAAGATAGACACAGTCCCTGCCCGAGAGCTTACAATCTAAAAGAC
>QEPC01011805.1:535726-555421 GCA_003113815.1 Sphenodon punctatus | reverse complement strand
GGGGAAGGCCAGCAAGGAGGAGGTTACAATAGTCGAGGTGTGAGATGACTAGGGCATGAATGAGAGTTTTGGCAGAGGAGACAGACAGAAAAGGGCGGATCTTAGCAATGTTGTGGAGGGAAAAGCGGCAGGATTTGGCCACGGAGTCAATGTAGGGTTTGAAGGTAAGGTGCAAGTCGAAGATGAAGCCCAAGCTACGGGCTTGGGGGAACAGGGAGGATGGAGACCCCGTCAACGGCAATTGACAGGGAAGAGGGAGAGGAAGGATTGGGAGGGAAGATGAGTTCAATTTTTGCCATATTCAGTTTGAGTTGGCATTGAGACATCCAGGCGGAAATATCAGAGAGACAGTTGGTGAGACGAGCTTAAACAGAGGGGGAGAGGGAAGGAATGGAGAGAGAGAGTTGAGAGTCATCAGCGTATAGGTGGTATTGGAAACCGTGGGAGGCAATGAGTTTGCCTGGGGATTGGGGGTAGATAGAGAAGAGAAGAAGAGAGGGCCAAGGACAGAGCCTTGGGGAATCCTGACCAAGAGGGGTAGGGAGGAGGAGGAGGGGGAGGAGTTAGCTGAGAAATGCAAGATCTCGCCACTCACTCCCCCCAAAGCACACTGCCTGATTGCTAGACATTCACCCTGCCCTGGTGTTCCTCCCCAAGTTCTACTCTCAGCTGTTTTCCTCTGCCTCACTCCTTCCTGCAGCCAAATAGTACATGCAGCTTCCCCACCTCACACCTGATGAACAAAGCTGCAGCACCACTTGTGGAGCTCCCTCCATGCTGCTTTGGAAAATCCAAGCAATGCCTGTCTTGGGGAGGAGAGGGCAGCCATGCCCCCAGGAGCAAAAAAAAAATGCAAGGATTCTGCCCGCCCCCCGTTTAAAATAATGTAGCCTAAGTGTGGAGCCAAGACAGAGCTAAAACTGCCGGGGTGTGGGTGTGCACCCACAGTTCATTTCACCACAGAGGATGAAAGGGGACACTTCCCCCATCCTGCCCCCCTCCCCCGCCAGCTAAATCACTTTTAAACAAGGAGAAAAATATAAGAACTAGGAATTTTGGGGCTACTCCTTGCCTAGTAACTGTTTTTGCTTCCCTCATGAACTTCCTGATTGACCAGATCTCTTTGCTCCTCCCACTCATGCTTGGTCCACTCCAGTTTACTGGCAGTGCTGTGACTTCACTTCCTCACAGAGGACGCCTGATTACCCAGTATCCCTGGCAACCTTGTTGTTTTTACTTCCTGCTTCTTTTTTATTGTATTTTAGCTTTTCAAATAAAAGCTTTAAAAAATGGAGAACTGTATCTCAAAGAAAATATTTCTGCCCTCTCCTCCCCAAGACAGAATGAGACAAAGCGGGAGAACCACCCTCACTTGTATGTGTTGGATGCTCCCTCTTCCCTCACGTGCATGGCTGCAGATAGCAGGAGACACATGTAAGCACCTAGGGGGTGTGGCATGAGACTGTCTTCACTGTGTGTGAGGGCCAGTCACTTAGGAAAGCTTAGCCTCTGCAAGGTTCTATTACCTACCACCTGCTTGAAGCCCTTGTTGCACTCTTGGTTGACCATTCTGGAAACCCTGCAGGCCTGCATGAATTACTGAACCCGACTTCAGAATTTGATAGTTTATTTCAGTGGTCAGTGGACTGAGCATTCTTCCAGTATGCCATATTTTTCAGGCAGGAATTTACACTTTTTTCCCTCTACCTCTAGCCTGGCTGCATTTCTGGTTAGGACAGGGTCCTGGGAGAAGATTTTATTAAAAACTGAGTTTCTTGGGCTCAGTGCTTCCTCAACAATGAACTCTGCTTCAACTGCTAGTAGCGCTAAAGTCAAAGAAAGGGGTCGCTTGTGCCTACAGCCATCACACGCTCATCTGAGCTCTGAAAAAGACTGGGAGGAGTTTTGAGGTCACTGGATGCATTTTTCTGAGCTAAGTCTTGACTTTACAAAGAAACTCAGCTGGTTTATCCTGCCAGAGCTTTTAGCCATCACTGTACATGACTTCAGGATTCAAGACTTAGCTCACTAAGGATGGGGTGAAAAACTCTCCTAATATATTGTACCAAGGAAAGCTATATCTTTGATCCCTTCCTCCCATGGACCTCCAAATCAATCAACATGGGGTATCGTTTGATGCTTCTAATCCTTTGCGTGAGCAGGATGTGAAATTTGAATGCGCCTGGAACCATTGGCACCCAGAAAACTGAGACTGGCGACTGGTTCAGGGGTGTAGCAGGGCAAGAACAGTTTAATATCAGGATAAAGTCTTGCAACTGAATTTTCTTTTCTATTTTGGCTCCTGAAGTTTGATCTGAACTTTCATGCCCTGTGCACGAGTCTAATATTCCCAAATCTGAAACAGCAGGTATTTCATCTATTCTCTTAATAAGCCTCTTTATCTTTAACATTTAGCATAGACCATCCTGGTCTTCAACCAGGCTCTGCCAAATCTCTCACAGGAGTCTAGAAAGAGATGCTAAGAGGAAACCCAGGTTCATCATTAGCAGTGTGTGTGTGTGTGTTAATTCACATGCACGTGTATGTATGACACCTGCTACAACGGAATCAGATGCACAGCTAGATCCTGTCTTAAAACAGTGCCCGTATCCAGAAGGAAGTTAACAAACTGGTGAATCTCATTCATTGTACCATAATAATTCTTCTACCAAGTTCTTTTCAAGCCAAAGAAAATGATCACAGGAAGAAAGTCAAAGCAGTTTTCCCCCCAGTATCTGAATCCCTGGAGAAGACTGTGAACTTCCAATTGCTCCAGTTCAATGAGGTACCATCAAATTTGTACCATGGAATGCTAAGGAATCATATTGGTTCTACTGGAGTAGTGTGTCAAATTCTTCTTGGACTTCAAGATTGACTGTTCCTTGAGCTAATCCAAAACATTTTTATTACAAGAAAGTCTTAACCCAGTGGAAAGAGTTGGCTAGAGATACCATTCTTGAAGTAGCTTGTGCTCCAGACTGTTGTGCTCTGTCAGCTCATGAACCCATTAATCATAAAAGAGGAGCCCGGTCTCATGTTATTGAATTTAACAGGGGAAGGGGAAAATAATGCTAAAACCCCCGTGCCCACGACCAGGGATTTCATGTGACCGATCTAACATGAGTGAAAGTCCTCATCTCTTCCTTAACATTTGCAAGCTGCCTATGTTTTGAAGCAGAGAAATTACTTTTACACTATGTTCTTAATACAGTGCAGTGCACCTGTGAGACTGTGCGAGTAGGACCGGTTATTCTTCAGTGTGAAATAGTGATTTCATTGAAGTCGCTGAATCTAAATGAATAAATAAACGGCATTTCTATTGATTTCAGTGGAGGTATGGTTTCATCCTTTGTGTCAATGTGTTTCTCTCCCGAGAAAGAAAAGGTCCCACTCCTGGCATTCAAATATTGGTGTGTACATGATATGCGATTAGTGGAAGACATGGGGGTGTTGTCAGTGCTGCCTGCATTTGGAGTTTCAACATGTGTGAAGGCAAAAAGGGGTTGTTTTTTGTGAAATTTTTCTACTGTAGCACCAGCAAAGTCATACATATGAGTGCTGCTTTCAGTGGTGGATAATTTGGTGAACTTTGAGTCACATTTCATAATTGTTTGTATTTTACAATGGAATAAAGGCTCCAGTCCAAGGTCCATGTATGCAGATCATGCATGCAGATCAAGCCTACCCTGCATGCATGCATACACTGTGCTCAGGGATGGTGCCACAAGCATAGTCTGCCACCGCCCGACCAAACCACCACCCAGCAAAGGGAGAGAGATTTTATTTGTTTATTTGAATTTCTACCCTGCCCTTCCCCAAAGGCTCAGGGCAGCTTACAACATAAAAACACAAAATACAATAGAACTCCCTATAAAAAACCCTTTAAAAATCCCACCCTCGCCCCTAAACCCACCACCTACCTAGACCCTGCCTGTCAAGTGCTTTGCCAAAAGGAAAGGTTTTACGCCACCTCTGAAATATGCTCAGGCTCTGACAGACTTCTTGGGGAAGGGTGGGGGGGGGTTCCATAATACTGGAGCAGTAACCAAGAATGCTTCTCTGCGGGCCCTTGTCGTATCGACAAGATTATCAGGTGGGACCTGCAAGAGAGTGCATGTGGCTGACTGCAGGGTTCACTGTGGAGCATGGACAGAAAGGTGGTCATTCAGATATGTGGGACCCAGGCTGTTCAGGACTTTAAAGGTCAAAACCAGCACCTTAAATTGAGGCTGGAAAGCTATAGGAAGCCAGAGCAGACTGTAAAACACAGGTGTAATGTGCTCACAGCAACCCACCCCCAAAAGGAGCTGGATTGCCACATTTTCCACCAGCTGCAGACTCCAAACAGTCATCAAGGGCAGCCCCACGTAGAGCACATTGCAGTAATCTAGCCTCAAGGCATGGATGATGGCAGCTAAATTTGAATCAGAAAGGGCTGCAGATAGAGTTGGTAAAAAGTGCTCCTGGCCACTGCCACAACCTGATGGTCCAGGTCCAGCAAGGGGTCTAGAAGCACTCCAAGTCTCCAAACCTGAATAACCAGAGAGGCCCAGACCTCCTCAATGACAGGAGTCTCAATCCCCTCCAAGTCACAAGGTCGGCCAGCCATCATCACTTCAGTCTTGTCTGAATTCAGTTTCAGTCGTCTCACCCTCATCCAGTCCCCACAGCATCCAGGCATTGGGTAAGCACCAAGTCTGCAGGACCTGGGTCAGATGAAAGAGAGAGGTAGAGCTGGGTGCCAAAAGCATACTGATGGCACTTCACTCCACACCTCTGAATGATCTTGCTCAGTGGCCTCCGACACATATTGAACAAGAGGGAAGACAAGATGGAACCCTGCGGGAAACCACAGGGGAGGTCCCAGGGGAAAGATGAGCAATCGCGCATCACCACCCACTGGGACCTCCCCACCAGGAATAAATGGAACCACTTGAGAGCAGTGCTGCGCACCCATCAAATCCCACAGTTGTGTCAACAACATCCTATGATCAACTGTATCAAAGGCTGCTGGAAGATCTAACAAGATCAGCAGGGCACAGTTCCCTTTGTCAGTCTCCAGGCGTAGATCATCGACCCAGGCCACAAGCACAGTCTCTGTGTTATACTCTAAATGAAAACCTGACTGAAATGGGTCTAGGAATCCAACAGCATCAAGATGACTCAGAAACTGCTGGGCAACCACCATTCAATAACCTTCCATCAAAAGGCCTAAACAGGGTAATGGCTGGCTGGGGTGTCGGTGTCACAGATGGGGCATCAGATGTGGGTAATGGCACAGCCGGGCAGCAGCAGGCTTTACCTGAGGTACCATGCACATCTGCAGGGTAGGTTCAGTCCATGTGGTGCATGGACCTTGGGATTGGGGCCAAAGTTTTGTTGAACACATGCAATTGAAAGTGAATTTCTCCAGTTCAGTATTTACTCAGTCGAGGATATTTGCTTTTTTAAAAAAGAAATTTATTTTTTGGAGATTCATTTTTCAGGGAGAACAAGATTTCTGATTGCTTGTGTTATGGTGCTAGCAATGGATATTAGCAGTTATTGAACAAAAGAAGTTCATGATTTGCTGGATTGCTTGGTGTTTGATAGCATGTATTCACTAATTGTAAAAGTTTATATTACTTTTCATGTGCAGGTTCTGCCTACAGACTCCTTTGAAACTTGAGAATATAATATAAGTGCCATGCTGGGTCAGACCAGTGGTCTATCTAGCCCAGTATCCCGTTTCCAACAGCGGCCAGCTTCAGAGCGGTGGAAAAACAGGCCATAAATGGACTGACTCATTCCTTGCCATTCACTCTGAGCTTCAACAGACAGGGGTAGTGGTGAAATGAATAGGCTGTTCAGTATTTGCAGATATTATTTGCACATTCGGATAGGCATCTGAATATCCAATTAATATCTACATCTGAACCACATATCCACAGGTTTAGTTTGTTTGGTTACTCAGCATATTTGGCTTATTGTGCATGCGCAATAGTGCTAAATAACACAAACTAAACTGTAATATTTGCAAGAACGAGGTCCCTTGTACTTGCAGGATCAGGGCCAGGTAGTCTAATAAATCCAGGGAGGTGGAGGGCAATCGAGGCTTAAAGTCAGTAACCAAGCCAAAGGGCTGATATCAAGAAGTTAGTCTTTAGGGAGCAGAGTGAGGTCTGGGCACAGGTCTGGGTAGTTGGGAAAGCTGACTGGGTTAGAAAGCAGGCCACAGGGCAAGCTGGAATGGAGGGCAGACAGGCTGGGCTGAGACGGCTGGAAGGTCAGGCTGAGCTGGAGCTATGGGGAAGTGGTATGGCTGCTACAGTCCTTATGACAAATTGGTCAGAGAAGGAACAGCAGGGTCACTGAGGGAAGATACAAGAGAAAGCCGTATCATACCCGTGTATGCACTTGTAGCTTAAAGGAGGTAGAATCAGTAGAACACTTTATGCTGCGTTGCACTTACTATCATCAGTTGCGGGAATCTTGGATAAAACCACTAAGGGATAACAGGAGACAGATAGGATGGGAAGCCTTTTTAAAAGCTCTCTTAATCTTGGAGGATAGAGAAGAACTTCTGGCAGTGGCCACCTATGTTTGGTTAGCCGCTAAAGAAAGGCGATTACAACATGTCCCAATAGTGGCCAAAGAAGGGGACATGACTTGCAAATTGTGATCCCTTATGGTCGTTTTCTTAGTCGTGCTATAAACAAAGATGAGTTGTATGGTTGTTTTTATTGTAAATTGGTTTATGCAAATTATAAGAACTTTGTGTTTTCAAGTTTCCCTTATTCTTTTATTTTTTCGTTGTACCTTTTTGGCTAAAGCGAGAGCTGATGCCGTAATAAATGAAATGAAAGAGGGTTTGCCCTTGTGGGTCAAGTATGGTAGAGAACACTGTGCACTATGTGCTAGAGTGCCTCTATCTCACTGACATTAGGAAAACTCTTCTTACCCCTCTTTTGGTAAAGATACCTTATTTCAATCAATTTGTCTTTTTCTGCATTTGAATGAGGAAGTGATTGTTAACTTGGCTAGATATGCTCAGTAAGCCACTGTGATTAGGAAAGCTCACCCAATTATGTTATTACCCTAAGAGGTTTCACGGTTACAATGATAAACTTTATTTTATATTGATGTTTTGTATATTATTTGTACATGTGTGTTTTGTCTTATGTACCTTATTTTATTTATAAGGGTGATGGTGAAAGGTAGCTGCCTTGAATAAACTAAACTAAACCACTGAGCAGCCACCTCCTGCTTACCTGAACCCATCATGCTGTAGCATGTTGAAAGCTGCATTGCATTTCATTAGCTGGAATTCCCTGATATGGCCCTGGTTGTGGTAGTGCAGGTGGTAAAGTGCCAGCTCAGTCTCATCGGGGACCTAGGTTCTAGAGATCCTTGACACCAGACACCAGCAGATCGAGTGAACTGATTCATAATATCCAATGTGGGTACCTGGATTGGGATATCTGGTCCATCAGATTTGGTTCAGAGTGGCCAAGTTCAGCAGACTGAATATTTGTTTCATCTGTAGTCAGGGGACTCATCTTACAACCAACCATATTTAGTAGCCATGTCTTAACTACTAATACTGTTGTGACTAAACTAGCTGTCAACAGAAATTAGCCAGCCATTGCAGATGGGTCCAAAGCATGTTATAAGGAGGGCTTCTCCACTGTTTAGTACAGGCATTAATACTTAGTGCTGGCATGAGTCTCACTTAAGTGAATGGAACTTGCACTGGCTCTAGGTTTTAGCACCAACACTAAACCTCCAAAGGATTGAGGTGGCAGCAGTTGTTTATAAAGCCAATACAGACAGTGGAGACAGCAGAGTAGAGCTAAGTCTCAGATGTATCAGTTATCACTTTTGATCTCTAGATTTGTTTCCAAAGTTGCTAAACCCTTAAACTTGAACAAATAATTATTCTTTTTAAAACTGATTTTTTTCTACTAAGTCTAAGATTCACTGTAGTCACCCTAAAATGGCAGCAACTGTGGTTTGTTTGTTTTTTCCCATCCTTTTCAAATAACAATACACTTTAACTTGTTTTAAAAAATAAATTCAGGGAGAGAGGGAATTTGGGAAGAATAAGAGACTAAAAAAGGCCCTAAATTTCTAATTGTTAATTGCTTGGAATATTGCTGAACCTAATGATATGTGGAAGTGTGTAAGCACTGGCCATAAATCATGGGATTATGAATAAGTCTTAGTTGTCACAGGCTGGTACGTAGCCATTCCAAACCGTCTGCCATTAGGATGCAGCAAGGCAGCTGTCAGCTGTTTTCTTGTAATTAAACAGCCAATGAGCAGCTAATTAAGACATATGTGTATACAGAAGTGGAAGTGGGTATGTTAATGAACTGTAGGAATCAATTCATTAAATGAAAATTGTCAAAAGACCAAACACAAGATCAGTGTCTCAGCCTGTGCCTGGCTGCAGAAGGAGCCCGACAAAGCAAGCTTTGTGACATCAGCCAGGCACAATTGAGCATCTCTCCTCCTGAAGTGGGAACCTACAGCAACCTGACTGCAGGATCCACTCATTAAATAGTAACAATTTTGGAGCTATTAATACATACAGTGAGAACTCCTATTTACATTTCAAAGATACTTTTTAACAAGCTCTTATCCAAACTGACTAGCAGATGAAAAGTGCCTTGGCCCCCTTTTTTTTTTAATTCTTCCTAAACTTGATTTTTTGGCAATGTGCAGAAATAAACTTATTTCATATGCTTTGTATGAACAGGATTTTAACATCCAGAGATGCAGGTCTGCTTCCTAAACCCCTCAATTCCATGGGAACTATTTTAATCGCTGTATGTAGAAAAGGATTTAGGGAAGCCTCTTAACATACTGAACCAAAGATCTGCTTTCATCAGAGATCCAACAAGAATGGTTTAAAGGGTGGAGCTGTGTCTTGATCTCTGCAAACCCCGTCATGATGCTTCTTTCTCTTTCCACCTGGTTCTGGCTGTGCTAGGGGTAGCAGAAGGTGAAAATTGGAACCCCAAGGCCACCAGCCTTTGCTGGGAGAGTTGAAAGCTGCTATTGCAGCCCCCACCTGGCCTACCTTAGGGATGGGGAAACTCAGGTTGTGGTCAACTTCAGCTGGTTCTGATTGGCTCTTTTCCAGTTCCTGGATTGAGTCCCAACCCTGAAGCACTGAAAGAGTGCACTCAAAGGGAAAGGAGTGGAGAGGAGGGCACGCCCTCAAGGATACGTGACGGATCCATGGAATAAGTCCATGTTTAGGGCTACGATATTGGTGGCGTGCGGGTATTTTTTATTGAAAGTCAGGGACAGGACGCAAGAAATAATCAATAAATTACAGAAATGTACACACGGGCCCCTGCCACCCTCAATCCAGACTCAGAGCTTACCAGTGGTGGTGGTGGCAGCAAGATAGGGAACAAGAGAGGCGTCGCCTTGAACGTGCTGCAGGAGAAGTGGCAGCATCCACAAGATCAGGGCAGGAGAAGCAGCAGCAGCTGGATTAGGGGTGGGAGAGGCGTTGATCCAGCTTGCCCCTGATCCAACTTGCAGTTTAGCGGTGGTGGCAGCAGGATCGGGGGCAGGAGAGGCGGAAGCTGGATGGGGGGGCACCCTAGAGGGTGCCACTTTCAGTGCAGAGCTTATTGGCAGGGCCACCTAGGGCAGCAAGTTGAAGGGGGCACTTCTCCCATCCCATCCAGCGCAGAGCTTGTCACCGGTGGCAGTGGCGGGGCAGCTGGCTTGGGAGCAGGAAAGCCACCCCCAGCAGCTCTAATGGAAGTCACGCACGTCTCGTAAAATCACGGAGTCCGTGACCACCATGCTAAAATTGTAGCCGTATCCATGATTAGGAACCCTCCTCTTCTTTCCCCTTTCCTGAACGCATCCCTTCAGCTGCTCTTTTCCTAACTTCTATGACGATTTGTCGTAAATGCTATTTTAGTCTAAAACAGCCTATTTGTTGCCTCCCTCTGTGATGTGGAAACTTACCAGGTTTTCACCACATTTGTGTTTCTTTTTGGAAATGCCCTTCGATAAATACTTTTGGTACTCTCTGGTACTTTCGTACATGCTAGCAGATTTTACATATTGGCAGGAAAAGGAGGCAAGCACAGTACCCATAGACCAGACATATTAGGTACAGCAGCACTGCCTCCTTCTCCCATCCCCCACGCCACACATTGGGAGAAGAGGACTTGGAGGGGGAAAAGGCATGGGGCTGGGAACCAGGAAATTGATGACACCAGGACTCGGAAGGTACTGACAAGTCACAGAAGGTACCAAAAGATTACAGAGGTTGCTCCACCCACCTTCCTGTTTCTACCAGCAAATGCAGAAAATTGCCACCTGCAATCCTGAAAGCAATGAAATCGCAAAATGTGTCTCAGACTCATAAAATCTACCAAACATTTGATAATGTTCCTGATATGACTGGATTTCCCATCAATTCAGAAACAGCTGATTTCAGTTTAGCACTACTCCTATGAAGCCCATGAAACCTGTGCTAATTTTCAGATGGTGTTTTTAAATGAGATGTGTCCACATATGCTCCCGCCGTCCACATGTCCAATTTCTCGTGTGATGGTGGTGCTCTCGTGACTTTACATGGGCCCTGCACAGCCCCCCACGGAGCTCTGCTGAAAAATCTGGAGTGCCCCGTGTAGACCAGGGTGTCCAGAGCAGGGTAGCCATGCCAGGAGCCGCCCATGTAAAGCCTTCCCCATGCACTTCTCGCACGTGGGTGCCCCGCTGCCACCCCAC
This sequence comes from Sphenodon punctatus, assembly GCA_003113815.1. Taxonomy (NCBI): domain Eukaryota; kingdom Metazoa; phylum Chordata; class Lepidosauria; order Sphenodontia; family Sphenodontidae; genus Sphenodon; species Sphenodon punctatus. The sequence goes on along the minus strand of QEPC01011805.1, from coordinate 544,675 downwards.
ACCAACCACACCCACCGCTCTCATTTAAAAACACCCAATGTGGCAAAAGGTTCCTAACCCCTTCCATGTCTTAATGTCATCTTTGAATATGCTTACTCCTGGCTTCAACAAAAGGAGGTGTACTGATACTTTCCCTTGATCCCTCCCAAAAGATCACAGCTAGCACAGTGCCTCTTGCACCTTAGTGCAATATGGTGAAGCGCAGCACAGACTGTGCTTGGTCTTTTTTTATTAAGAGAGAAAAAAACAAATAATCTTAATAACTCTCAGGCATTTGGAATATCATGAAAGCTGCTTCTTCACCAAAAGGTTAAAAAACTCCAGGATAATTGGCAACACTACATAACTGGAAACTTTTGTACTAAATGGGGTGGGGAGTAACTTGCTTGACTTTTTTGTGATGTTTTGTGTCTAAATAAAAAAATGGACTCAAACTGTGAATTGAAACATTCCTAACTGCTGGAAAAGCTTGGATCATTTTCCTTATTTTAAATCCTGTTTTAGTTAACAATAGATCCACATGGTATGGCACCGTTGTTCTTTAAATGCAATGTGCTATTTTTAACAACTAATGCATTTAAAGGTCCTGCGTGTTCCTTTAGGCAACATAGTGCTGTTAGAAGTCTAGCTGTAAACTGTAACTATGTTACTACATTGTACAATAAATGTACTGGGTAGATACGTCTCTAGGACAAATTTAGAAAGATAAAACAGCCCAGTTGGTTTCTCATTTGCAGTACTAAAAAGCCTTTTATGGTGATCCTCACATGATCAGCCATAGAACATCCTTACATGCTGATGGTCAAGACTAATCTACAACGTAGCCACCCTCCACAAATTACATTAGATCACCCAAATTAGGAGCCTGTCCACCAAAATGTGGAGGATTTGGCTTTTTGGTTGGTTTTTTTGGTACTTCTCCAATTTTGTTTAGCCATTCTCCAGTTTTCTTCCAAGTAACCAGCAGCTGGCATTAGGAGACAAAGTACAATTCACTTACTGGCACATAGTTAATGCAGTTATACAAATGGTCTGGTTGCAGAATATGGTTAGTCAGTGAAGGGATATGGGGGTATTTAACCTCCAAATCACCAGCTCAGTTTCCATCTATTTTGTTGTGTCTCCATTTCATTTTCTATTGATGTTTCTGGTCACCGTATGGGGGTCTGTTAGAGGCACAATAGGACACAGAGAATGAAAGATCTATCTGGCTCAGGATGTGATTCCACTATTGAAGGCTAGAGGGGTCTTGCCAGTGTTACGCAAAGGTTTCTGATTCAATCACTCTTTAAATAAGGAAAATACTTCAGTTTTAGTTCGAGTCAGAAGGGAAAGGTATTGCTGCCTGTTTAGAAACTGCGTGGTGAAAGAATGGAGCTAAGGAAACAAAGCAGCAGCCCCAGGTGAAGCAGGAAGGTACCTGCATAGTCAGTTATTAATTTATTGTTTGTAACCGCTACATGGCTACTGCAGAGAATCAGAAAACATTTAATTAATTGAAAAAACATACTTCAGCAACAAACTAGAAAACAGCTTTTCTCACTCTTACTAATGTTGTATATATTGCACCAGCAATGTGCCTGCTGCTGAACAGACTCATGATTAGAGACAGGCTCCTGCCTTCAGCAGATTACAAATTGAGCTGAAACAAATAGTGAATTAGATATTTGCAAATAATATTCACATTTTTAATAGCTATCCAAATATCCAAAAAAGTATTTGTAACTGGAACAGATATTCACATATCCACTTATTCAGGTTTTCTGGTTTGGTTACTTCATTTATTTCAGTTATTCGGGTTGGTCAGTTCAGTCATTTTGGTATTTCACTTACTTGGTTTTGGCTATTGCACATGCACAGTAGTGCTAACAGTGTCTAAACAAAGTAGCCAGAATACCAAAATGACATTGATAGGGATGTGCATGGGGGGTAATTTTTATCTGTTTGTCTTTACAGGTTTTGCCTTTTTTTGTCTTCCATAGAAATTCAGTGCAGATAACAAATGGAACACACTTTACAAATTAAATGATAAATAATACATAATTAGTTAGTTTAATTTAGTTAGTTGTATTTTTAACCCGCTACCTATTGCCACAGGCAACTTGGAGCGGCTCACAACAGTAAATAAAACATAAAATCTTATAAAACAGTATAAAACAACCTAAACATAAGGTGGAACCACATAACCAATCCCCCCTCCCACCTGACTCCCTCACCAAAGGCCCAGCGGAACAGCCAGGTCCCACACTGTCCCATGAATAATGAATGGCATATGTCCTGTAAATAAGTGTTTTTAAATAAAGAGGTTTTCATTGGCAAATCAGCAGTTACCCATGAATGATAACTCTAAATTTGCACTCTCTGTGCTGGGTAATAAAGTGTTTGTATGGTAATTGGTGGCCACATTTGTGCTACAAACTGGATAATGATGCTAGGATAGGTTCCCCCCCCCAGGAGCAGAGAGTTGCTATTACTCAAACTGGAAAAGGATCAAACTATTTTTTCAGGTCTTTGATGAAAGCAAGCAGATGGGTTCTCTTATTCCTCCCCACCAGTTCTTGTAGCTGGGTTAAGATCACCCCCTCCTAATATTCCTGGAGCAGAGCGTTGCTATTACTCAAACTGGAAAAGGATCAAATCTATTTCTTCAGGTGAAGTGTGCAAATGAGTTCTGTTACCCCCTCCTCCCCCCCAGTTCTTCCAGCTATGATAGGATTCCCCCCCAATATAAGATTACTGGAGCAGACTGTTGCTATTATTTGAGAAGTCTGAAGTCTCACACTCCAAGCCCCCTTAAGGACCCCACTTACCCTTCAGAGTTTGCTAACGCAATGATTCAATGAATGGCTCCCCTCATTCTCTCTATTTTGCTCGCTCTCCTTTTTGACTCAAAATGGCCCCTGCTGTTTTTAATAAACAGAGGGGAAGGGTGCTGCATCGCTCACTCTGCCCACTCCCTACCAATAGTAGATATCACCGTGTCACCCCCCTCCACTGCCCCCGCACCCAGCCAATAGAGGATATCTCTGTGTCACCCACCCACCCCGCCCTGACTCCTCCACTCTGCCTGCAGCTTCCTGCATATGCCCAAGCAAGTGCAGGGACTGATCAATCCAAGGTAGTGCAGCATGTGAGTGCCAAGAAGCTAGTGGGGCTGCTGGCCGGGGATTGGGGCTCCAAAATTGGAGGGGTAGAGAGAGACTCCAAATTTCAGAACCTCTCCCCCAAAAGGGCATTTTTTGGGAAATTCTGTCTTCAGAAGACCTGAAATGCACACCCCTACAAAATGACCAACTCAAAGGTTTTGTCCCCTCTCCTGTTCAACATATACATGCAGCCACTCAGTGATATGATCAGGAGGTTCGGCGTGTGGTGTCATCAATATGCTGATGACACCCAGCTGTATCTCTCTTTTTCAACAGACCTGAAACAGACTGTGGTGAGGACGGAGTACATTTCACCAATTACATCTGGTGCGACGGCTTTGGCCATTTGTCTCAGGCTCTGACCTGACCACCATCATCCATGCTTTCATCACCTCCAGATTGGACTATTGTAATGTGCTCTAAGTGGGGCTACCCATGGTGATGGCTCGGAAACTGCAGCTGGTGCAGAATGCGGTGGCCCGTCTTCTGGTAGGACTGGGCTGCCAGGAGCATATTACACCAGTGCTCTGTTCTCTGCGCTGGCTGCTGCTGGTTTTACGGGCCCGATTTAAGGTGTTGGTTTTGGCCTATAAAGCCCTAAACGGCCTAGGCCCTACCTATCTGTGGGATTGCCTCACTCCCTGGGTGCTGGACTGACCTCTGCGATCATCTGGGGGTGCCGTGTTCGAGGTCCCCCGAGTCTTCCGGGGGGCCACGCAGGGGAGGGCATTCTCGGTGGCTGCACCACGGCTGTGGAACTCCCTTCTGGTGGAGGCCCGGTTGGACCTGGATCGCCCCTCTTTTCAGAGAAGTTGTAAGACCTGGCTATTCTGCCAGGCATTTGGCGGGAGAGATGGGTGAGGGGGTGGGTTGTTGGGTAGGTGTTGTTTTTCTTTTTGTCCTCCTTTTAGGTGTTAATTGTTATTTTAATGTTTTGCGATGTTTTAATGTTTTGCAAATTGTAAGCCGCCCCGAGCTGCCTGTGGCAGGCGGGGCGGGGTAGCAACATTCTAAAAATAAATAAATAAATGACCAAATCAGAATACCCAAAATGAATATCTGATGAAGTGGGGGAGAAAAGCAGTGTGTATGTGCTTTGTAAGGCTCAAATTGAAGAGGATGATTTTGTTGACAATAGTATTTGCTGCAAATATTTGTTTTGGGGCCACTTAGGATAATAGAATCTTAGAGCTGGAAGATACCTCAGAGGTCATCTAGTCCAGCCCCCTGCTCAATGCAGGGAATCCACAGCTACAGTCTTACAATCTAGGATGGACAGGGGGAGGGGTACACAGGCAGAAATAGAGATACATTAATGATTTTGCGAAGGAGAGGTGCATGCACATGCTTAGTTAGTACATGGAAAGAGGAAGGGGATCCTGAAGTAATAGAAAGCGTATAAAGAGTAGGGATGGGCGAACGCGGTTCGGAAGTTTGGAGTTCGGCCCGAACCCGAATCTGAACCCGAACTGACCGAACCGAACTCAATTCCGAACGTCGAAATGACCGAACAGTTCGGTCAGTTCGGATCGCGTTCAGGTGAGTTCGGGTGGCAAAAAAAGGGTGACTGGAAGGTCAAACGTGACAGGGAGGGGTAGTCAGCTGAGGAGCAGACTTCCAGGCACCAGGGGTAGAGAGGCTTGCAAGAAACAAAACTATCTGCCTCCCCTTCCCAACACCTTCTGAGCTAGTCACTGTTCCTGAACAGCAGGCGTTTCAGAAGGCTCCCTCTCCCAGCATTTCCCAGCTCCCCAATCCATTGCAATCCTCCTCCCATTTCACCCATCCAACCCATCTACCCCCATATTCTCATTCATTTATTTAGTTTAGCTTAGATAGATTTCGTGGTTATTTTTTGTTTTTACCCCTCCCTGTGTTCAATCTTCCTTCCTCCCTCCCCCCTCCATTGAATCCTTTCCCTCTCCCATATATTCGATCCCAGATTCCCTTCCCTTCCCCTGTTTTTTTATTCATTTAGAATAGGATTATTATTAGATTGATTTAGGTTTCATTTCAGTTTTGTACCTCTCCTTGTGTTGTTTGTGATTCCCCCATCCCATGTATATAGATAGATTCGATTAGATTAGAGATAGTAGACAGCTGTAGGAGTTAGCTTACTGATAGAGATAGCGTTAGTGATTTAGTTTGTGTTTGTAGGAGTAGGCCTGTGTACTAGATAATCCATTTAGTTCATAGCATTTAGAATAGTGAATAGCAGTTAGATTTAGTGTGTGTGTGTGTGTGTGTGTATATATATATAATATTAGATAAAAAATTAAATTAAAAAACCCATATAAAACCCAAAAAACCAAATAAAAAGCCAAAAAATCCCATATAAAACCAAATAAAAAACAAAAAAACCATATAAAAAACAAAACAAAAAACCCCATAACAAAACATTTCCTGAATGGCCGAACCTGAACCGAACGGCTGAACTGAACGGCCGAACCCGAACCCGGCAAACTAACAGAACAGCCAAACCGAACATAGCCGAACCGAACGGCCGAACCCGAACCGCGATCTGTTCGCCCATCCCTAATAAAGAGAATATAAGGAATGAGAAATCTATGGGGGTGAGGAGCTAGAAAAGCCTGACAGAAAAGGAAGGTCCCTGGTGTAATGAAGCTGCTTTGGGGCAGCCTCATTTGCAGCACTCCGGAACATCCCAGAGCACTGCCAGCAGAGTGGGCCAGCCAAACCCAGGGCACTGGCCCAGAGTGGAGCTGCTGTCCGTCTGTTTGGTGGTCCTGCACTATGGTTCCACCTCCCGTCGGCTGTTGCCCCGGCAACACCATAGAGGGGCAGGCACCAGCCTAGAGCGTCAGGTGATTGGCTGCAACTCTATGATGTGGGGGGCACTGTACAGGTAGACCACAGCCAGGGGAAGCTGCTGGGACCCTCTAAAGTGGACTCAGGTGGGGCTGGAAGCAGGCAGACGCAGGGGTGCAGCTCTGGGGGCAGGCTGCCTCCGTATCTGCTAAAAACACCCATAGACACATCTCTGAGGTTTCAAAAGGGTATGTTAGAACAGCTGCTTAATCATTCAAGAAAAGGTGTTCTGTCCCTGCTGACCCAAGCAATTCATAAGCTGAGACAATGAATAAAAGCCCTCTCCGTGGTAGCACTAGGACACTGACCAACCAGGATAACTGCTTTAAAATAAACTTAATCTTTCTAGGACAGTACCAGTGAACAGTCGTGTTGTAGAGATATAGTAGGATATATCTATAAAGAAACGTATAAGCCATTCACGATGTAATTTTTTTCTTTTCTGGAAAGAGAATTGTATTTTACAGCTGTTACTTTTTGAATTAGCTCAATTTTCATTAGTGTGTTAATTTCACGACTGGGTTATGTTCAAGTGTAATTTTCTGTTAGGTTTGAATCCCTTTTGGAAGGGTGCCTGTGGTGCCACATAGATTTGCTCGCTAAGAACTTCTCATTTTTCCCTCTGCAATTCACCACAGGGCTTTTTCAGGAGGAGTCAGCAAAGCAACGCCACATACTCCTGTCCTCGTCAGAAGAACTGTTTGATTGACCGGACTAGTAGGAACCGCTGTCAGCACTGTCGATTACAGAAATGCCTTGCTGTGGGGATGTCCCGAGATGGTGAGCTCAGCTGGTTCCTTGTTCAACTGCAATGTGCACAAGACACTTGGTGTATACTCTTTGCTCAAACTGATCCTAATGTATGACTTGAAAATTAGTAAATGTTGCATACAAACCCAAAAACAACTAAGCTGAGTACATCAAGCAACATTTACAGAATGTTAACCACTGGGGCAAGTCCCATTGAAGTAAATGGGGCTGTGAGGATCAGAGCCTTTGTTTTATAATTAAAATCAATCAGCAGTAATGCAGTGGCTGGAAAGTTATTTGATTTTGTTTCTGTCTACCTACTGCAACTACCAACCAATATGCTTCACTCTAGCCATGACATGGAGATGCAGTTCTTGGGCTATTTTTATATGAACCACGGTGGGTGGGTGCGCTGCCGCGATGGGTGTGCTCCCGTTCCCACAGGCGCACACCCATCTCCACCCACGGAGCATCAAGCATTGGAGCACATTGCTCCATGCGTGGGTGATGGGTGGAGGTGGGAGTACACACCTCACCCATCCCCCAAGGCTTTCACACGGGCGAAACTGCGTGGATATGGGTGGGGGCGTCCCGTGTGAAAAGGGCCTTAGTCTAATCACCCTTATCTTTGTAGTGCCTCTTCAATGAATTCTACCTGCACATGAACATATTACATATACAAGAATCTAGGTGTGATACCCAAGTACCAAACCAGAACTAAAAATGCATATGGTTCAGATATTTGGATCTTTCCGTTGTGACAGCAGAAGAGCAGTTACAGAACAAGGATGCTTAAAATACATTGTCTTAAGAGAAAATTTGAGCTACCAGTCAACATGGGTCTTGCAAAGCTGAAGTAGTATTTCAGCTCAGAAACTACAATATGGTAGTGGTGATGACTCAAATGAACACACTAAATGTAAATGAGCAGAGTTAAATGTGTCGTTCTTTAAAGGCATTTGAGAAGAGAAAGATCATCAGCTGATGTAAATTTGTACATTTGCATACAAGTCAACAGAACTGCATTTATGCCAGCAGAGCAGAGGGTCTGGCCCATAGTCTTATCTCTGTTAATGTAAATTGTTGGCAATATCGTGTTACAGTTGGTTCACCATCCATAATCTCCAGTGTTCTAAAAGCACATGTGCATTGCTTTGGGCAGCGAATAAGAGATTTGAAGGGAGATTTTTCAAAGGTACAGAGGGCTGGTAGGTGTCCAATTCTTATTGCCTTTTGTGCCTTTGAAAATCTCCTGTTTAATGGCTGGTCTCATGTGAGCCACCACCTCAAACAGCAAAGCTTTCATAGCTGATGCAATCCCAGAAAATATATGCCATTTTTGTAGGAATTCCTGTGATGTACAAAATTGCTGATGCTGAGCCAACCAGATTGTGTATTACTTCTGATTTTTAATTTACCGGCTCACATACAAGAGCAAGCAAAAGTTTTCGCTAAGGTTGTGGGTTGATTACTATTATTATTGTACATGGTGCTTTAAAAGATTATATTAACCAAAACAAAAAACTTAACAGTTTAAAAAAACCTTAAATGCACAAAAGTTTTCTTCGAATAAATAAATTTTTAAAATCTGGACAATTACAATTAAAAACACCTTCAACTCCATACATTGCAACAAAACATAGACGCCAAAAAACATTGAAATTATTTCAAAATTTGACCAATATGTAATATTTTACCATCATCAACATATATGTAATATATGTATTTAATTCCTTACCATACATACTTATATTCATTTTCATCAATAACTAAACTTTCACATTTTCCCATTATTAAATATGAATTTCTTCTCATAATTCGACAACATTCAATTTTTTCACAGTGCATTAAGTCTGTTCTTTATATGTATACAAATTTAATACAATAAAGTGTTAACAATGTGAGTGTACATAACATTATACAATTCGTTCTACACAATACGGTTGTGTACAAACAGACTTAATGCACTGAAAAAATTGTATGTTGTCAAATTATGAGAAGAAATTCATGTTTAATAATGGGAAAATGTGAAAGTTTAGTTATTGATGAAAATGAATATAAGTATGTATGGTAAGGAATTAAATACATATATTACATATATGTTGATGATGGTAAAATATTACATATTGGTCAAATTTTGAAATAATTTCAATGTTTTTTGGCGTCTATGTTTTGTTGCAATGTATGGAGTTGAAGGTGTTTTTAATTGTAATTGTCCAGATTT
>QEPC01011805.1:515688-534985 GCA_003113815.1 Sphenodon punctatus | reverse complement strand
GGGAGGAGAAGCAGGAGAATGACTGCCCCTCCGGGTCTCCTCCTCTTACATCGCCGCACCGAGCTGTGGAGCAACTTTGCAGAGGAGCATCAGCAAAGTCTGTGTGACAGAGCTAGCCAGCCAGGTGATCAAAAATCAGGGGAAACAGCAGGCACAGCACCGGCCGGCTGGGCATGGACTGGCTCTGCACCAATCCTGCCCCCCCAATCCGTAATCTGCCTGGGGCAGGCGGCTGCTGCTGCTGCCCTTGCCAGGCATTCCCGTTCCTACCTTCTGGGTGCTGCTGCACCCTGGAAAGAAAGAGTGCCCTAAAAAAAGATCATGTTCTCCTCTTGCAAAAACCTGGGAAGCTATACTGCAAAGAACCACCTTTCTTTTGAAAGATACGGGATTCTGGAATATACGTGATTCTGAAAGATACGTGAAAGATACCTGGCTTCTGAAAGATACGTGATTGTAAAAAGTAGACTTTAAACCTTTCTATTGAAAATCACGTATCTTTCAGAAGCCAGCTCCATCATACACACTTTACACTCCAGTCAGTTTCATGTCCGTTACACAGCACCCCGCTTCCTGGCTCCGCTTCTCTGCCCTCTCCAGGAGTCAGGGAAGTGGGGCGCTGGGTAACGGACACAAAACTGACTGGAGTGTAAAGTCTTTGTGATGGAGCTGCCTTCTCATAAAGTTGTGTGATTTTTAAAAGTTGAGTCACGTACCTTTCAGGTCAGCAGCTGCTCAACTGAGATACCTGGCTTCTGAAAGATACGTGATTGTAAAAAGTAGATTTTAAACCCTACTATTGAAAATCACATATCTTTCAGAAGCCAGCTCCGTCAACACACTTTACGCTCCAGTCAATTTCATGTCTGTTACACAGTGCCCCGCTTCCTGGCTCCGCTCCTCTGCCCTCTCTGGGAGCCGGGGAAGCGGGGCGCTGCATAACGAACACGAAACTGACTGGAGCGTAAAGTCTTTGTGACGGAATTGCCTTCTCATAAAGTTGCGTGATTTTTAAAACTTGAGTCATGTACCTTTCAGGTCAACACTCAGCTGCTCAACTGAGCATGTGCGAGGCTGCAGAACCGAGCTGTGTTTCTATTAATGTTTAAGCAGTTATAACATTTTATTTTCCTAATGGATCTTCTTCAAACTTTGTGCATATGATGGTCTTCACAACTTATAGCCATGGATAAATTTTCAGCAATGTAGCTGAAGTGGTTTCCTCAAAATTGGGGCTTCAGCAGTCCCCTCTTTATAATGGAGAGTGGCTGTGCATTTACGTTTCAGGCGTTTACGTTTACAGGATGCAGCCACTTCCCCGGCTCTCCGACAAGAGAGGAGCTCAAGTGCACATGCGTGAACTTGCAGAACTGAATTTTTGATCATAATATCTCGGTTTTGGCTGCATCAATCAGAAGCACTTGTTATTGATCTCATTCTCGAAGCCTGTGAAGTTTGGGGGCTCAACTCATCCAGGGGGAGGAGATATTGATGATTCAAATACATGAGGATGGTGTGCATTTTCACCACAAGCAATTAATGTTAACACAGTCATAACATTTTATTTTCCCCATGGATCTTCTTCAAACTTTGTGTGTATGATGGTCCTCACAACTTACAGTCATGGTTAAATTTTCAGAAATGTAGGGCAAGCGATTTCCTCAAAATCAGGACTTCAGCAGTCCCCTGTTTATAATGAACAGTGGCTGTGCATTTAAGTTTCTTTCAGCTACCGCTGGAAGGAAATAAACACAAAACATAAAATAAGAAATCTCTGTTTTAAAAGTTTACAATCTGAAATCAAAACGTAAGGAAGGAACCAACAAGGGCGGCAAGATAAACAAAGGTTAAAACATAGTTATGGGTGAATACAAGAAACATGAGAAACAGAATTAAAAGTTATAACTGAAAATAAAATTAAGAGGGTTTCATGAAAGAAATGGGTTTTGAAGAGAGAATTGAACAATGAGAGAAAGAGACAGCACCTAGCTTTTTATTGTGCTAGTCACCAGGGTATCTGAGCATCTGAGATATATAAACGCAGTAGTGAGTTACTACAATAAAATATGTTATGTGTGTATGTCTTTCAGCTGTAAAGTTTGGTCGAATGTCAAAAAAACAAAGGGACAGCTTGTACGCAGAAGTGCAGAAACACCGGATGCAGCAGCAACAGCGAGATCACCAACAACAGCCTGGAGAAGCAGAACCACTGACACCACCATACAATATCACCACCAATGGGCTAACAGAACTACATGATGACCTCAGTAATTACATTGATGGGCATACCCCTGAAGGTAGCAAAGCAGACTCTGCAGTTAGCAGCTTCTACTTAGACATACAGCCTTCTCCAGATCAGTCGGGTCTTGATATTAATGGAATCAAACCAGAACCAATATGTGACTACACACCAGCATCGGGCTTCTTCCCTTATTGTTCTTTTACAAATGGGGAGACTTCTCCAACTGTGTCCATAGCAGAATTAGGTAATAAGAGATAAAAGTTTCCATTCTAATTGCTCTAGTAATACCCTTTGGATTGAAAGCAACATCTTTAGCTTTTGCTGATGAGTATACTGCTCTAAAGTTACACGCAGCTTTCCAGTTGGGGTAGAGCTGTAAGCACTCAGGGCACTCCTCCAAAAAAAACGCCCAGCACCCTCTGCTTCAGTTGTACTTGATAGTGCTAATTAGATCAATAATCCTTGCTGCTGGGAAGGCAGTAACTTTCTCCTTGTTTTGAATCGTCTCAGTGGTTGGGCGTTACCTGTATGCTGGCAGTTAGAGCAACTTCCTTTTAGAGGAGGGTGTGTGTGTGTGTGTGTGTGTGTATACATACACACACACACACACACTATGTATATACTATATGTATATTTATATAGTACATTCCATATGGGTAGTTTATTTGATGAATAGCCAGAAGTGATGCCGTTCTCTACGCCTTCTTCAACAAAGTCAGAAGGCCTGATTTCCATCTTGCTTGTCTCTCCACTTCAAAATCTGTACATTCCTACCATTCTGATTTAATGGCACTTTTTAAAGCCAGTTTGTGAAGGTGAAAAAGTGACCCCACAAGTTGTGGGCAAAGGAAAACCAGACCTAGAGCCCATTAGGGATGTTCATTCTCTAGGAACCTTTCAGATAACCACCTTAGCAAACATGTACTGCTCTTCATCTCAATGGGTATCTTCTGACAGATGCAAGAATGGCCACCCCCAGACCTGCACCCCCTGTGTCTGCCTGTATCCAGCCCCACCTGGGTCCATTTTTAACTGACCCGGTAGAACCAGGGCTGCAGTCTGTCTGTTTACACCCAGCGTCTTTGTAAAGACTGTGTTCTACTGGAGTGGTATGCTTTAAGATGGAAACTTGAGAAAGTAAAGGTTCAATAGCATGTTTTGTAAAGCTAAGAGGAGCAAAGCATTAGAGTTTAAAGTCACAGATTGTTTACTATAACAATGAATGGAGAAACACATTCATCTTTTACTTATTTCAGTAACATTGGTTTCAACTACTCACTTTCACATATTTGGGAACAATAGTAAATTAATTAGGGTTTTTTAGGGGTGAGGGTGAGGGATCTCATCTAGTAATAAATCACCGTGTAAATCAAGGTTCACATTCCCTTGTTCTTGCAGCGGTTACATGAAAACAGGGTTTACTTCCTGACCCCATCACTCTACTTGTGAAATCCAGTCTTTTCCATTGCAGTTTCTTGTGATGTTGTAGACATTTATGTCATTGTTTTAATGAAAATATATTTCTTGACAAACATTAAAAAAAAATCAGAAGAAAATTGAAAGTAAAGTCTATAATAGTAGCTTGGTTTCATGATTTTGTGACTGGTTATTTAGATGTTTAAAATGGGACAATGAAAGCAAGGAAGTCGAGGATCACCGTTAGCCGGTTGCTGAATGCAAACTCCAGCGCAGAAGTAACAGTTGTAATCTTGCTTTAGACATTCTTTTCCTTTAAAATGTTTTGCAACATGGTTTGGCCAAACAGTACTATGGTCAAGGCCAAACCGTCTTCCAGTGAAGGGTTTCATTTTACCTCATCATCCCTATATGGGGACCAGACACGTGCCTAACAAATCAATGGAAAATCAGGTGCACTTTATTTTGAAAATGCACACACAATTGCTGCCAGAGGTTAGCTTGTTAGGTCCTGTTGTACTTGAAAAATATTCTACTTGTATAAAATTACTACGACAGCACATGAAAGTTGTAGTGCCGTAGTGAATTAACTATGTTACTGTGCCCCACGATGTGGTGTAGTTCCAATGGTGCAGATGACCATCTTTAATAAGGTTGAAAATGAATACTCAATAGAGTGACCTTGCTTTTGGAGAGAGGCTTAACTTAAATTGTTAACATGATGCTAAAGAATTTGGTTTGGGATAGGTTTCATTTTTGTAAAGAGCATTTAAAAACAAGCAAGCAAAACAAATGTAACATTCACAGAGAAGATGCCACGGGCCTCAATAATCCCTTAAGTATTGTTATGGGTTTCCAGTCAGATATAATAAAATAAAGGCCAGGAATTGTAAAAAATGTTAATCCTTCTGTACTTAACTGGTTGTAAGAGATGCAGGCCCCCTTAATTCTTCAGAATGATCCTAGTAGGCTAATAATGTGAGCAGCATCCCAAAATTTGTCTTTTTGGATCTCCTGTTAGGTATGTACATAGGAATGGGGTTAGGAAGGCAGATTGGTAATAGCTACTTTAAACTTGTACATACAAGCTACATAGGAACCAGACAGGCAGGCTCTTGTTTTGTTTGTGTTTGCTTTTGTTTTTTAAAAAAGCATAGTGGCAAAAATTGGTGGGGTGTGTGTCTGAAGTTAATATCGGGGGTGGGGGGAAGGGGTGAAATCCTTGCTCCATTCATCAATAAGAGTTCTGTCATTGGCTTTAGCAGAGACAGACTTTTACTCACTATTTTTTTATTCTAACTGAAGCTCAAACATACACGGCTCAAACTGTGCTAAGTGATTCAGACTGACATAATTACTTCAGGGCAAGAACTGGGTGTAGCCAAGCCATCGTGATATGAGGAATTAGTCTGAGACTGCGCATTCCTCATACCTCATGTCACTTGAAACTAGCAGAAGCGAATAGTAGACTTTGTATTCGTGGATATATTATTCGTAGAATAATAAACATTTGACCAAATACAATGCATAACCAAAGCAGATACTCACATATCCATTTATTTGATTAATTTTATTTCAGCTACTGAGTTTGGCTATTCCATTTTTCACTTACTTCATTGCTGTGTTATTTAGCCCTATTTCACATGCAATGTTACCAAAACTAAGTAACTAAATATAACAACTGACTAACCAAGCTGAAAATATCTAAAATGTATATCTTAAAAAAACGGAATGAATAGTGGCTCATATCCACTCCATCGGATCTGTACCGAGGCAGCTGAGTTTGTTGGATAATGTATTCATTTTGAATATCCATTTCAGTGCTATTTCAAACTCTGAAGCGGTGATCCTCAAACTACTTACTCCCAAGTAGTCTCAGTGAAATAAATGGGACTATTCCAGAATAAATAGTTTTGAAGGTTCATAAAGTCCAAATTTCCACTAACAAAGCCAACTAATACATGGGTGTTTATAAACGAGATGATAACCCGCTGGAGTTCATGTTCAGTGTGTGCAGCCCCCACTCACATCTCTTAGCATGTAAAGCTAAAAAGCAAAGAACCCCCATGTACATTTCATGTGCTGGTGGTAGCCGCCACCAATGGCACCACTTTCCCTGGCCCTGGCAGATAAGGGGGTCACAGCCAGAGAGGACTTCCATGCTCTCCCAAATAAGAGACAGCCGTGAGAGAAGAGAGCGAGGTCGTGGGTGCAGGAAAAACCTTCTCCAGAGGATCTGCACCCACGCTCCTTTCTCCAGTTGGAAAAGGAACTGAAGGGATCGAGTGAGGGGCAAGGCTCCTCTGGAGGATCCACGGGACTCCTGCACTCTGGGAAAGGAACCGAGGGGAGCGAGCGAGGGGCAAGGCTCCTCCCGAGGATCCACAGGGCTCCTGCGCTCCACTTGAGAAAGGAACCGAGGGGAGCACAACAGCTCCATGGATCCTCTGGAGGAACCTCATCCCTCCCTTGGTTCCTTTCCAAAATGGAGAGAGGGATGCAAACTCAGATCCTCTAGAGAAGGTCCTTCCTGCACCCTCTGCCCCTCTCTCTCTCCTCTCGCAGTTGCCTATCAGCTGAGAGAGCACAATCACTCTCCTGCATCTGCATCTCAGCTGAGAGATCCACTATGCGTGACTCTTTGGCCATTTTTACACGAGACACTACTACACAGGTCCACTCAGTAAGGTGTAGTAGCGCCCATGTAAAAGTGGCAGTGGGTGAATGTGCGCTCTCGCGACCCACACACCCCCACTCACCTCCACCCACCTCCCCACACAGTGCAACCTGGAAAATCCCGGGTTGCACCGTGCATGTGCGGCCAGTGGGGTGCATGGGTGTGCACACCCATCCGCCACCGTTTTAACCCTCCCCCACCCACCGGAAGTGTGTGCTTTAAGCACACACAGACCTGACTCCCCCCCGCCCCCCATCACCTGTTTAAAAACAGTCTATGGTGCTGGAGGAACAGGATGCAGACGAGGCTGCACACAGCCTAATTAACAAGACACGGCCACGTGGGAACATATTAACATGCAGTGGCCAAAGCGGGGAACCTGTGATGTCCCTGGACAACGCTGGGGTGGGGGAGTGAGGACTGCATGGAGGGTGCAGGCTAACACCTAATCTGGTGAATACGTAATAGGCAGGCAAATGCCAATCTGGTGGGTGCTAATGTGGGCTATCATCTAGCTTATTTTCACCCATACTTTCACAGCTTCCTATCTTCACCTTCCAAACCCCTCAACAGAAAATTCACCCAAACGTCAGCTGAGGTACACCCAAAATCTTTAGTAAGCTTCAGATTTGATATAAAACTAAAGGTAGTAGAAACCTGCCTGCTTAGAGTACTATACTGAAAGTTGGTTGTTGAAATCAATTGCAAGAAAATTTCATTTGCACAATGTGTTGTCTTTTTGGAGTGTGTATGTGCACACTGCCCTCTACTGGATGAATCTCAGAACTTTGCCAAGAGTACCTAGACCCACCTTTTAGCTTTGCAGCACTTTGCTAATTTCATAGTCTGCTTGTTTTCCAAATAAGAAAATCATGGATTATTAGGAATAACAGTAAATAGTTGTGAAAGTTAAGTGTTTTTAAACTGTTTAAGAAACTGCTCTCCCAAACATCTATTCCTTTTTGATTAACAAGAGAGCAATCACACAAGGATAACTTTGCTTTTTTTAATGTGTTGCACTTTTTGCTCTCTTTCTCTCTCTTAGAACATCTTGCACAGAACATTTCTAAATCACATATGGAAACTTGCCAATACTTGCGGGAGGAGCTGCAGCAAATAACATGGCAAACGTTTCTGCAGGAAGAAATTGAGAACTACCAGAACAAGGTATGTAATCTTTGAAAATATGCCAGCAGTAGCATACAGTGTTGTTTTTGTAAAAGTACCAGTCTTAAAACATTTATTGATTTGTGACATTTTGGGAAATCTAAAATTCAACTTTTTCCCTGGAATATCTAACAAAAAATTTTAGTTTATTTTTGTGTGTCCAGAAGGTAAAGAGTGCACACTGCGCTTTTCAGCAGTAATCAAGTGAAACCTCAAGGTGCAAATGGTTTGGGATTTTTCTTTATTCCACATGTGGGAGTTTGTGAACTGCAAAGTCATAACCCTGATTTCTTCTTACTTTTGAATTTAGGGATGACAACAAGGGGTAGCAGATGCTACCCCAAAATACTTTCTGGTACTCCACCCATTGGAGAAGTAGAATAGCTTCATACGCTGTGTAGCAAAATCCCTGCTACCCCAACAGTAGTCTTTGCCACCCCTTTGCTCCCCTGTACTAGATATTCTAGTGTGAGGTTGGCACAGTTCATTCCCCAAAGAGTCACATACCAAACATTTTGTCTCACCGAGAGCCGCACTTATCAGTCACGGCAGTTTTCACATGTATACTTCCCAACTCTAAATAAAAATAAAATTAAAAATAAATGTAATTAAAAAAATAAATCAGTGATCTGTTTAAAATGCTAACCCATATGCACGAGCTTATTAACAACGGGAGCTGGAAGCCCTCCCTGCTCCTTTCTCTTCCTAAGTTACCCCACGACTTGGGCAGAAAATTCCTCCAGCTCAGGACTGAGCTGTTCTCCTTCCCTGACTTAGCAGATATAGCACTACACAACAGGACTACAAGGGGAGAGGGGCTCTAAGCTGCTGGGTCCCCCTGCCTCTTAGATCCCCAGGACTCGGCTGACTTCCCTCACAAAACCTCCCTCAGCCATTCGGCACCGTGGTAGGGCAAGAAGCTCATCTGGGCAGAACACAGTGAGAGTTGAAAGTCTTCCCCACTTCTTCCCTCCTCGTAACTTAGGCTACTTGCCCACGTTATGAGAGATGGCGGGGAAACTCACAGCAGACGTATGGCAGACAAACTCACAAGTAGGTCTGAACGTGGGTGCAGGGGGATTACATGTAAACAGGCGCGTCCCATGGTGATTCCTCTGATGGATGACAAGGTTCAAAATCCAGCCCTGTCATCTGTCAGAGAAATCACTGCGGGATGCACCTGATGACGTTTTTACTCTCGCACCCACGTTCAGAGCTACTTGACAGTTTGGCCACTGTGAGTTTCGACACCGTATCTCTGTAATGTGGGCAAGTGGCCTTACGCCTATCCAGAAGTGGACAGCATGGAGACAGGGACAGAGTGACTTCCCTCCCCACCCCCACCCTTCCTGGCTCTTGGACAACAGAGTGGGGGTGGGAAGCTCCCCAGGGTTCGGGCAGAACCCATGGTTCCCTCACCACTCCCTCCCCCCCCAAACTCCTGGGTTGCTGAGCTGGATGGGAAGTTCCCTGGGGCTTGGGAAGCTTCTTCCTGGCTCTTTTCTCTCCCGAGTTTACTGCTTTCTTGTGTCTGGATCCAATCAGCACAGGGACAGGGCTTCAAAGCAGGGCAGGGGCAGCATGACTCCCCTCCTTCTCCCATCCCCTCTCAGCTCCTGGGCAGTTTAGCAGGGTGGGAAGGTCCCAGGGACTTGGGTTAGTGCATTTTCCTCTGCTGCTACTTACCAGATAGGGCACTAGAAGATGCTCTGATGGGGGTAAGAAGCCTTCCCTGCTCCTTCCCTTTGGTTAAGGGCTTCCTCTCCCTGTACCTGCAGCACCATCAACTGATTAAAACAAAATGGCGGCAGCACTTCATCATGCTGCTAAGGGACCAGCAGGGACACGCTGCCATGTAGCAGCTTCTGTCTGGTAGCTGCAGCAAGGCGGTGTGGAGAGCCTCCAAATGTCTACCTCTGTTCTAGTGTCACCTCTACTTGGATTGGAAAACAGAGAGGAGAATATGCCAGCAGTAGCATACTGTAAAACAACAGTTTTGGAATTGGTTTGGATTAGAAAACTATTAGAGAGATAGAAGAACTAATAACTCCCTGTTTCTCATTCCTCAACTGCTAGGATCCATATCTGTGCTAATGAGGTCACTCAGGTCCTATTTACTTTTCCCTTGTTTAATCCGTAATGGTAATCTCTTGAAGTACCAAGAATTCTAGAGCAGTGGCTCCCAAACTGCTTGCCTGCCACCCCCCACCTTCACATTTAAATATTATCCCCTGATCTCAGACAGCAAAGGCGTGTAGAGTATATAAAATATCAGTTGGAATTGTGACCTCATCCACTAATGATATGACCCGATGCAGGATCCCGGCTGATAGTTTGAGAACCTCTGCCCTAGAGAGTAGGCGAGATCGAAGAGCCTGAACAGAAATTGCAAGTGTGACTGCTGCAAGATTCTGTCTTTTCACCCGTCCTATGAAGTTGTTGGGTGGGGGAAGAGGTTGAGCAGGGCTGTCTGTCTCCATCTAATCTGATGCAGTAAAGCTCTGGGTTCAGTTTCTCAGTGAAGCTGGAGCTTGAAAGGTTAGCTGGCTGAGGCTCAACCAGCGCAACATTGAGGTAATGTTTGGTAGGTGGGGGCATGTGGTCAGAAGAATTGATAGATTATGGCTGTTTTTAAACAAGACACAGCCACCCATATGCACCCATCAACCACCCACCCAAATGACCTTGTGAATGTGTTGTGGGTGGGTGCGCGCTCCCCATGACTCACACAATACCCACTCTTCACCACTCATGGAGCACTGAAGAAAAAGCCAAGGTGTGCCATGTGGGGGCAGCCAAAAAAGTGTGTGGGAGCACACGCATCTCTAGCCCGTATGAATGGCGGCAGCCAGCCATGTCAGGTGAGTGGTCTGCCATTCAGAGGCACTGTGGATGGGGAAACAGCCTTTGCAAAGTACAGAAACTGGCTAGGAGTGCTCAGGAGCCTGCGTTCTCCAGCGCGCAGATGATACATGTCAATTTTAAAGGCTAGCACTTCCTGACTCCCCCATTGTTTGTGGCAGGGGAGTGCACAGGGGATGCCGCGGTACCCAATCAGGGAGCCGCCTATTAGAATCCCTCCCCACACACTCTCCTGAGTGGGTGCTCCGTGGCTGTTCCACTCAGCGGACATGGACCCGCCCTTCCCAGCCATGCTCATTTAAAAACAGTCTCTGTTTTCACTGTTGCCTGATGGAACATGTCTGCCGTTATTGCAAAACACGGGCCTCGGTATTATTTTGCTACTCTTGTGTGATACATGGCAAACGGCTCGTTAAAGGAATCAGTCAGAAATGAAGTCCTGTCATTTCCCCCCATGTTGATTTTCCTGCCAAATTTTGGGCAACTACAGACAGTGATTTTATGTAGATGGTATGCACATAGTTAGCACTTTCCGCCGCTAGTTGCTGCATTCTTCTTGGTCTTGGTAAAAGTGCTCCAAGACCAGACACACAACAGGTGATGATGCTTCTGTATGTTATGCTAAATTGCTTTCGTCTTTTGCTACTGCACTTGCACCAATTAGACACAAATTTGCACTGTCGGTCTAGGGTTTGCTTTAACAATGGGTATTTTCAGACATTACGAGATCACGCTCAACCACAGACAATACCCTGTGGTGGGGAATGGTCCCGTAACGTCTGTTTGAGTCCCGCCAGAGGTTCACCACAGTGAACTTCCGGCGGGAATCAAAATAACCACACTTTCGGCCCTCGTCCGGGGACCATGGCCGAAAGCGTGGTTAACTGAACCACAGCCCGGAATCGGCGGCCAATAACATCTGTTACCGGCACCAATTTGGGCTGTGGCCCGGACCACGGGTCAGAATAGGACGCAGCGGTCACATTGGCCGCTGCGCCCGCCCGTCTCCCAGAGGACGGGTGGCCGGGGGAGTGGGGGGGGGGGCTGTGTGGCTGCACGTTGCGCCGCACTGCCCTGCCCCCCCCAGATTCCCTGCCGGGATCAGCCAGCACGTCTGCTGGCCATGACGGTGGGATTCTGGCGGGGAATCAAACGTGTGATTCTGTGACGGGGCGAAAGCCACCCCGTCACGTCTGAAAATACCCAATGCTGCATCTCAGGTTTCCCAGTGCATAAGTGTCTGGGGTTATGTAAAAAGGATATTGATTTATTTTTAAATTGGAAAAATAGGTTTTATTTATGTCATTTAAGACTTAGTTGCAGTGATCAGTGGTTTGGAGAGCAGAGCAAATGCTTTGCCCACCTGTTTGACAGAATTGGAGGGAGAGGATTACCAGGTGAGAAGTGATTTTGCTCATGATAAAGAATGCTCACTGATTGGAGAGTGAGGGTCTTAGGCCCCTTTTGCAAGGATGCCCCCCCCCCCCATGTGCGGGTGTGTGGTTGTTGGGGGGGGCATCCCTGCAATCACTGCAGCAGGGGGGTGCACGCCCATGCTCCACCCCCCTTTACCCACTGCCCATGCACGGAGCAACAGGCGCCAATAGCAGATGATCCATGTGTGGAGGTGGGTGGGCGTTGGTGTGACGGGCTGCCCACGCACCGCGCACTCGCCAGGGCCTCCACCCATCCCCCCCGCAGCACCAGCCTGTGTGAAAAAGGCCTTTTTCAGCTTAGCACTACATGGCAATGTTAGTCTGGGTTGTAATCTGGCCCCTAATTAGCATTGGCGCCTAAAGTGATAATGATTAATTCTTTCCTTTACATAGATTGCCTTTAATTTGAAATTAAAAACACAGGAGCAGCTTTGTGTTTCCAGTTTGGATTGGTTCTGTGGCTTTGAGAAAATAATGCAATGTCAGGCACCTCAATTTTATCTGTGTAGCGGGCAGTATGATACCTAACCATCATAGCTCACAGGGCTGCTTTGAGGTGCCTGTGCGCAGGATTTAGGATTGGGCTGCTTATAGATTGTACCCATGAATACCAAATGAGTAGGGGGAACTTGCTTTTTCTTTTAGCTTCTCCTTTATGGAGAACTTAGTTAAGCAAGCTTGAACAACAATCTCTTTTTTTCTCTCTCTTCAACAGCAGAGGGAGGTAATGTGGCAGTTATGTGCAGTGAAAATAACAGAGGCGATACAATATGTGGTGGAGTTTGCCAAACGCATAGATGGCTTTATGGAACTGTGTCAAAATGATCAAATTGTGCTTTTAAAAGCAGGTAGGTGGGAGATATCGGAGGCCTGCATATTAAGCCGTTTAAGCCCTAGGGATAAGTAAAATTATTGCAGCTGATGGTTTTGACTGCAGATATTTCCTTCTGTTTGTTTGGTGAAACCTAACTCAATTTCACCGCCTTTTTAATATACATGTTCAATTTATTTAGCATGATGGATGTGTATGCAATCCCCACTAAAAACAATGCAAGTATTGAGTGTGTAGAAATGGTAGGCTCGGGACCTTAAAATTGCTGTCTAACTTTCTTTGATAATGGTGAAGAGCTCTTTTCATGGTAAAAGAGACTGTAGAAATTATACATTTTTTAAAGTTAACCCATGTAAATCCAGATTAACTGCCTTGGTCTCAGTGAAGTTGTTAAAGAATCATTCCAGTGAACCAAACTCTGGTTTGGTTGCAGACATTTTTAAATTCGTTCTCAGTTGTAACTACGGAGCACTGTACATTATTATACCTAAACTGATTGCTCTTTCTTTCTTAATTTATCATAATCTCAGTACTATATAATACATCTCTGTTGCTTGTACTTAGGGTCTTTAGAAGTTGTGTTTATCAGAATGTGCCGTGCCTTTGACTCCCAGAACAACACAGTGTACTTTGATGGAAAGTACGCCAGCCCAGATGTTTTCAAGTCATTAGGTAAGAAAAATTTAAATACTTAATTATCAAACAAGTAGCGAAACCATGGACTTCATCTTAGTTACTGTTATATGAACAGAGGGAAAAGTTGGTAACTGGGTAGTCAGATGATTGTGAGTTGCTAAGATAGTGGGTGTTTTCAGACTAATGGAGGGGCTGACCATCCCTGGACCTGCTCCAGGGGCGCACCCCTGCATCTGCCCGCTTGCAGCCCAACCTGGGTGGGGGATTAAACAGACCTGGCAAATACCATGGCTCACAGTCTACCCACACAGTGCCCTTCTCCCCCACATTATAGAATTGTGATGTTGCCCGGGGTAACCCCCAGCCAAGAGTGAAACTGCAGCGGCTATCTGCCGAGCAGACAAATAGCAGCTTTTCCTCAGGCCGGTGCCTTGGCTTTGGCCGTCCCCCTCTGCTGGCAGCGTTCTGTTCTGGAGCGTCAGCAGCAGAGCTGCCCCGGAGCAGGGACAGCTTGCTTTGCCTCTGCTCTGCCTACAATCTGGCAGCCCACCTTTAGATGGACGGGCCATGCAGACAGGAGTGCCGTGGAGCAGAGGCAAGGCTGCTGTTTGTCTAAAAGCACCCAATGTGAGCTCACTGTTTAAAACTGGTTAAACTAGGGCTTAGTTGTGTTCTTTGAGGGGTGAAATCGTGGAATTTAATACTGAATTGTGCCTTTCATGTTCAAATGAAGTACCCAAATGATTGTGTTAGAGAATTTTTGAAGTATGCAGTTTAGACACCAACCTTTCAGAACTGGGGAAATATTTCCTACATTCCAACTTTATGGAAAAAATATGTTCTTAGAAAAGATGATCCTGGTGGTGTTATTTTTGTAGGTCTTTGAAAATTATATGTGGATGTCAGAATAACCATAGTCGATTTTCTGAAATAGGAAAATATTTGTTACAATCTAAAAATTGGTCATTTTGACCTTTATGTATTTTTGTTCAAATTTTATTGGGAGGCATTCTAAAGTAGAGTGTGGGGCTTAGAATAGGGTTTAGGATGAAATTTTGAGTTGCAAAGAAATGGCTGTATCCCTTAGCTGTCAGCCAGACTTTTATCATGTGAATGCTTTAAAAAGTGTTGCATTTTGTACAGGAAGTGTGATATTCTATTAGGGGTGCTGGCTAAATTTATTGAAACAGGCTCCCAACCTTTGCCCCTCTTTAATGAAGGGTTTGGTTTGTGTGGTGTTTCCAGAGGGGGCGGGGAGGGAAGGGGTCCCATCAGAACTTGGCTCCCCTCCTGAGGCTGTTAGAAAGCTGATAAGAAGTATTTGTGGTGATGGGTGCTAGATTAGTGAACAGAAGACGAGGAAAATGATAGGCCTTTAACCACATGTAAAAGTTAGAACATTCCGCCTTTTCCTGTCCCACCATACTCTCTTCCTACATACACACAATGCTTTCCCTATTCCACATCCTACTAGACTGTCTGGATCCCCTATATTATCCCTCTTCCATTATTATCCTTTTTTGTCAGGTCACATATGGATATTCACAGATATGAGATTAAGAAGCATGACTGTAAATTTTCAATATGCCCCTCTGCTCACATCCCTCAAGTCAGAATTGTCCAGTACATTAGACACTTGCTACATGCACTGAATGAATACATGATGTGACTTACTGCATTTTTATATTAAATAAAGACGAACAGATGCAATCATTGAGCAGCATGATATCAGTACTCATTTTCACAGGATATATACATATGTCTGTGGTTCCCAAACTTTTTGAGCTTGCAGCATGTTTTTTTCAGCACCTAACCTATGGCATTCACACTGTCCCCCAGCCGGACTCCCTGCCTGGCCATTTGTCTCCATCTGTCCGCCCGCTAATCCCCGTCTTGACCTGTATCCTACCCGATTCCCCTGGTTTACACTGCTGATCGGGGGCTCCTGCACTCTGCTGATCAGCTGATTTGTAAGTGGTGTTGCACCTCCTGCCTACATGGCAGGCCTCACCCAGGGGAAGCCAAGTGTGCCATGACATACCAGGGCAGGGTCGGAGTTTTACCCAGGGTGAGTACTGGCAGAATTAAGCCCCACAAAGTCACTTTCACTTACGGATGGATCGATTGATTGATTTAGATTTCTATCCTGCCCTTCCCTCAAAGAGGCTCAGGGTGGCTCACAGCCCTCTTTTATATAAAACATCTATAAAAACATATAAAGAATAAAACATTAAAAATACAAAACCAAACCCCCAACAAAACTTACCCAGTACTACCTCCCCTCTCAACCCTGCCCCAAACCCATCCATCCCCTATCCCTGCCTGCCAACTAGCTTCCAGTCTCTTCTTACAGTCTTTTTATTCTCCATGCAATATTATCCTTCACCATATAATCTCTAGCAGTATCCAGTTCTTGTATTAATTATTATTTATTAATTATATACCACCAGCAGTGTAGCTGGTCCTGTATAATCAATAGCCAACCCTCTGGCTCCCAAAGTTCTTATGGTTGAGCCGGCCAGCCTGGCACCACCCTTTGGTTGGCCAACCCCAGTCCATCTAGCCCAGCAGCTTCCTTCTGGCTCTCTTGAGGACTCTTTGACTCAGACTCTGACTCAGGCATTATTCTTGCAGCAGAGTCCCAGACCTCCCTCCTTGGCTACTTAGTCCTTAAAGCAGAACTTCCATCTGGCCCCTGCTTCCTCCTGTTGCCTCCTTTGGGTGAAAACAGACATAATGCTAACTCCGCTTTAACATTTCTTATGCATGTTGCAGGGCTGTATTGGTGCCCTGTGCAGCCCTGCAACTAGGGTTGCCACCTGTGTATATTTTTCCAGGCCACTTATGAAGCATACGTGTTGCAGGGCCTGCATTGGCACCTATGGCTCCAATGCAAGTCCTGCAACATGTATGTTTCATAACTGGCCTGGAAAAATATACATAGGTGGCAACCCTATGGCTGCAACATGCATAAGAAATGTTAAAGCCATGTTAAGGTGGAATTCACGTTATGTCTGTTTTCACCCAAAACTTGTCTGAGGCTTTTAGCTGCTCCCAAGCAGCTCCCTGTTTGAGGCAAAGCTCAGGCTTTCACCTTCTCTGGGCTGGCTCTGCCACACCCAAGCATGGTTGTTTTCCCTTAGGTGTTGTCCTCTGCTTCTCGCAGCACCTGCAACCCTGCTAGCACCTGTAACCATACTGGTACTAGTTCTCTTGACTCCACCCTGTCAGTGTCGTGACACAAAGTTTGGAAAGCACCTGTACTTTCTAGACCAGGCAGCCAACCTCACATGTGTTACGGAGACCTGGCTGGACACTGACTCGGGGCCTATATCGGCTGACCTTGTTCCAGCTGGGTACTCCGTACAGCATCAGCCGTGACTGGAGGGCCGGTGGGGCGGTGTAGCCATTATTTTTAAGAATACCTGGTCTGTGAGATTTCCTGTGCAACCTATCGTGGGTGTGGAGGGTCTCCATCTGGTGTTCGATTTGGCCGGAGACAGAGTAGGGGTACTGCTGGTATACCGGGCACCCACCTGTACAGCAGCTTCCCTGTCTGCACTGACTGAGCTGGTGTCGGAGATGGTCTTGCGGTCCTCCAGGGCGATAGTTCTGGGGGACTTCAACATACATGCAGATGCCAGTCTTGGAGGGGCAGAGTGTGAGTTCATGGCTGCCACAGCAACCATGGGCCTGTCTCAGAGAGTAGTGGGCCTCACACATGTAGGACGACATACCCTCGACATGATATTTTGCACTAGCCTTGAGGCGGGGGATCCGTTTAGTGGGGGAGGTGTCAACAGTGCCCTTGTCGTGGACAGATCATTATCTCCTCCGGGCTGGTATCCTGGTGCATGTTGGCCCCCAGGAAGGTGGGGAACCAGTTAGGTTGGTTTGTCCCCAAAGGCTTATGGAACCTTGAAGGTTCCAGATAGCCCTAGGGGATGTTTCCTCTGACCTCGATAGCTGTTCACTCAATGGCCTCGTATCCATGTGGAATTCCGTGTTGGCGGAGGTCATCGACCGTATGGCTCCCAGGTGTCCGCTCCCGAATCACCGACGACACAGCTCCCCGTGGTATATGGAGGAGCTGCAGCGAATGAAGCAGGAAGGGCGGCGGTTAGAGCAACAGTGCGTCACTTGCATGCTGAAGTTGGCCGATTGCAGCATAGAGTCTGGTTACGTACCTATGCTGTTGCGGTGCAGACAGCAAAGAAGGTTTTCCTTGCTGCTCTCATTGTGTCTGCTAAATCCTGCCCGGCTGAGCTGTTCCGGGTGGTGAGGGGGCTGGTCAGTCCAGCCTCCCTCTGCCTGGACTTAAAATCATCAAATGCTCACTGTGATTTGTTTGTGGACTTTTTTGCGGATAAAATCGCTCAAATTCACCACATTTTTGATGCACCTTTTTTAGCAGTGGGTGGGTCAGAGACAGTAGAAGTCCCTTCTTGTCCTGTTTTGTGGGATGAGTTTCAGGTTGTGTTGCCCTCGGATGCAGAGGATGCTCTTGGGACTGTTCGAGCCACTTATTGTGAAGTAGATTCATGCCCACCCTGGCTGGTTAAGGCTAGCCAGGAGACACTGGGGCCGTTTTTGGCGGGGATAGTCAGTGCCTCCCTTGGGGAGGGCAGGGAGCTGGACTGCCTCAAGGTGGCGGTGGTGCGGCCCCTGCTCAAGATTCCATTTTTGGACTTGGCATCCCGGCCAGCTATCGGCCGGTCTCTAACCTTCCCTTTTTAGGGAAAGTTACTGAACGGGTGGTAGCTTGGCAGCTTCAGGAGCATTTGGACTGGGTCAATTTTCTTGATCCCTCGCAGTCTGGCTTTTGTCTGGGTTATGGCACAAAGCCTGCACTTCTGGCCTTGGTCAACGACCTCTTCCGTAAGTTGGACCAGGGTCATTCAACCCTGCTGATCCTGTTAGATGTCTCGGCTGCATTTGATACTGTTGATCATGAGTTGTTGGTGATTCGGCTGTGGGACCGGACAGGGATTAGCGGGACTGTTCTTGAATGGTTCTGCTCTTTCCTGGCTGGGAGAACCCAGCGTGTGGTGCTGGGGAAGTTTTCATTTCCCCCCCGGAGCATCACGTGCGGGGTTCTGCAGGGTTCCGTTCTATCCCCTCTCTTGTTCAATGTGTATATCCAGCCTGTGAAGGAGATTGTCAGGGAGTTTGGGGTGTGGTGTCATCAATATGCTATATCTCTCATTTTCCTCTGACTCAGGCCCGGCAGTCTCGGTGCTTACCCAGTGTTTGTCGACTGTGGGGGATTGGATGAGGGCGAGCCGCCTGAAATTAAATCCTGACAAGACGGAGGTGATGGTTATGGGAAAAGCCGAGGGAGTGATGGCCCCCATCATTGATGGGGTCCGTCCTCTCCTGGTTTTACAGGTCCGGAATCTGGGGGTGCTCCTGGACCCACAGCTCCGCTTGGATGCCCAGATGGTGGCTGTGGCAAAGGGGGCATTTCGCTAGTTACATCTGGTGTGTCGGCTTAGGCCATATGTCTCGAACTCGGATCTGGCCACATTCATCCATGCTTTTGTTACCTCAAGACTGGACTACTGTAATGCACTCTACGTGGGGCTACCCTTTGTGCTGGTTCGGAAGCTGCAGCTGGTGCAGAATGTGGTGGCCTGTCTCCTGACTGGGACGGGCCAACGCGAGCACATTACACCAGTGCTTCGCTCTGTGCACTGGCTGCCGATAGTTTTCTGGGCCCAATTCAGGGTGTTGGTGTTGACCTTTAAGGCACTAAATGGTTTGGGCCCCACCTATCTGCAGGACCGCCTCACCCTCCGGGTCCTGGATCGGCCCCTGCAGTCGGCCAGGGGCGCCCTCCTTGGGGTGCCCTGGATTTCCCTGTGTCTACCATGAGGAGGGTGTTCTCTGTTGCTGCGCCGTGGCTGTGGAACTCCCTCCCATTGGAGGTCCGCCTGATTACTGACCTCCCCTCTTTCCGCAGACAATGTAAGACCTGGCTGTTCGGCCGGGCCTTTATCGAGGGAGATGGGGTGGGTGGGTATGGGGGG
>QEPC01011805.1:461126-514896 GCA_003113815.1 Sphenodon punctatus | reverse complement strand
TCCCCCCCCCCCAGCAGCGCCATATGAAAACGGCCTTTGCCTTTGGACACCAAAATATGGTCCTTCAGATTCTTTTTCAGCATCCAGCCATCCCCAAAATAAGTCACTTTGCGTCGGCAACATTAACAAAACAAATACGAATTTTTCAGATCAAAAATGCCAAAAGTACAGGATTGTTCGGGTCTTTTTAAATTTCATTTTATCAGGGAAAATATGGTCTCTCCTAGGAGGAGTGGAGTGTGTTAGAAAATGGGGTTCTAACATCAAGTTTAGGTGTGTTCTCACTATCACTTTTTCTAGATGAAGAACCCCTTAACACACTTTACTCTGCTTTTTTTATGATCAGGGTGTTAGTTAAATAAATATTATAACTAAAATTATTATTATATATTATTAAGTAGGGTCTTTATACCACTTACAGAAGCCTGGTTCAAGCATGCTAGATAATGTGGAATAAATAACAGCTGATGGAAGAAGCTCATAAGAACATTCTCTTATTTATGATACCACCAGTCTATGGCCCTTTTCACACAGACACTCTAACACTGATAAAATGGGTGTTACATTTTATTATACATGTTGCAGGGCTGCAGGTGTGCTGCAACATGTATAATAAAATGTAACACCCATTTTATCAGTGTTAGCGTGTCTGTGTGAAAAGGGCCTATAGCATAAAGGAAAGGGCCCTGGTTTTGTAGGCATTTTACATCCATTTACTGCCTCTTTGAAAAGAAAATAACTGTCCCATCTCTTCAAAAGCCAAGTCCTGAGTAATCCATTCTTTTCCTTTGACAGGTTGTGAAGACTTCATTAGTTTTGTTTTTGAATTTGGAAAGAGTTTATGTTCTATGCACCTGACAGAAGATGAGATTGCATTGTTTTCTGCATTTGTTTTAATGTCTGCAGGTAAGAGAGATGACTTTGAATTGATATGACAGCCTCTACCTGTTCTTTTTATTGTGTGGCGTTTTTTTTGTTTTTGTTTTTTTTAATGATCAATTGATAGATGCCTCGAAAGTGTGCAATGTAATCAGCAATCCTGGGCATCCCTTCTCTAGCTCTTTCCTCCTAAATATAAACATTTAAACAGCTCATATGAGAGAACAAGCTCCAAGTGGTTAAATCTAAACCCAGATTGTGCCACCCTCCCTCCTAATGAGTAATCACCCTCCCAATGAGTAATCACACTGAAACCAATAGGCCTACAGGTCAAGAAAAGGTGGAAGAATCTTGCCTTTGATGCATTTATCAGCAAAGATAAACCCATACCATGTGGCATATCAAGATTATACAGAATTTTCTTTGTGCCAAGAACCACAACACTGTGTAGTTCTGCCACCTTAAGGCTTTAGTAGGAAATAATTATTTTCTGCTAAGAGCTGGGAAAGCATTATTTCTTCTTAAGTCCATTACTTTTAACATACTTGTGTTTTTAAAAATGACCTAGCAGCACAAGCTTACTCTGGTTAGTCATTGATTTGATTGATTGATTTGTTTATTGCATGGCCATAGGCCTTAGCAGACATAGGTACAAATATAAATATAAAAACACAGTCCAGACTACGTTAGTCATTCATTGCATAACAGTGAGTACAAATTGTTTTTGAATGCCCAAAGTGACTCAGGAACTTAAATTTGATAAAGACTTTCAAGGAGACCTAAGGTGATTTTAGACGTGCCGGCCTCCCTTGTTACCACGGTGCATAATCCGTTTCGGATACCGGACAGGAATCAGGCCATCCGTCCTTTAGATGTGCCGGCCTGATTCCACTTGGGGAGGGGGCGGGGCCATGCAGCGCGACGTGCGGCCACACAGCCCCGCCCGCCCCCCCCCCCCCACCCCCCGGCCGCCCACCCTCCTGGAGATGGGCGGGTGCAGTGGCCAATCTGGCCAATGCGCCCAATCCCGGATCGTGGCCAGGACCACGCTCTGGACTCGGCGGGGGTTACAGATGTTACTCTCTGCCGTTTCCGGACTGTGGTCCAGCTAACCACCATTCCGGAGTGGAGGCCGGCCTCCCCTCCGGAATGGTGATTAATCAGATTCCCGCCGGAGGTTCACTGGGGTGAACCTCTGGCGGGAACCCCTTTAGACGTTACGGGCCCTCCTCCACCACAGGGGATCAACTGTGGTAAAAGGGAGGCCCATAACGTCTAAAATCACCCCTAGATTCCTGTGACAAGATTTTCAAAGATAAAATTTGTAGCCTGAGTACCACAGACAGTCAATTGGAGTTTAGATTCCGCCCCGCCCCCCTTGGAAAATCTATTCCATTACACTTTTACAAATGGGACTTTGATAATTTCAAAATTATTTATTATTATTATTATTGTTATTATTATTAATTTTGAAATTTGAGATTTTTAAACATAAGTAATACATTCATCATAAAACGTATGAACTCTGGGCTGCTTTCTTGTACAAAACTACCTTTTGATGGGAAGGAAATTAGAAACAGGAAAAAGTGAATGTATATCATAGGTTGAAAGAATAATGCCTTGGGTTTTGTGATACATGTATGCACTGCCTAAGATGTTCTCTTTCTTTTCATTTAGATCGTTCCTGGCTTCAGGAGAAGGTGAAAATAGAAAAGCTCCAGCAGAAGATTCAGCTAGCACTTCAGCATGTCCTGCAGAAGAACCACAGAGAAGATGGAATCTTAACAAAGGTGAGAGACAAAGGCCATTTTTGCGCAGGCCCCCCTCCCCCACGGCTGGGTGTGCAGTGAGGGCTGTCTGTGCGCATGGCGCAGTGGTGGATGGGGGGGGGGATAGGTGTCCACCCATGGAAACACCATGGACGGTGGGTGTGTGCCATCTCCACCCATCTCCCACCGAGTCATCTGAAAAAGGGATGGGTGTGTGCCCATGGAAAAGGGAGCACACCCACCTCCACCCGCTGCTGGTGCACACATATCCCACCCACCCACCACATCCGTGCAAAAAGGGCCAGAGACCCTGATCCAAGGTCCAGGCACATGTGCAAACCAAAACTACCCCCTGCATGCACACACCGTGCCCCTGGCAAAGTCCCCTGACCACATTGACACCTGCATCTTCCACTGTGGTGTTGGAGCAGAAGCTGCATCCCCACCTCTCCCTCTACCAGCTCAGAGCCATAGTCTATGCCATATACTGTGAAAACTAGAACCTCTGTAACTAACAGTAACACCATCGCTCCTACTGCTTCACCCCCTCGTGGCTGTTGGCTTAGTGGGGTTTTTGTGACACATTTGGCCATCTTGGCTTGCTCATCCAAAATCTAGTCTGAACAGTCAGAAAACTGCAGGCTTGAAAGAGGAGTGGGAACTACAGTGGTTGGAAAACTGGAATGTTAGCATTAAACTTATGTGACAATCCATCAAGCTTCTCTACACTTTACAACTTTCCCTCTCTGCTTCCCCCAAAGAACATTCCCACCACACAAAGTACTTTTTTAACCTCACTACAGCATGTCTGTCATCTGGCCACTGTCATCCATGCTTTCGTCTCCTCGAGGCTAGATTATTGCAGTGTGCTCTGCCTGGGGTTGCCCTAGATGACTCTTTGGGAGCTGCAGCTAGTGCAGAATGCGGCGGCTCACCTCCTTTCAGGGACAGGGCGCCAGGAGCACATTACACTAGTGCTCCGAAGTCTACACTGGCTTCCTATAGCTTTACAGTGAAAATCAGCATAATTCAGGATGCTGGATTTGACCTTTTAAAGCCCTAAATGGCCTAGGCCCCACAGATCTGAAACACCGCCTGTCCCTCTATGTCCTACTGCAGCCCCTGCAGTCGGCCGGGAGTGCCTTCCTGTGGGTACCACCTGTTAGCCTTGTTCATAT
The DNA here is from genome assembly GCA_003113815.1 of Sphenodon punctatus. Classification (NCBI taxonomy): domain Eukaryota; kingdom Metazoa; phylum Chordata; class Lepidosauria; order Sphenodontia; family Sphenodontidae; genus Sphenodon; species Sphenodon punctatus. The sequence goes on along the minus strand of QEPC01011805.1, from coordinate 511,070 downwards.
AAGGGCTCGCAGGGAGGTGTTCTCGGTTGCTGCCCCGATGCTCTGAAACTCCCTTCCCCTGGAGGTCCGCTTGAGCCTGGCCTGAGCATCTTCCAAAGGCGTTGTAAGACTTTTCTGTTTGAAAAGGCATTTGGTCGGCAGGGATAAGGGGTTGGAATGCTCTTAAAGTAGGGATGTGAGGTAGGTGAGGGGGGAATGGTGTGGAGGGGTTGGGGAGAGGGTTGGTGTTAGGGTGGAGGGGTTGGGGAGAGGGTTGGTGTTAGGGTTTGTTCTTAAATTTTTTATGTGTTTTTTTGAATGTTTTTATATTTTTATGTATTTTTGTGAGCCACGCTGAGCCTTCAAAGGAAGGGTGGGATAAAAATTTAATAAATAAATAATAATATTTCCCAACAGTCCTTATTTAGGAGGCACAGTCCCTTTTTGGGTGCTGAATCCCACAGTCTCCCTTTTAGGGGATCAAAGTTGCTCTTTCAGGAGAAAGAGACAAAAAGATCAGTATTCAAACCTCAGGCACCTCTATCCTGGTTGTCTTCCAGGAAATGCACTTGAGAGAACAATTAAGAGATTATGTAATAATAAGTAGGGGAACTTCTGTTCCCTCTCTATGCATTTAGACTGTTGAGAGGGACGTGTATGCATGTAAGTGTGTGAGGAAGGAGGAGTTTACTTACTGAGGGACAGAGCTTATTGGTCGAGGAAGGCTGTTCTGGCTGCTCAGAACGTTGGGGGGTATGCTACAAAAATACAGATAAGAACCCCCGCCTGAAATGTGGGCTGAAAAAGTATATAATCTTTCTCCTCAGAACCGAATATCTGCCACTCCCCCAGATATTGTTGCTTCATCGGTTCTCTATTTCTGATGAGAAGGATGGTTTATTTATTTATTTATTTAATTTATCTATTTATTTATATTTTTACCCCGCCCCTCTCACCTGGACAACTTGGAGCGGCTTACAGTTTAAAAAATAAACAGACATAAAATCAAGTACAACAAGAATTACAATTTTATAAAACATATGTTGAATGTGTTAGACCACCACACTGACCCCAATTTTCATTCCTTTAAGGTTGGGGAATATAGCGTTCATAAACCCACAAATTACACTTGGAAAAGTAGTCTTGGACGCTCTTGATCCTTTTCCCCATAGGTGGCTAGTTCTCAAGTTACAGAAATGTACACAAGCCTGTAGTACTCATGCTAGACAAGATTTCTCAACACAGCTCCATAGCCCAGTGCATTAGGTGTTAATCTTCCTTCCAGGAACAAAACCTCTTTTTAAAAGGAAAGGAGGAATTGCAGCCAGGAATTATGAAACAATTGACCCAATCTAAAGTCTCCACATGCACCTCTGGCGCACACATGGACCAGAACTGCAATTGCATGCACACATAGTACACACACACAGAGTGACCCAAGGAAAGCCTACCAACCCCGCCACCACCGCAGCAGCTACTGCAACCCCACTTCTACCTCTTCCAGTTGCAGCAGGGTTAGGAAGCAGGGGACTTTTCCCAGGCTACCCTGCATGCATGCACTGAGCATGTGCGCAACTGCAGTTTTAGTCCCGTGTGGACCTTGGATTGGTGCTAATGTTAATAAGTGAGCATCAAACCCTAACTCCTTCAAGGTATGTTTTCCCTCTAACACATACCTTCTGTTCCTCTGTAGGAGAAAAGAATTTCCACCATTTACTTCTGGTGCCTGTGAGCTAAAACCATCATTTTCAGTTAAAGGAACTGATGATTATACTCAGTGTTGTATTTTTTCAGTGGATTTATCAAAATATGACATTTAGTTGAATAATTAGTAATTTTTCTTTATAGGAAACCTCTTTGCCATTCCTTATTTGGAATAATTTAAAAATGCTAATTTCATTTTGTTTACACACCCGATCCAAAATAGATTTTTCTCTCTAGGTTGAGAGCAAACATAACAATTTTCTATATAAAGAAATGTTTAAAGTTCCAGAATAATAAAATGCGGTTGTAGGATGTCTCTATAATGTATCTTCATGTTGATTGTGTGTCACTAATTCTGAGAGGTCAGGAGGTTTGAAGTTGTATGGAGATCTTCAGGAGAAGAGATCATTTCAAATCAGCCTCAACCTACCAAGCCTCTCCTCATATGGGAGCCCTTTTATGCCCTTGATCATTTTTGTTGCCCTTCTCTGTATTATTTCTAGTTCAGCTATGTCTTTTTTAACATGGGGCGACCAGAACTGCACAGAATATTCGAGGTGCAGTTGCACCATTGATTTGTATAGAAGCATTATGGGTACTTTCAGACGTTACGGGCGGCCGGTTCACCACAGCGAACCACCAGGGGGGGCGAACAGCGCAACCACGCCCGGGGGTTGGAAAACGACCCAAACAGACGTGCCGGGAACGGGACCACGGCCCGGAACCGGGCCGCACCATCACGGCCCGTGGCAGCACAACAGACGTGCAGCCGAACCCCCGGCGGGCGCTAAACCCCCACAAGGCACCGGGCAGGGGCGGGACACAGACATGGCCGACTGAGGGCAAACGAAGCCACAAGGCACACAAGGGAACGCCCACACAAGGGAAACGGGAAGGGAGGGGGGAAGAGCGAGAACAGGCTGACAGCCGGCTCACACAGCGGTCCCGCAGCAGGGCACAATGCACGGCCACACGCCCACGCACACACACACACACCAGGGAAAGGCCGGGAAGGGGGGAAGGGGCGCCCGGAACACCCCACCCGGAACACCGGCAGGGAGGGGGGGGCACCACCACGGGGCAAGGCACAGACAGCAGCAACCCCCACCCCCACACCACCCCAGTCCAGTCCAGTCCAAGGAGGTGCCCCCACAGGAACAGAGGCAGTCTCGGGGGGGGGGGGCGGACCCCCGGAGCAAGGCACGTTGGGGGCCCCCAAAGCACAGCGAGGCCGGCGGAGGGGCGCCAGGAGGAGGAGGAAGGGGGCCCCACAGTCAAAGGCTGGCACAGGCAGGGCAGCCGGGTCCAGCGGTGCTCCTCCGCAGCACCAGCGACGCTCAGGCAGCACCCACGGAGTCACGGGGATGGAGGGGGCCCAGGACCACGGCCAGGGGCAGCAGCAAGCAGCGAGGCGGGCGGGAGCTCACCGAGGTGGGGTCCGCAGGTCGGGAGCGGCCAGCGGGGACCAGGGCCCCCCCCCGGGCCGGGGCGGGAGCCCACACGGGGGCACCACGCCGGGGGGGGCAGGCCAGCGACGCGGGGCTCACGGGCCGCTGCCGGGGGCCCCGCTGGCCCGAGGGCCCGGGTGGCCCGCCCGGTGGACCAGGTGGGGCCAGTGCAGCATGCCCCGGCGGTACCCCTGCAAGGACATGTAGTGGGCGATCAGGTAGTAGGCCTCGAAGGGATCGGGCATGGTGAGGGCCAGCTGCACATCCACACGCGCCCACACCGCCAACAGGGATGACATCTCCACCGCGGAGGGCTCCGGCACACAGCAGGCAGCAGAAGGGGGCCACGGAAGATGCCCCAGCTCCAGAAGCCGCTGGAACGCCGCCCCACGGGTGCGCTGGTACCCACGGGCCCCGTGAACACAGGAGAAGTAGCTCACGGCCAAGGCAGGGCCACCCTCGGCCAGGCACTCCGAGTAGGCGCCCAGACCACACACCACCAGCGCTGACACGGTCTCCGAGGCGCTCCAGGGCACATGGGCGCACAGCACCTCCGGGATGCGCCCCTCGGGGAAACGAGCCAGCCCCAGGGCCTCCGCATGCAGCCGGCAATCACGGGCGCTCACCACATGGCCAAAGTAACGGAGCCCGGAGCTCAGGCTCTCGTAGGCACCTGCACGGCTCCCCGGCCCGGCCAGGAGCAGCTGCACGGCAGGGGTGTGCCACAGGTCGCACAGAGACATGGTCTCGCGGAAGGCCCAGATATGGGGGGCCCCTTGGGGGCCGGACAGCGGGAGCCCCATGGATGGGCAGCCAGCCATGGTCCAGCACAACAGGGAATGGGACACGGAGCCCGGAGGGCACACAGACTGCCCAGGGCCGGGAGAGGCTCGGCCCGGCCCCCGGGACAGGGAACACGGGCCCGCACCGCAACATTGTAGCACAACAGAGCGAGGCGTGGGGTGCGGGCCCGGCACAGCTGCAGAGAACAACAGCGAGCTCTCTGTCTGCCTAATCGCACCTTCAAGGCCATCCCGCTACAAACAGCGAGGGGAGGGGGCCCGGGGTGCTGGGGGCGGGAGCAGCCGGAACGCACCGGCACAGGGCGCGCGCAGGCCCGCGAGGCCGACCCCCGGGCGGAGCCACCAGCACCGGGCCGCCATAAGCGCTCCCAGCCCCCACCGGGGCCCCAGCACCATGGAGCGCGATAGGGCAGGTGGGAACTGGATGTTCCTCGCGCTCGCGGCTGAGTGGCACCGTGACCACACTGAGCAGCTGTGCCTCCTGACCGAGAGGGTGCACCTGGCCGTCCGCCTGCGCTATGTCCTGGCCCTGCGGGCTGGCGTGCGCCTCCGGGGCCAGCAGGCCCGCAGGAGAGTCCGTGCCCGGCTCAGGGCTCGGCGCCGGGCCTGGGGGGCGTGGCTGGCCGCCTGCCGGAGCCTCACCCGGCCCGCTGCGCTCCGAGGGGCCGCGAGGCGGTTCCGCTGGGCAACGCAGACCCTCCGCCGGGCAGCGCTGCTGGCTATGCCCATAGCGCGGAGCCTATGGGTCACGGAGCGGCCCCAGGCCTGGTGGGAGCGGGCCCAGGCCCACTGGGGGGAGGCCGAGTGGGGGTCCCACTTCCGGATGGGCAAGGCCACCCTGCTGCGCCTAGCGGAGCTCCTCACGCCCTGGCTGGAGCGGCAGCACACCTCCATGCGGGAGCCCATCCCCATGGTCCAGCGGGTGGCCATAGGGGTCTGGGCCCTCGCAACGCCCGACTCCTGCCGCTCCGTGTCCCAGCACTTCGGGGTGGGGCTCAGCACGGTCGCCTGCATCGTGCGGGATGTGTGCGAGGCTGTGGAGGGCGTGCTCCTCGACAGGACCATCCAGCTCCTGGACCAGGGCGCTGTGATGGCTGGCTTCGCGGCCGGGGGCTTCCCGAACTGCATCGGAGCCGTGGACGGCACACACATCGAGATCCTGCGCCCGGCCGCGGGGGAGGCCCTGGAGTATGTGAACCGGCACGGATACTACTCCCTGCACCTGCAGGGGGTGGTGGACCACCGGGCCCGCTTCATAGACATCTACACGGGCAACTCCGGCCGGAGTCACGACGCCAGGATCATGACCATCTCCCCCTTCTATGCCCGCATGTACCGGGGGGACTTCGCGGACATGGGCATGAGGTGGATCGAGGGGGTTCCCATGCCCCCCTGCATCCTGGGGGACCCCGCCTACCCCCTGACCCGCTGGCTGATGAAGGTCTACCCTGTCCCGAGCACCCCTGCGGAGCAGGTATACAATACCCGCCTGTGTGCGAGCCGGACCGTGGTGGAGCGTGCCTTCGGGGCCCTGAAGCAGCGCTGGAGGAGTATAGCTGGCCGCCTGGACTTCACCGTCCCCACCTCCGCCCTGGTGATCGGTGCCTGCTGCGTTCTGCACAATGTGTGCGAGACCGAGGGGGCGGCCCTGGAGTACCCCGAGCCCCACCGGCCCCCCGGTCCTGTTCCCCTGTACGTGAACGCAGGGAACCCCCGGGAGTACCGGTATGCCAAAAGGATCCGGAACGCCCTTGCAACCCACATCGCCCGGGGGGGCCCGCTGTGAGGGCCTTCCCGCCCCTGGGGGCCCCACCCCCCCTTCCGTGCCAATGCCCCTGTACACGCGGTCCCACAGCCCTGTCCCCCCCACAAACGGGCCGGGGACAACTGTCTCTTTACAACACTTTATTGCCCACACAGTTCACACAATCACCCTGTGCCCCCTCCCCACCCCCGTGCCCGTGACCCCGTCCACCACCCGCCCTCATGTGGCCCTCCCCCTCCCCCCCCTTCCCACCATCCCCCCGCGTTTCCTGGGCCGACCCCTCGTGCGGCCGCTTGGGCCCACCGAGCTCTGGGAGCTCCCCTCCCCCCCACTGTCCGTGTCCCCTGCCGTGTCCTGGGCCGGTCCCGGCCCCGGCAGGGGGCCGGGCGGCGGATGGGCAGCTGTGCCCGGTGCCCCGGTCGCGCCCCGGGGGGGCTGGACCCTCCGGAGGCCCGGGGGCACTGGGAGGCGCATGCGAGGGCCCTGGGGCCGGGGGGGCGCCAGGGGCGGCAGGGCTGGGCCCGGGGGCGCCGAGGGGCCCGGCATGGGGACCTGGGCGGGCAGGGCGCCCGGAGGTGCGCCGGCCATCACGTAGGCACACATGGTGCCCGCATGCAGGAGCAGGGAGGTCCCAATGTCGTGGGACCTGTCCATCTTTGCACTGTGCTCCCGCACCATGCCCTGTATGTCCTGCCGGAGGCCCCTGAGCAGCCCCTGCTGCCGCTGGTGCTCCCGGCGCTCCCGCCTCCGCTCCAGGCGCACCTCCGCCTCCAGCCGGCGGTCTGTCTCCAGGGCCTTCTCCATGGACCGCTCTATGGCCGCCTCCATGCGGTCCACGGAGGCGATCATGCGCTCCCCCTGTTCCTCCGCCCTGCGGACGATGTCCTCCGCTTGCTCCTCCCTGCGCCTGCGGACCCGCGCCCGGTACTCCCGCATCCGCTGGGCTGGGGCCGCGGCCGGCGGAGGCGCCGCGCGCGGGGGCTGCCCTGTGGAAATGGGCGGGTGGGTCAGTGCAGGGCCCTGTCCCCTAGCGGGGTCGGGTCCCGGGGCCCCCTGCCCCCCCTCCCCCACTGAGGCCGGAGGCCCCCCTGGGCTGGCGCCCGGGGGGCCCTCCCGCCATCCCAGCCCTCCCGCCTTACCTGGGTCCGGCACCTGCTCTCCTGTGCCCTCCGCGGGGGCCTGCACCGTCTCGCTGGCCCGGTCCTGGGGCTCCCCATGTCCTGCGGGCGGGAGAGGGGGGAGCGGGTGAAGGGGGCTGGTTGTGGCCCCTGCAGCAGGGCCCCCACCCCTGCCACCGGCCCCCTGGTCATTGCCCCCCCCTGCCCTGGGGGCCCGCTTACCCTCTATGTCCGTCTCCGAGCCTTCGGAGCCCGGCGCCTCACCCTGGGAGTGCTCCCCCTGGGACCACTGGCTGAGGGTGGTGAAGGTGCCGACCTCCGACTCCGCCTGGCCGGCCCGGCGTTGGGATGTCTCCGGGCTGCTGCTGGGGGGGGGCCTTGGGGCTTCTGCGGGTCCCGGGTGGTCCTCCTGGGGGTGGGGGTCCCCTGAGCTCGTGTCTACCGGGCGGGCGGCGAGGGGAGGGGGTACCTCGGCCCGCTCCCTGCCCTGGACCACAGCGCTGCCCACCAGGCGTGGGGCAACGATGGAGCCCTTCATGTGAAGGATGCGGTCCAGGGCATCGTAGTAGGGGGCGGTGCGGGCCCCGTGGCCGGAGCGGCTGTTATTGTCCTTGAGGGCCTTGTACCCCCTCTTGAGCTCCTTGGCCTTCGAGCGACACTGGTTGACAGTGCGCTCGTGCCCCGCCGCCTCCATGTCGCGCACGATGTCCCGGTAGACATGCTCGTTGCGCTGGTTTATTGCGAGCTCCACCTGGTACTCGAGGGTCCCCCAGATCCGTATGAAGTCCCGGGTCTCCTGGAGGCCCCACTGTCCCCCTCTGTGATAGGCCTTCCTCCGGCTGGGCCCCTGCTGTTCCTCCTCCCGGTGCAGCTCATGCTGCACCTGCCTCTGCTCCTCCTCCACCTCCTCCTGGGGGTGCGCCTCCGGGGGCCGGGGGCCGGGCTCCTCCTGGGGCTCGTCCGCCCGGGCCGACTTTCGTGTCTGGGGGGGGGAAGGGGGGTGGTTGGTTGCTGGGTGAGGGTGTGGGCCCTCTCGGGGGCCCCCTGCCCCCCTGCCCTCCGCCCGGGGTCCCCCTGCCCCCCTGCCTTCCGCCCGGGGTCCCCCCGGCCCCCTCCACAGGGGGTTCCCCTGTGCCCCCTGTTCCCCTCCCAGTGGGTGCCCTTACCCGTTTCCTGGGTGCCTCCTGTGGGCCTGTTCCGGCCGCTGTCCCCGGGGCGGCGCGACCCGGCTGCAGCTGTGGTTGGTGTTCCCGGGGCGCCTCCCTGGTCGGGTGCTCCCGTGTGCCCCCTTCCTGCACCTGTGCCCCCTCCGCCTGCATCGCTGGGCCTGGCTGCACGTCCTCCGCCTCCTGTCCCGCCGCTGTCGCTGTTCGTGCCTCCGCTCTCTTCCGCTTCCCTCCTCGCTCCATCCCGCCACGCTTGCTTGCTGCTGCTCTCGCTTTAAATCTCCCTCCGGTGTTTGTGTTGGTGCTGGTTGCCTGGCAGCGACGCTGCGTGCCTCGTCCCCGGCCGGGGCTCCATTTTTTTGGTTCCGCTGGGGGATTGGCGTCCAGACGTTACTTTTGCTTGGTTCCCTGTGGGGGTTGGTTTGACCACGCTTCCCGAGACCTTCCCCCGGCTAGCCCGGGAAGCGTGGTTCAAACTGACCCCATGTGGGTATTGAGCGTGATGAACATCTGGCGCACGCCGTTCAGACGTTCCGGGCCCTTTGGCCCCGCGGGGGGGTTGAGCGTGGTTCAGTGTGGTTCAGCATGATCTCGTAACGTCTGAAATCACCCTATGACATCCTCAGTTTTATTCTCTATCCCCTTCCGAATAATTCCTAACATTCGGTTTGCTTTTTTGACTGCTGCTGCGCACTGCGCTGTGGATTTCATTGTATTGTCCACAACCACCCCCAGATCCTTTTCCTGAGTGGTAACTCCTAGCTTAATACCCAGCATTGTGTACACGTAGTTTGGATTATTTTTCCCTACATTCATCACTTTGCACTTGTCCACATTAAATCTCATTTGCCATTTAAATGCCCAGGCACCCAGTGTCGTAAGATCCTGTTGCCGTTCCTCACAGTCTGCTCGTACTTTAACTACCTTGAATAACTTGGTGTCGTCGGCAAATTTGATCACCTCACTTTTAGAACAACTATATAATTGTATATCTTTAAACAACTGTATAATTGTTTTTTAGAATCTTACAAAGAATTCAGGCTGCGGTGCTGAAACCACTTCCTCAAGTAGCCCAACTGAAGTAAATAGGAATACTTGTAGCTAAGCAGTTTCAGAAATGTGATCTAAGTTTTTAAGCCTCTCTAATTTAACCATAAAATGCTCTGGGTGCCTCTAAACTTCTAATTGAAAAAGGCTGAGTGTAAAACAGGGGAAGGAACATTCCTTAATTGCCCTCTGACTTCTTCTAAAGCATCCAGTATTGGTCACTGTCATAAATAAAATGCTGCATTGCATGGTCTGACCAAGCATAGTAGTTCTTGTGTTCTTATGATTTTCTTTTCTTACTATCAAAGAAAACCTAAAAAGCTTAAGACCTTTACTGATACAATCAAAATAAGGACAAGAAGGTCTGTTTCATGTGTGACTGTTTCTTCTCTGTTTTTTCTACAGTTAATATGCAAAGTGTCTACTTTAAGAGCACTGTGTGGACTACATACAGAAAAGCTCATGGCATTTAAAGCAATATATCCAGACATTGTGCGACTTCATTTTTTCCATTGTACAAGGAATTGTTCACTTCAGAATTTGAGCCAGCGATGCAAATTGATGGGTAAATGTATCACCTAAGCACTTCTAGAATGTCTGAAGTACAAACATTTAAAAAAAAAAAAAGAAAAGAAAAAAAGAAAAGAAAACCAAGACACTTTATATGGCCCTGCACAGACCTAGGGAGCCAACACACTGCACATCTTTTGGCGGTCGCAGTCAGGCAAAGGATGGGAAACAAAGTTGAACTTGTTTTTCTCATGCATATGATTTCCATTATGCCTACAAATATGGACCCTTTTTCTGTCTCGACTTCTTGATCTTTGACCTCTGTTTACACAGAATGAGGGTACTAAAGTCAGGAGGTTTCTTTTTTCTCGTAGTTCACTGCCCACAGACTTTCAACAGAACAATCAATTTGTTGGTAAGGTCAGAGAGTCCAGCTAGTAACCAGCGACTGGTGTGCATGGCAGAGGTTTCAGCATCAGTTTTGCACAACTTTCTCATTGTTTCATGAAGGACGATTTCTTTTCACCTACCATTGGTTTCCAGTAGGCGGAACGGCACGAAAAGGGTCCATAGCAATAGCAACAATAGCATTATAATATATTACAGGGTAAATGGGCATGAAGACTATATATAGCAAAAGAGATATTGTTTATATATTGTTTTAATTAATATAAAATGTAGTTACTGGTATAGCTTTTCTTGTTGAATTGATAAGGCACTTTCATTTTGCACCTTTTTCTTTAAATTAAATGCTAGCGTGTTCATTGTTGTGTTGCATGTTCACCAGAAATTCAAGTTTAACTGGGAAGGTTTGGAGGGTACGGATACATTGGGAGGTATTTATGCTGCTGTTTTAATGAGAGGCTGGTCATATCATGAAACAATTAATACTGACTTTTAGAGTCTGAAAAAACCCAGAGAATAGTCTAAATTAAAATGTGCTTTTTAGCATGTTTTTAAAAGGTGCTTTTATTCTGTATACAAAAAACGTTACTTTCAAATCTGGTCACGTAAACTGGGGTAAAGAAATCCCTATTTAAATAGCGAAGTAAAGCACCTGGTTTGCAGAATTTGTGAGCACTGCCTGGTAAATCACAGCTGTAGCTGAACAACCCTTTTAAAGCCGAGCATCTATTTGGGTGTGTTAGTATGAATTTAAAAAGCCAACTTTAGGCACCAGAGTTTGGAAATGGCTTAAGTACTGTATGTCTACAGTTAAGGTATTTATGTGTATTATACTATAATTATTTGTATGCTATACACATTTAAACTCCATATCGTAAACAATGCATTTAAAAATCCTGATCCTTGTAAAGTCATTACCAGTGATTGCAACGGGATGATTATTGGACTTTACTTTTTAAAAAGTATCACTCCCATCCAACATAGCACATTATAGCAGTGCTTTATGTTTACACCACATATTTCTCAGTCCAAGAAAGCTGGGTTTACTAAAAAAGAAGCAAACCAAGATTTATCAAACATCTGCATAGTGATAAAATCAAGGCACAGTCCTTTTGAAATGAGTCCTAGCCTTCAGACAAGACAGAAAATACACACACACACACACACACACACAAAAGGAGTCCTAGAACCACAGAAAGTTCAAGGAAACTGCCCACAGGGATCTCGAGAGGTCATCTACCCTACCCGTTCCAACATCTACAAGATTAATTATACCTAAGGAATCCTATTTCTTGCAACAGATCATATGATGCCAGCCGATACAGGTACCTGTCTCTTAAGGGTATCCGATTTCAGGCCCTTGGCTTAGACCACTCTGTAGGAAAGGAAGTACTTCTATAACATCTGCCTGCCTGGCTTCCTTACAGACTTTGTCACGGCACTTGATGAAGCTTCCCCCCAAGTAGAATTATAGATCCAGTTAGTTGAGTCCCTCATAGCTGCTAATGTGGCTGGAACATCATGAGGTTAGCCTAGTGACCCAAGCTGTGTCCTTTCAACAATCAAGCTGTTAAATATGACTGTCAGGAACCTGATACTGGATCATCAACACACAGATTGCTCCTGCAAGGAAGCCTGAAGGGCAGCCTAAGCTGCTGGTTGAGGGAATCTGAGAGCCACATACATCAAGGCCATCATGGGGCACCTAAGACCACTGTCACCCCCCCATTTGTTCCCTGATCTTCTGAATTATGTAGATGATGAGGAGTATTGGAGGAAGACATACAGAGTCCTCTTTGATCAGGACTGAGCTAGGTCATCTGTTTTCACCGCCTTATCTCCTGGTGCCATGACATGTACCTTTTGTTTATTGCTGACTGTGGTTGTTTTTAAAAAACCACACTATACCATTCCAAACTCATTCTTAACCTGACTTGTCGGAATGACGTCATTGTCATAGTTGTAATCAGTCCAGTTTCTGTGGCTAAACGAAGTCTGTTATGATGTTCTGTTAAAGTATTAGACTTACAGACTTTCACTTGATGAAGCTTCCTGGATGTGAATGTTGTATAATGTTCTTCATTTATAGCATTCCGATAAAACCTTGAAAAGGGTGTTTTACAAAAATGTTCTAAGACCCAGAAGCATCACAATTTTAACATTCGAACTACAGACAATCACCTTTGGAACATAAAAACTCCTAGAATGCTCTAAGTGTATAGTTAAACAGCCACAGAGGCTCATCTCTGGATAACCAAACTTGCCCACTAGCTGTTGGAACACTTGTGGCATTTAGTGATTACTCATTTAAGGCCTATAGTTCTTCTGCTGAGCCAGGCTCACTTGAGGCTGATTTCTCCTTTGATGTTTGACATACACCAATGCTGTACAGTTTTCCTATGATTCACGATGTCTTGACCTGGCAGATACACGAACTACTTCAAGGCAAGGTGGATTGCTCTGAGATCCAGCCAGTTTATGTGACGTTTGGCTTCTTTGCAATACCCAGATGCCTTGTGTCTTGATGCCAGCAGTGCACTGCTCTCTCTCTTCCTCCATCCAGCTCTTCAGGTTAATATCCAATTGGAATAGGTTCCAATATCAGTGATCACCCTGTCCTAACACAGTCTTTGATAAGGACGTCTGGTTGAGTCTTCTTGGGGTTAGTCCCCACAAGAGGGGCTTCTGACTTCTTCTGGGGGTAGCTTCAGTCTCAAGCCTGGCCTTGCTGGCTATAATGTCCTAGACTCAACTTATGGGAGGTTCTGATGAAACCCGCTCTCTGGCTGTAAGCAAGAACCTCTGGACCCTAGACCTCAGATGAAACCCGCTCGCTGGTTCTAAGCAAGAAACTCTAAACCCTGGGCACAGCCGAGATCTACCAGGTGAAACTCTTCTCTTCTCAAATCCTCTGCAGCACTGATTGGAGCTTGTCTCTGAGTTCCTTGGCAGGGAAGACTGTATATCTCTTTGTATCCAGAGTCACCCCCAGAAGATTGATGGTTTGGGATGGAGTCTGGGTATTCTTGTCCCAGTTCATGGCAAACCCATGCTTGTTTAGGCATGGGATGGAGACCTTGATGTCTCTTTCCCTGTGAGGGGATGGGAAGTGAATACGAATGTCATTTAGGTATGATACATGTGTACCCTTCACTGAGTTAAAGCAGCAACTAATTTTTCTTTCCCATTGCTATGGCCATGTTATCCCTCTTTTAAGTCTCCTTACTGGATTCCCCTTTTTGTAAAAAAAATTAAGTTCTAGTTCTTACTTTTAAGATTCTTCACCATTTTGCTCTGGCTTGTATTTCTTTTCTACTCAATCTTGTTTTTTATCTGCCCCTTTTGTCTTGTATTCTCATTCCAATCTTTGTGCACTCTTCCATGCTATTCCTTATTCTTGGAATGTTCTCCATCTTTCCATTCATTCAGATGCTTCTTTCCTTGTAAATCCTTTCTTAAGACCAATTTTTTTCTTAATATACATCTTAGGGTAATTTCAGATGTTATGAAAACGCCATTCACCACCGTGGATTCCCTGTTGTGGTGGCGTTTCCAGGAACGTCTGTTTGGTCCTGGTCAGATGTTCACCACGATGAACCCCTGGCCGAGATCAAGCTTTACTACGGTTCTCGACCGTCAGCCGTGGTTAGAGTGGCCACAATCCAGGACGGGGACAGCAATGGTGGCGCTGCACGTCTGTTCGCCACCCCCATCCTGGAATCAGGCCCCAACCACTGTCTCCCCATGGGCAGGTGGCCGAGGGAGTGGGGCAGCGGGGCTGAGCGGCCGCACGTTGCGTCATGCAACCCCGCCTCCTCCCCGATTCCCCACAGTGATGGAGCCGGCATATCTGAAGGATGGCCGGCTTCATCACGGACCGGGATCTGAGCGAGATCCCAGTCCGGGGTTCAGTGTGGCGGGCCTCTGGGCCCATCACGTCTGAAAATACCTTTAGTTGTTACAGATAACTGTTCTACTAGAAAGTTTAAAACCCTTCGATAGTTGTGATTTTAAAGCTAACATTGTCTCCTCAAATACAAAGGGCTTGATTTTTATCCCATATGCATAGTAATTCAGAAATAACTCCACTGAAACAGATAGTGGTACTCCTGATGTAAAAGTGGCATGAGAAGAGAATCAGCCCCAGGGTTAACATTAGCAAACTGAAGCATTTCTCTCTTTGTTGTTTGAAGACACCTTATTTAGGAATCAGTTGTGGCATTTTAGACATGAACTGTCTGCTTCCCAACTGTGCCCGAGCTGCTCTGCAAGATGGTAAAGTAGTACACATCCATCATGGAAATACGTGGTCATAGAGGTTTTGCAAAGGTACATTCTCTATAATTCCATAAACACAGGGACTGTGCCTTAATGAGCTTTGCACAGTAGTATTTAGGAGATTCTTGACACAAATCATTCCATTCATCTCTAGAAGGACCATTCTCAACCTGAGTCCCTTAAAGTCAATGTGAGTCCTTGAGATGCCCCAGAAAACTATTCCTGCTAGAGGATACAATGAGTGGATAAAACGTATCCCTCCTTTCTTACAGTTTGCTCATTCTAAAATCATTGTTTATTCTACTGGAGTATCTGGCATGAAATGGCACTTCCATTCCGATCTATAAATTTGGTTTGTGTTGAAAACCAGGCTTTTTACTAATAAGAGCTTTCTGAATGTGACCAGCCTCAGATGCTAATGCATTTAAAGATCAACTAAACTTAACTCCAGTGTCTGCTAGTGAATACCTATGTAAGATTTTACCTTTGCTAGACAATATAAACAGACAATATAAACCATGTCTGAGGGTGATACAAACTCTATTCCTAATAGTGAGTAGGGTAGGTACTCATGTGAAATATTTTGGAACTGATTTCTAATCATGGCCTCTGTTTTTGTTGGTAGACGTTAATACCTAAACCCACTATCTGCACCCATAATTAAACATCTAGCTGCTATATTTCCACCACTGGGAACAAGAGGGCAAGAACAATTACATTTGTGCCCATAAAAACAGAAGCTTCATTGAAGACTATCTTAAAGGCAAGCCTTTGATGTCTGAAATGTACATGCACCAGTATTTTTGAAAGTGAAAGTAATGGGAGCTGCTGGGTACTCATGAACTTTTGAAAATCAGTTAATTGGTGTATACTTGACATAAGAATGCTTTCTTAGGGTATTTTCAGAAGTGACGCTACCACGCTTAGCCACATTTTACCACACTTAACCCCACCCCGGGGTCACAACCACCGTCACTTCTGTTCAGCGGCTGCCAAATGTTCACCACTGGTTGTGATCTTGGAAAATCGTGGGGAACAGCTGGTGATAAGCGCTACCACGGTTTGGGGGCAAAGTGTGGTAAGGCGCACCGTCATGTCTGTTCAGCCTACCCCAGGGCGTGGTGGAAACCATTACCCTGGATTGGATCTAAGTGTGGTAGCATCACTTCTGAAAACACCCTTCGTCTCAGGTAGTAGACACTTGGCAGTAGACTCTTTGGCGGGGATAGCAGGGTGGTAGAGATAGGTAAAGAATACTGCTGCCAAAGAGCTCTTTTGGAGAGAGGATGTTGAATTATTCTAGACATAGCTGGTGCCAACAAATTTAGTGTTCAAACAGGACACTGACAGATAATATATGTTCTATGGAAGAACAGCAGAGAGTAGGACCTAGAATCAGAAGATCAATAGTATAAAACATTGACTTGAAAATCCTGTACAGGCTCTATGAACGAATGTTGGATGTATCAAAAGCATTACATTTTAATAGCCTGTCCCTGCTCATTACTACCACATTATCAAACTGTACAGCTGTGGTGAATTGCTAAAGATATAGGAATAACCCTTCCAGAAAGTTGGCACTTAAACTTGGTAAAGAAGTTGTCTTGGGTTTTCATTATCTGCCATTTGGCTGTTCCTAAGGCACAGAACAATCCTTGAGCTTTATATAGAAGAAAAGGTACTGGAGTGTAGTCTCATTGGGGCACACTGGTGTACTTTCATGTCTCTGACACTTTTCACCATTTTTTACAGTTATTGGATGAGGTGATGAGAGATGCTGCTTTTTAAGTTTGGTTGTTCTTTACAAAGCTTATATATCATAGTATGGATACCAAGGTCTGAATCTGTGTGCGCGTGTATGTTTGGTGTGTATGCGTGTGTTTGGCTGCTTCTAGGCTGTTAAGTGTCAATGAAATAAAGAAAATGTGTTCAAGATACTTAAGTCAAAAATAGAAGGTGGAAAAAAAATGTATTCTATACAAAGCCTTGTCTGGACCACTTTAGAGAGACTTCTATTTTTTTAACCCTTCTATAAATATTTGATGGCACTTGAAATATTCCTGCAATAAAATGTGATTTGTGTAAAGAGTAAAAAAAAAAAAGATTTTGTAATGTGAAAACACTGAAAGTAATGTAATTTTTCTAAAAAACAAAAAGAAAAAACAAACGAACGAACTTTGTATTATTTTCTTGATGGAATTTGTCTATTTGTCTTTGGAAAACTTTTTATTTCATTGAATGTGCCATAGTAGGGAGGTGTGGTTTTGGGTTGGTTTTTTTTAAACGTTTTTAGATGACAGGAATAGCTGTTTGTGTTACGACATTCCAAAATGCGAGATGACATAGCAGAGTCATAATTAAAAAGGTTGATTAGTAAGCTTTGATCATCATTGTTGCTTTTTTGCACATGTTCTTCATTCCTCTATAGTGCAATATGTACATAGAGCACTTGCGGGTGTAAACTTGATCCCTCAGGGAAAAAACATATTTGTACAGGATTTTTCTTTCTTTTATTTTTTTCCCTCTCCCCCGCCCCCCTTCTCTCTCCCCCCCCTTTTTTTTTTTTTTTTGCTAAGGAATGTCGATTGAATCACTTGTATGTTGTTGAGGGGCAGCCAGATAATAATCCTAACGCCACTGTCACAAAGCATTGATTTTTTAATTATTTGTGCCCTGCCATTATATAAACAAAAGAAAAAATACAGGTTATTTTCTGACAGTTCTTTGTGCTGGTTGGTGAAGAAAAGGGTAAATAAGCACCTTATGATTGACTTAACTGTGAATGACAATCCATCTTGTTATCAACAATAGAAGCCCTATCATTTGAGTTGGGGTTAAGAGTCAGAAACTAACGTGCTCAGGGATCTTCCGAAACTCTCTTCAACAGGGTGGCCAGTACTACTGGGAAAAATTGATTTTTGAAAATATGGTAATATCCCTCCAAGGCACAAGTGAACCAGGTAGAACTACTTTTTGTCTAAAGCCTCCATGCAATTGTTTGAATTTCCAGGCCATGTATTGATCAGTCCTAATAATTATTCAAACAGAAACCAGGAGATAGAACATACAGAGTAGCACTAGATTTTGTCAATATGTTAGAGAATTAAATTCATTTCAACCATTAAACGGATTGCTACTGAAATTTCACCCACTGTTTATGATTCTTTTAATCCTAAAACTCTGTCAAGCTTAATATCAGTGTTTTACAGAAGAAAATAAGTCTTCAGTGTTTAAATAATAATAATTTTTTTAAAAAACAATCGGTTTCACATACAGTGTGGTACTATGATAATTCAGTCTTTAATATTGAGCCACATAATAGAAAATACAAATAATACAAGGAGAATATAGTGCTAAGGAAAAGTTATCAGACTTCCCCATTGTTGACAGATATGCTTTACTTTATAATGATTAACCAAAAACTGTTTTATTTTTTTTTGAAGAAATGTAGTAGTCACATTGTTGTGCATTCAAAACTACAATAATAGTATAGCAAACAGCAAAATATGTTCTTTGGTGCCAAAACTTTGGGTTTAGAGTCAAAGGGTGGAAACAAACGAGATGATAGTCCACACCAGGTGGGTGTCCACCTTCCTGTTTATCGTTTACTAGATGTTTGCCCCCATTGGCCACATGGTTCCCACTCACCAGACCTGCAGACACTCACGGTGTGGTCTCTGAGAATGTGGTGCCCGCTGTGTGGGTGAATGCTGGCTAGTGCGAGCTCATATGCACCCATGTGTCTATGCCCTGTCAATTAGGTTGCATGCAGCACACAGGTCCACCAGCAACATAGAGGAGCGACCACTTCCTGCCCCTCTCTCTCTACTCTCACTTGCAATGCCAGTACATGAAATACACACCAGGGGACACGCTAAACATGTGAGCGGGGGCTGAGTACTAGGAATGCACAGATCAAACATAGATTCTAGCAGGCTACTATCTCATTTAATTGAACCCTGATTTTCTAATATGTCCATAGGTTTCTGGAACTGTAGTACAAATGTTTTAATTGTCTACAATTAATCAACTGAAAATAAAATGGATAAGATTTAGAGACCCAACTCTCTTTAACCAGGTCAAAAATAAATTGTGATTTCTTAATCTTACATCTATTGCAATAATGGATCCTGTAAAATGTAACACATCTACAGCTTCCTTTGAATTTCTTTCTTAAAAAAAAAAATTTATTGGTATTGTTGCCACTTTTGCATGCTTAATTAGAGATAGGAAGGATTACCAGGTTTCTCAATCTCCAGTTCACTTGCCAACCCTCAGAAACAGAGTCAAAGCAGACAGCATGGCACAGCAGAGGCATGGGGGGGAGAGAGAGGGTATTTTTACATGTGACGGCGCTAGTCGCCGCCACACTTTGATCCTGCCCAGGGTGAGGGCTCTCATCCCGGGAAGGTCTGGTCCTGCCGCTGAACAAATGTGACGGTGGCTGGGGCGGGGGCAGGGAGAGAGTGGGGGAACGTGCGGACATGGTCCATACAGCCATGCTCCCCGCACTGCTCAGCGGCCTGGCCCCCACCCAGAGTTAGGTAGAGTGGGCTATCAGACATGACAGCCCACTCTACCATGGTCAGGTGATGGCTTCCATGGACAGTGGCAGTGCTAACTCCAGGATATACGCTAGCAGGGAGCCCAGCGCACAACCTGGAGTTAATCCTGCCACTGT
This sequence comes from Sphenodon punctatus, assembly GCA_003113815.1. Classification (NCBI taxonomy): domain Eukaryota; kingdom Metazoa; phylum Chordata; class Lepidosauria; order Sphenodontia; family Sphenodontidae; genus Sphenodon; species Sphenodon punctatus. Next base: position 492,166 of record QEPC01011805.1, on the reverse strand, counting down.
TCGGGGTATGTTTGTTTCCGCTCGCAGCAAACATCTGGCAGGCAGGAAAAAACGTGACACCACCATGGGTGGCCACGCCAGGGTAAGTGTGGCCATCCGTGGTAGTGTCACATTTGAAAACACAGAGAGAGAGAGAGAGAGAAATCCTTTTGGTTCTGGCTCTGGAAATCCTGAGTGGCCTGGAGACAAGGAAAACTGATGCTTATTCACTTTGTAGCCCACTCCCCAGGGTCAGAACCAACAGGAATTCTCACACACAGCTCTGCCTGGCTGTCAGTTTGAGTCTGCATGTCCAGAGAGAACTGGCGATGGAGAGAACTGATGTTCCCTAACACCATATCTATCCTGCCTGACATGAAGACTCACCCTAATATGGTACATATTACAGTATTTTAACCAATCCTGCTAACAAATCATTAATGCATTCAAAGGTCCTAATATTTTAATCTGGGTGGGTATACTCCACACACTTAAAAACATTCAAGTTATCAGGGTTCAAAATTTGACTTATACAAACCAAGAAGCAATGAATCTCTATAGAACTGGGGCTGGAGGAAACAAATTAATTTGACCTATCCAAAAATTCAAGTTATGCAAGTTCAACTTAAGTGGATTCCATTGTAGTCTTCTAACATTTGCGTGTTTATCTTGTGGTAGTCTTATGAGACAGAAAAATGCTAAAAAATTGACTCTGTTGAGCAGGTTCCATTACATTTGATTTGTTTGTTAGGATCTTGATACTGAGGGGTGGCAAGTACTTTAGCCCCAGTTCTGCAAAGAATGAACACATGCAAGGTAATAAGACTAATCACATGCTTTAAAATTACACAAGTGTTTAAATGCTTCACAGCATTAAAACTACAATGATCAGAACCTCACAGGGCCAAGTGATCAGAACTTCACAGGGCCAAGCCCCAGGAAAGCATCTACCCTAAGCAAGCAAGCAAACAACCCCAGAACCTAATCGTTTTAGGAAATGTATCAAATTGCGCTTTATGTCTTTGTTTATACTTATTCAACATGCACAGTTTACAATCTGATTTATGTACTTAGGTTGGGTCTCCATCAAAACAGACATTTCTGAGCTCCTTGTTGACTCTCTTAGACACCCTACTACCTTATAAGGTTAGCACCTTCATGCTGATGTAGAACCTAGAGTCACTATTAAAACTGGTCAAATAATTTTAAGAAATAGTTTATTCTACAAAGGTTACCACCTTATGAGGTTTCCACAAATAGATTATGAATAGATCTAAATATTGTTCATAAGAAATATCAGTATAGTATACTGTATCTGAAAATAATCTTCCATCAGTATTTTGCCCTTAAGCAGCTTGCACAAGTATTCTAAATATGAAACTCAGTCTGTACTGGCATGGTTTTGATTATGGCACGCAGGCTGTTGTGCCATATGTTTCTTTTCCCTAACTAGGTAAGTGTAACTTTTAGAAATGGATTTTTGGGACAAATCTTTATTATATAATTTGCAGCACACAAACATCCATGAACATTAACTTTGAAATTTGCTGGTACCGTCAACATTACTACTACTACTTATTATTTCTGTAGTGCTTCACTAGGCATACGCAGGCGTACATTCCCGACATTAAATTAATTTGTCGAAATGTTCATGGAAAACAAACAAACCCAAATGCAACTACGTACTAATAAAGTTGTGTAGGGAAATGTTTGTAAAGTTCACACTAGTCTTGTCAGGGGGCACTGTAGCAGCTTGCTACAATGCTGCAGACTCAAGACTACAGGAGGAAAATACTTATTTAAACTGAATACTGGATAATAAGTTCTGTTCTTTTGAACTTCATTCAAAACACAAGAAGAGTTTTAAGAATAAAATAAGTCCTGCATTCCCTCTTTTTCCACATGTAGAACTGCCATTCAGAATCAGATTTTTACATGTACACTTTATAGTAACAGAATACAATTCTGACTCTTTCGAGCAATACGTAAGCTCAGTCCAAATATGAAATGTGGTTTGCCCCTGTGAATTGTGAAATAAAATGTATTAAATATTGTGAATAATGAAAGCTGCAAAGCAGTATTCACACTTTACATTGAGTTTTTGTTGCCAAGGTAGTCACTTGCATAGCTTTCCTTTTCATCTCATTACCTCCTGAAATGGAATTTCACACACACACAAAAATGCCATTTACCTTGTCATACTGCACATGACATCACATCCAGTGTTCACACGTGCTGTAGTTGTTTCTTCCCAGGAAGTTTTACTGTAGACACATAAATATTGCAGGAACTTGCAATCTCTTTAATGATATCATATATCTAAATGCAGAAAATTCATAAGCAATACAGTGAATATTATTTCACAAAAAAGACATGTACTGTATACATCTTCCTAAATCCAAAATTTGCTATGTTGATTCGAAACAGTTGTAAAACAGTGGTAAAACTATTTTGACTATTAGGACATTAACTGGCTGCTTCTTTATATGTATATGTATTGTCTGCCTGCTCTTTTTATGTAGATGTGTTTTTGTATTGGATGTTTGGGCCAATGGGAGGCTTCAATCTACAATGTATTTTCCCACTTTAAATATATTTAACATATGACAAACCCCAGACAAGGCTTTTTAAAGTGTATAAAGAACTGCAGTGTTAGGTGGTTTATTTGCAAACCGTTTTCAATGTTGTCCATTTTTATGGCACCTTTAACAATATTCTTGTTTCCAAAGTACAAAAAATAGGTTAAAAATACTCTAGCCATAACTGAATGTCAAGCAATAAAAACAAATGACTTTTTGTGCATAGATTTAAAAGAGATACAAATTTTAGACATCTGCATGTAAATGCAATCTCTTGTTTACTGCTTTCTTAAACTTGAGCAACTGATTCCTTATTTTACTACTAATTTAAGGACTTGTAATGGCCTGTAAACATTTTATCTTGCTCTAATTATTTCAACTTTCTCTGTCTCTGCTTTTGAGTCATAATATTTAATGTTGTTCTGCTCACCTCTATACAGTTAACTTTTTTGCTTTCATTCTGTATAGATACAGTTATACTATAAACAGCCTAAGCAGTGCAAATATTTATCTGTTTATCAAATACCACATTATGCTGTATAATATCTGTTTTACTATATAATCTATTTTAGACATAGCTGTTTAGAACTAGAGTGTGCTATTTTTGTGTTTTTCTGATGTGTGGTGCTAGATGAGTTACTTTTGTGAACAAAAAGCCCTTTTATTCCTAGACAATACCACCTTTGGGTCTTGTTAATTTCACTGAGCGCGTGTATGCATTTGTGTGTGTGTGTATGTACACATATACACACCTATGCCCAACAAGTACCTGTATCAGAGTACTAGATTTGGGACAAGTTTTTCTCTTTAAATAATAGTATCATTAAATAAATTATTCTATAGTATATTTAATTGGGATAAAATTACTTCATCAGTATTGATTTTTGATATCCAACTTGTGTATTTTTATACCCATATGCTTAAACACGTACTATTGCCCCCTTTTTATACCCTTAGGCTACAATACTGAAACTTCTTATTTCAGAGTATTCTGAAGGGACTACTCTGGAATAAGCAGTTTCAGGATTGTGGCTTTAGTTGCCAAAATGTCCTTATTATCACATTAGATAATATGTAGGTAGCCAATTCACCAACATCTATACTCACCCTGTTTCAGGATGGGTAGTAGTTATTTGGTTTGTTGGGAGCATGAAAGCAATTATTGCAGAGGGCACAGGGGATGTGTCCCCCACAAATCCCACCCCCCACAATTTTAGAGTTATGGGAGTGGAGCTTATGTGGGTTAGCATTCCCTACAAATTTTAGTCCCAAGTTACTCCCATGATCGGGAAATAACCTCTCCTCCTGGTGCATATGAAATTTGAAGAGCTAATACTGCATGGTGCTGACCCACTCCCTTTTATCCAAAAGGAGAATGTGGGCACTCAATACTCTGAACGTCTTATGGTCAGGCATGTATGCCTGTCTCTCACTATCGTTACTGGGAGTTTGCTTATAAATCTCCTATGGATTGAAGATGAAATTCTACCGTTGGCAATACATATGTAGTTCAAACCGATGTCTACATATTCGCACTTAGGAAGAGAATTTTGGCAATTATTGTTATTCCGGAAATAGAGTTTATAAAGTTGGAATTTTCAGTTTTTTTATATACAGTAATCACAGTAACTTGACTTAGAATCTTCAGTTATGTATACAGCTCCTCTATTCTCTTATTAACTGTTACAAAAATGATGGATATCAAATATCTAATTTGAGAGTAATGAACCTTTTAAAATATTTATTAGAATTTTTCTGTAATATTACTGAATTTGTAAGATCTTTAGCAAAGATTTTTGAGCAATTTATTAAAGAATATGTTTCTGTTTATGACAGTTTTTGATAATATAAGGTAGTGATTTTAAAGCCATGAATCTTGGCTCCCATGTACTGTTTTTATATCCTGGGTACAAGGAATTCAGTTTTTTAAAAACTCAATAAACATGCTGTTGCCCTAAAAATAAATACAAACTTTACTGTGAAATGGGTACATTTTAATAAGTAGAAAATTTAATTACAAATACTATCAGGATAATTACTTTGAAAGGCTCTTCAAAGCAACAAACTTTTTTTTAAGTTCAAGCCATGATCATTTAATTTTTCAGTCCCTTACAGATTAAGTCAACCGTTGCTACTTTCAAACAGAAACAAAGAATCTCTTGCTATTTTTCTCTAATAATACTATGTACATCACAAACTTAATTCTAGGAACATGTTTTCCCTTATTGTTTAAGTTTAGTTGTTTTTATAAATTATGCAAAACAGTGTGGGTAATGTTTTCTCCTGTAACTAAAATGTCTAAAGTAAAGAGAGACCAGAATAATGCTGACTACGTGTGTTGGTTTGAGGATTAAGCACATATACTTCACAAACCTCATTGAGTAACATACTCAGTCTTCTTAAATAAATGCAAGTTAAAATGAAGCTATACTGTACATGTAAATATTTGCTGTTTATTATGTGTACAGTATGTACAAATTCATTTTTAGCCACAAAGTGTAAGCCATCAAAATGAATAATAAAAATAGTATTGTACTAAAACTTTGCTAATGATCTTTACCCAAATCTCCTAACTTTTCCTTCTATCTGTTCTTCTTTTAAACTCATTCTTACAATACTCTGCTTATACTCAACAGTTTTGTTACTTTATTCTGAGTCCTGAAAAAGTATTTTGATTCATTTTGTAAATACAACTGTAAAAATAAGAGATTTAATGTTGTCTTTTAAATACTCCAATTTTCATTCTAATATGAATGTTGTTATATTGTACTTAGAAACTGTACCTTTAATATTACATTACCTTTATTAAGTGCATTGAACACATCGATTTTAGATGTGCTTTATGTACTGTTATCCTGTAATAAAACTTCAGCTTCTAATGGAAATACTTGTCTTACTTTTTTATGTATTAAGATTATATTTATTTTTCTAGACTGCTATATGTGCTACATTAATTTCCTATTCAGTGTTCGAAAATATAACACTGACCAAGTTTGAGATGTCACAGTATTAATTTTGCTGAATGTGGTTAGTATACAACACTTCGTCATGTTTAAAATTTAGGGCCTTCTCACATGGGCGTCTCCCCCCACCCCCCATTATACACGTGTGTGGTGGGGTGGCACCCGTGCAAACACTGTGGCAGGTGTGGGGGGATGGGGGGGCGCCCGTAGGAACGGTGCCCGCGGTGGATGGGGGGGCATGGGTGCTCCTGCGCTCCACCCATCACCCATACACAGAGCAACAGGCTCCAATGCCGGTTGCTCCGTGGGTGGAGCTGGGAGTGTGCCCGTGGGAACAGGGCACACCCACCACGGACGTACACCCATCCCCCCCACCCCCAGTGCGGCCCATTTGAAAAGGGCCTTAATTCAGAAGCCTTTTTAATGGAGTCCTATATATACTGCGGGCTGATTCTAAACCCATGCATGTGCACATACGCATGCACAACTCGCATGTGCTTTGCAAGTTTTGAGGCAAAAGAAATCTCTTACTAAAATCTCTTTCTAACTATTGAGAAAGTTAAATTCTAATTATTCAAAAATTATTTCTTTGACATAATTTTGATGCTTTTAAAAAGATCTAAACCTGAATTTTCAACTGTACCAATTCAGATTAATGCTACTGTGTTGTCCTAATGAGAACCTAATTAGCAGTACTTTAGACGTTTTCTATTTTCACATAGTTGTAGCAGCCAGAGGGGTATGACATAATAAATATAAACAGTTGCAATACATGCCTTGTTTCTATATAATGACCTGTAAATTTGTGTTCAAGAGAGCACATGCCCCAAATAAGAGGATGTTTTTAGACAGGCGCCTCCCCACCTATCATGCATGTTGCAGGGTCGCATTGGCACCCTGTGCAGCCTTGCAACATGCATGATGGGTGGGAAGGCGCTTGTCTAAAAACACCCAACCCTTCTCATGACAGAGATTTTTTCTTGCAGGATGCTTATGAAAAATATATGTTGCAGGGCTGCACTGGAACCAATACAGCCCTGCCCCATATATTTTTCAGAAGCGTCCTCTTTTAAAAGGAGCATATGGTAACCCTACTTTCGGAAAAAGGGCAGTCCAAGTCTTGGAACACTTACCATCAGCATTGCTCCACACCTCTTGCTGCTCTCCACAGCAGAGGTCTGTATAACTTCTTGACAAGTGGAGTTGCAGAAAATATAGCTGGCAGCCTTTTGAGGAGTTTTCAGTTCTAAAAAGAAACCTGAAAGAAAACATAAGAACATAAGTAATGCCATACTGGGTCAAAGCAATGGTCCATTGAGTCCAGCACCTGTCTCTGACAGTGGCCATTCTCTACTAAATTATAGGCATATATATAATACATAATAATACTGGCCTTGGTGAATAAACTTGAATGAAGAAATGAATTAATGAATAGTAAATAATATAAATACCATGGGTGTTAACAGAGTGAAAGAAAGCAATTTATAAAATTAGAATTAAGATACTGACCTTGCAAACACTTAGGCACATGCTCAAAATTGTCCTAAATTAAGAACATGTAGTAAAAACTAGTGTACATGATCCTAGAACACTGCTGATGCATAACAGTCTTGAAGGCCCTTTTCAAACAGGTGTGGGTGCATGGGGTGATGGGTGGGTTGGGGGTGCGTGGATGTGTGCTCCCATGTACCCTCACCCACCTCCACCTATCTCCACGCACCGAGCATCCACCATTGGTGCTCGTTGCTCCATGCCTGGGTGATGGGTGGAGGTGGATGGAGCGCAGGAGTGCATACACACCCCCACCCACCGGCCGCAGCATTCAAACAGATGCCTCCCCATCCCCGCCCCCCCGCTGCAGCGATCGCATGGACGCCCCCCCTCACACATGGGTGAGGGTGGGGGGGTCCGTGCAAAAAGGCCTGAAGTTGCCAACGTTTGTGTTATGAGGGACCTAATCTTGCACCATCAAAATGTATATATCTTTAATTTATTTAAATTTATTATCCTGCCCTATCCCAAGGGCTCAGGGTGGGTAACAACACAGAAAATCATACATATTAAACATAAATAAACCAGGTGAAACACTAATCCCAAACCTCCCCAAACTTTACCCCTGCCTGCCAAATGACTGGTCTTACATTGTTCTCAAAAAATGAACTGGCTTGGACTCAAATGAACCTCTAGATACCAAAGTAAGATTGGAATTCACATCTCTGAAAATCAAATTCTCTTAAAATTCTCTGAAAAATGAGAATTCACATGAAACTAATGGTGTTTCATTGAAATAAAACAAACACTCTCTGCAATGAATTCACCACTTCATCCTCTTTCTACAGCTTTAAAAGGAAAAGGAAAGGGTGTCCTTACTGGGATGGATTAAGAAGTTATGTCAAAATTTTAGGTCAAAAGGCATTTTGGTCCACGTATTTTTTTTAATTTTTTGTATATGCTGTTGATACTCAGTGTTTCTGTAGGGCACATCCTTAGGTTACTGTCAAGTATCAAATTTTCCAGGGATAAAACTAGCATAAAGTGTTGCATGATTATTTGCCATGTGGCAATTTATGATGTCTGAATACTTCTACCATATGCTAAATCCCCTGGAACTTTTCCACAGATCCTCAAGGATTTACTACCTGTCAGCACAGTGACCATTTGAATTACAAAGAAATATCAGAGAGAAAATACAAGCCAGACCTGAGAGCAAGGGACAACACTGACATCAGAAGCATGTTGTTCCATACTCTATTCTGCAGGTCCCATGCAAAATTCCCAGCTTTCACAATTTTAGCAGTTTTCTTAATGCACCAGTTGTTGGAATTATGGGAATCTCAGTTTATATTTTAAAACAGTAAGGGTGCCTCACTGCACCTCAGTCTGCTACGGGGCTCGGAATGGCGGAAGCTAGCTTCAGTGGGTGGGCCGAGGGAAGGAGGGGCAAGTTCGCCCGCCCACTTGTGTGGCTGGTGCCTTGGCATATCCACTCTGCGGGTGGGCCAACCATCTGTCCTACTCCCTGTGATGGCCCTGAAGTGTGGCAGCAGTGACAGCCCACCACAGGGATCGAGCCCTTTGCAGCTTGTGTGGTGGCACCCTAAAGGAGTAATCCTCCACCCTAAGTCACCACACCAGCATACCTGTGTCTTCATTTAGGAAAGAGAGTCCCTCTTTGGGTGCTGAATCCCACTATCCCTTCTGCAGGTGGTAAAAGGGCCTTTTCACACAGGCGTCCCCTCCACACCACACGTGTGCGGTGGGTGGTGGCACCCATGCAAACGCTACCCGGGATGGGTGGGTGCCCACAGGAACGGCATCCGCGGTGGGTAGGAGTGCATGTGCGCTCCCGCACTCCACCCATCACCCACGCACAAAGCAATGGGCTCCAATGTCAGTTGCTTCATGAGCGGAGGTGGGTGGAGATGGGCCTGCGCCCGTGGGAATGGCCACACACCTCCACCCACCGCAGGCGGACACCCATCCCCCCACCCACCGCGGCCAGTTTGAAAAGGGCCCGTCTCTCTTTGAGGAAAAAGAAAAAGGCTGGTATTCATGCCTCAGGCACCTTTTTTCTGGTTGCCTTCCAGGAAAAGCACTTAAGAGGACAATGGGGAGATGATGGGATGACAGGAAACTATGGCTGCTTTCCCACCTGCTGATTTTCACGTTAGATTGAAACTTGCGTGAAAGTAGCAGTAATGTGAGATTCCTGAAGGCTGCATGCCCACATTCTTCCATTATTTTACTTTCCCAGGCATAGTCACACGACCTCGATAGCTCCATTATTGTATTTGACAGATCCGTGCTCATGTTACCTATCTACTTGGTAATTTCATTACGAGTTTGCCTCACTCTCCACTTGCTGCTGCTGTGTTTCAGTTCATGTTGCTGCCTTGGCAGGAAGGAGGCGGTGGCTGTATGCTCTGACGTCTCCTGCCTCCCACATGCACTGATCCACAGGTAAGAGGCGGTGGCGGCTGCAGCTTGCTGCTTCTCCGAGTATTGCCCAGGAACACTGAGGATGCAAGGGCTGGGTGGCTAATTAGGCAGCAGCATGGAGGAGGTTGCCAGGCTCAGGCTGGGTCTCTTGCCTCTGCTGCCTGAGCTGCATGCTTCTTGCTTTCCCCCACGATCTCCTCCCCCCAAAAGGCAAGCCCCATCTCCCCCATCCCCTGCTCTCCCCCCACCCCCAAGACAGGGGTCGCAGGGGAAAGCCACTCCCTCCTTGGGATTTCGTTGTGTGAGCGGGAGGAGAGGAGCTTCACTGGCTGCCGCAGTTGGTGGGAGAACTAAGCTGGCATAGAAATTAATGCAAGTCACTACGTGTTCAAATGTCACAGTGAGTTTTTTTAACGTTAGATTAAGTGCATGCACACATTCAAATTTAACGTTAAATACAACTCACATTAGTGTCAGTTAGATTTCCCTGCCCTGACATCTGTGCTGTAACTCACATTAATTTCACTGCTGAATGGGAAAAGGTGCACGTGCAAGTAGCAAAATCTCACATAAGATAGAAATTAACGATTGTGTAACATGGGCAAGCAGCCTATGCAGTATGATAAGTAGGAGCACTTCTTTTCCTCTTTATGCACTTAGAATGTTGGGAGATGCATATAAGCACATGAGGGGGCAGAGCTTATTCACTGCCCTACAGTGTTTAGACATACCGTCAACAGTGTTCACCCCAAACACTGATTAAACTGTCAAGACCTGGCAGTTGTTCACTCCGTGTTTGGGGTGAACACTGTGTTGACGGTATGTCTAAACACTGTAACGGTAGGACACTGTGTTACAGAACACTGCACAATGTTATGTCTAAAGACACCCTGAGGGGTGGGACTTCGTGGCCAAGGGGGTGTGGCTTGTCCCTTTTGGGCTGCTAGAAACTTTGGGAGGCATGCACCAGCATTTGAAGCCGGATCCTCTAGACCAGAGGTGGGCAAATGGTGGCTCGGTCGTCACATGTGGGACTTGGGCACCTGTGGCTCTCGCCAGAAGTAGCTATGTGAGGGCATGTCCTTGTAGTTCCCTTGGGAGCAAAAGAAGCCAAGCCACCATTTTGGCCATCAGGGGGACTGTGAAGGCAGGGGGAGAAGCAAGTCTTGTGCCTTTGTTGATGCTGTCGAAACCCATCAGACCATGTGGGAGCTAGCACTTTGATATGAGGGGAAGGGTTTGACTCAGGGTAGTCATTCTGTCCCATCCCTAGGACGGGCTGAAGCCACGGTCAGTGTAGTGAATTTTGTGGTTTTCAGTTATATGAAAAATTTGGCATGCAGCTCTTAGGTTTGAGAACTTTGCCCAACTGTGCTCTAGACCCATGGTTTTTAACCTGAGGCTCACAAGTGACACCTTTTCATGTTGCTCCTCACAGCTCAGTAAACAAATGTGAAATACTGAGAGGGAGGGAAAGCACAAGCCTGCATACATTACAACTAGCAAGGTTAATGTGCACCAGACACTCCCAGGGATGTGCTGCTACATCACTCAGTTCAGAGTGGGTCTCCTTAAACCCTGCTTTGAAAGTAGCTCACAAATTCAAGGTTTGAGAAGAGTGTTCTGGACCTTAAGGCTTAAATGTAAATCTTGCCACGCTCATAGCTGTAAATCTGCGACTGCACAGTTGGCATGTTACAACGTCAATGTGGATGGGGCATAGATGGGGACTCTGAACTCCCCTTCATGGGGATTTCACTGACAAGGGATGTTTTTAGATAAGCGCCTCCCTGCTCCTCATGCCAACATGCATGACGGGGGACGAGGCGCTTGCTTAAAAACACCCCCAGTCCTGAGTGTCTCTGTCCTTTGTGCAGGTGCCCAGAGGGCCCAAGATACTTGACAGACCCAAAGCCTGGCATCGATGGTTGGTTGGTTGGTATCATGTATGGGCTACACATTAAGAGAAGCCCCTTGCAAACGCAGGAGGGAATCGATTCGCCCCACCTCTCGATCGACCAACCACATTATGCACCTACCCTTATTTATGGACAGCGACAGCGTTTACCCCCGGCTAGAGTGCAGGGAAATGAAACCAAGGCCCCGTGCCTGAAACAGGTCAGGTCAGCTCAACTCGCAGCCAACTTGCCCTCCTTCACGGAATGGTACGCGCGTGCGTCTGCGAAGCTGGTCTACTCTCTGCCCTTACCAAACGTGGCCGCGCAGACGGCTTCACACGCTGCCCCAACTTTTTACTCTGGTTGGCTGATCCCCCACCACGTGACTCTAAGTTCGGCGCTGGTTGGCCGGTGCTAGAAAAGGAACCGGGCTCTCGGCGGAGACTGCCAGAAAAGTGGTAGTGGGTGCTACAGCTGTGGGGCGTTTTCTGTTGCAGGGTGGCTAAGATGGCGGCGGACGGGAAGCTGCTCACTTGGTGAGTGTGTCTCCCTGTTCTCTTGCTGCCCAGAGGGTCTGGCTGGCTCTGCTGGGAACGGATGGTTGTTCCGTCACTGCTTGCGCGGTCCATGTTGTGGGGTCAGTCGGGAGGAGCTGCTTCCTCTGTGTGATGAGAGCAGAGAGTTTCCGTGTGAGGGGCTCCCTCTGGGGGCCCCCGTCACCACACAGTGCGGAGGAGGGGCTATACATGCCTAAACGACATGCAGCTCGGCATTAGGCATCCCAAGTAGGGGTGCCACCTATGCAAGCTTTTAAGGAACCCTTATGAAAAATGCATGTTGCAACATGTAGTTTTCATAATTCCTTAAAAATTTGCATAGGTCGCAACCCTAATCCCAAGTGAGGTCCCCACAGTTGCACCCTCTACGCTTCTCTTATCACAGCGCTTAGACCACTCTTATCAGCGTCAAAGCTGAGGTCCTGTTCAAACAAGTATTCTGTGGTAGCAGTATCGATTTGGAACCTGCACAAAGGGACATCCCAAAGGGTTTGGTGCATATACACGGATCGAGGAGAAAACTCCAAATTGGGGCAGCTCTGCCTTTTACTTTGATGATTCATTTACATGAACAAACTTGAGCCTGAGTGCTGTACCTTGATGTTTCCCGCAGGGCAGGGGAATAACTTTGAAATGATCATTCCACTCTGGGGCACCTCTACCTTTCTTAACCTGATGTGTTTCCCATATTATTCACCTGTTCATCTGTGCAGTGGCTGCCAGATGTTCACCCTGGGGTCACTTCTCAGGGTGGCATCCTGGGGAAGACTGATAATGCCATGTGGGCTAATTCTGGGTAATGCAGGGTAACGTGCCCATGGGGCAGCTGCCCATCTGTAGGATGGGCTACAGCGAGCCCACGGAGCTACTGTGTGTTGCGGGGGTCCTTCATCAGGCAAGTCAGGAGTTAGAACTGGGTTCCTGTTACTTGCAGAGACAGTACCTATGAGCAGCAGACTGGTCTGCTGTCGTGGCTGTTTGCCTCAGTTCATACTGGCAAGCAATGCGTGGGTGCCCATGGCCGCACACGTTTTTGCCTTACCCCATATGACGTGCTCCAGATTTTGCAGCACTATTACATGAGTGGGTGCTGTGTGTCTCATAGGGCTGCACATTCCCTGCCCCCCCCTTCAGCTGGTAGCATCTTGTTTAAAAATATCCAGACAGCTCCCATCTCGTGTATTAACACACTTATTTACCCTGAGACAAAGCAGAGGAGTAGCTTGGAGTTACAAATGTTGAGTGTATGGCATTTATCTGTTTTACAGCAAAGGATTCCCCCCTGCCCCCCTCAGGAATAAACTTCCCATGTGTACATGCCCTAGGTTTCCAGGCACAATGCAACATAGAGGCCAAGAAAATATTGTAAGCCGCCCTGAGCCGCCTTTGGTGGGAAGGGTGAGGTAAGAAATAAATAATTCGAGGTGCTGGTTTTGACATTTAAAGCCCTAAATGGTCTGGGCCCCACATATCTGAGAGACCTCCTGTCCTTCCATGCCCCACTGTGACCCCTGCGATCGGCCAGGAGCGTCTCCCTGTGGGTACCATCTGCTACTCTTGTTTGTACAGTGAGGACTCTCAGGGGGTTGTTCTGGGTTGCTGCCCCAACGCTATGGAACTCCCTTCCCCCAGAGGTTCGTCTGAGCCTGAGCGTCTTCTGGAGGCAGTGTAAGACCTTCCTGTTTGTAAAAGCATTTGGGGTCCTTTTAGAAAAGCACTTCCCTACCCATCTCCCACCCATTATACATGTTCCAGGGCACCCATAGGACACCACTGCAGCCCTAAAACATGTATAGTGGGGGGTAGGGAGGTGCTTGTCTAAAAGCACCCTTGGCTGGCAGAGATAGGGGAGGGGGGGGTATGAGAGGGGGGTTGGATGCTGGGAATGGGGAGATGGTATTTGGTGGGTTTCGTGTAGTGTTGTGGAAAGTTTGGGACTTTCTGTATTTTACTGCTTTTATGGTTTGTTAGCTTCCCTGAGCCTATGGGAAGGGCAGCATAAAAAAAATGGATTAAATAAATAAATACTGTAACCACTGATCTTCTAGTAGTGTAGAGAATGTGTTGACTTCCAATGTTCCTAACTGCTGTATCTTCTGTGTTCATCTGGCCTTGCGTGTAAGTGTCAGGGTTGCCAACTACCATAATTTTAGTGGTTTCTTAAAGCATAAAAAAGCAAGACATGTAGTCAAGTTACAAGGGTTTGTGTTAATTTTTAAAAAGTAAAATTCTAGTTGTCCTAGTTTCAGACATAATTTTGAAACTCTGAGTGCAGTGCAACATAAAGGCCTAGAACATTTGGAATATTTTTATTTCTCATTTTGTTTGTTATTAGTTTTTAATCTTCATGGCCTGGGATCCACAAACCACTTACTTTGGAGTGACTAATATTTTTTTTGGAAAAGCAGAATTTTTCTATTCCTTATTTGCCTCAACTCTTCACCCCCATTTGAACGACTTTGGGAAGACATCCTTCCCCCAAACTTTGAATTGATAGGGGCACTATCATAGGAAAAACTAGCTCTGCAAGAGATTACTTTCACTTCTATATACACATACTTGCTTTGAGGAATGGGTTCCCCTTAATCATTACATTATATTCAATATCAAAAGGTGTCATTACTGCAAGCATTTTACGATCTTCTGTATAGAGTTGTCCTAAACTAGTCTTTATTTCCGTTTTTAAATTCGGGGATCATCATCAAAGCTACTGATCGTCAGTTAGTGTCAGCTAGTCAGTATTGTGTATTAAAATACTCAAGTACAACTATGTTTTATTGCTTTTTAAAACAGGAATGTTCCTCCCAAAAATGGCTGTGAAGTTTTTTTTTCACGAGACATTTATGAAAAATATTCACTGGCGCCCACACTCTCTGAGCTGTGGCTATTATCAAAAAGGTTAGTATTGTACGCTTTCTTCCTTTCTGCTGTTTTAATCTATATAATGCCTGCTTTCTTTCCAAAAATACCTTTCTTTTATTTGCTTTGTTATATTTATGAGGGAGGGGGAATTGTTTTGCCCATCTTGAGGAAGGATGCTAATTCAGTGATTTGAAAACTATCTACTTGTATGTGTATTTCATGAGACCTCATGGAGCAGATCTGCTGCAGCTTTGAACAGAAGCCTGATTTCCTTAATGAAGCCTGATTTTGCTTCCTTGTAAAAGCCAATTAAAACTTTTTGGTGTTTCCTTGCTAATAATGCCCACATGTCCCAGTCTTCTGGCCCAGTATCTTTGGAGTAGCTTTTCGTGTCCCACATTTCTATCTCTGTCTTCTATATTATGTCAAGAAGTTTGATGGTGGTAACTCAGTCGGAATCCTGTATGTGTATCTCTCTTCATATATGCCACAGTTGTGTAAGTGATGTAGCATGTTTTATTTTTTTGCTCTCATTTGTATAGTTCTCACACTGTTGTGTGCTCTACAGAAAAGCTCCCTGTCTTGAAGAAGCTCCAGTCTTGTAAACAGTTACTTATGGGTTTAACACTATTATGAGTAAATTCAATTGGATTTTCACAGTTGTAAGGTGACTAACATGCCTACGTGTTTGCAGGATTGTGGAGAGAAGGGGAGGACTGGGCAAGGGATCCAACAAAGGGGAGGACTGGCTTTGGCATGCTTGCTGTTAGTTACACAATTTTGTCTTGCTTTTATTATTCTATTTGCTAAAACCTTTTAGAGGACATAACATTTTAAAGTAAATTTAGGGTGATTTCAGACGTTGCGTTTTCAGCATTCACCACAGTCAACCGCAGACAAACGCAGGTGGTGGTGAAAGAGCCGTGCACGTCTGTTGGCCCGCATCCAGATGTTCACCACAGTCAAACGCAGCCCGGGGTGAACCTAACCACGCTTCGTGAGGTCGGGGCAGGAGGAGGTGCAGAAGTGTGGTGAATGGTCACCACGGCAGGGGTGAATGAAAAGTAACTTCTGAAGGGAAACCCCCGGCCGCGGTGGAAAGAAATGACCACAGGCCGTGGTGACAGCACGCAGCGTCGCTGCTAGGCAACCAACAACAAGCGGCACACGGAGGGAGATTTAAAGGGCAGGCAGCAGTAGGGAAACTTGTGCTTGCTACCGCCCCTGACCACGCACCTGTGCCGCATATATGTACGTCTCCACCCCCACCCGGGACCATTGGGTGCGCACCAGTGTGCTAGCGGCCCGGGAGCACAGCCCCATGCATGGGGGGGTCTGCCGGTGGCAAGGGGGTGGGGGTACACCGGGGTGCCGCTGCGCTCACCCGGTAGCAGCTGTGATGCCGCGTTGGGGGTACCCTGTCCTGCGTCCCCCCCGGGCCCGGGGCTTCAGCCCCTGGGCCGCTGTGTCTCCCTGTGTGTGCTCATGCTAACGTTCCTATCCATCTAGCAGGTGTGTATGCGTGGGGCTGTCGGGCCTTGAATGCCGGCAGCTGTGCACTGCCCACTTCCTTCGCCTCCCTCCACAGCGGCCCTATTGTTCCTGTCCTGCCGTTATCTGTTGGCCTTGGCAGCCCCTGTCTGCCTGTGCAGCCCCCCTGCCCTGCATCCCATGCTGCCTCCACGGCCGCTGCGGCTCAGACCTTCCAGGAGCTGTACCATGGCAGCTGCATCTCAGCCCGAGGTCCCGCTCGGCGGCTCCGGGGGTTCTGTCTGTGCCTGGACCACCCGCAAGGGCATGGCCTTTTGCGACCTGTGGCGTTCACCCATCGTTCAGCGCTGCCTGTGCTCCTTGCCCACTCGGCTGGATGCCTGTCGTTGCCTGAGCTTTGGTATGCTGCGCTTTGGCTATGTCGTGACCGCTGACGACTGCCGTGTGCACTGTGAGGAGCTGGGGCTTGCCCCCTTCCCCGAAGGGCGCCTACCGTCAACTCTGGGGGGCCTTGCGGCATGGAGTCCTGCCGAGACTGCCTCCGCCCTGTGTGTGTGTGCCTTCCTGGGATATGCGACCTGCCTGAGTGAGGGTGGCCCTGCCATGGCCATGTCCTACTTCATCAGCGTGCAGGGTATGCGTGGGTTTCCACACTCATGGGGCTGCCTACTACCATCTGCTGGAGCTGTCCCATCTGCCCTGGCCTCCTGCGGCTGATTATGGCATGCCCCCCGCCTGGACCTGAGCTGGCGGCCCTGCCTGAGGTGTGCGGCAGCTCTGATGTGCAACTCAGGATGAGCTGTGCGGATCCCTTCGAGGCCTTCTACCTGATCTGCTTCCACATAGCCGCCCGCGTCTTCTGCCGGGGACTGTGGCAATGGCCCTAATATGTGCACCTGCTGTCTTTACTGCCCCCTCCACCCGATGGTAGCCCCAGCAGCTGCGTCTAGGGCGCGCCGGCCTCATCTGGCATCCGGGTGCCTTCTCAGCGCCTTCCTTCCGCCTGTGGCCTGGGTGCTATCGCCACCACCTTCTGCTGCCTTGGGACTGCTGGACCACCTGTGACCCGCCTCTGTCGCCCTTTCGCCTGGGACCTGCGGGCGCCGGCTCGAAACCCTCCGGGTGGCCTCCTGCTGACATGTCGCTGACAGCCCTCTGTCTCCGTGAGCTGCTTCCCCCACCCTTGCGCCCCGCTCTCCTGCACCTGGCCTGGTGGCCCCTGTTCCATGGGGCTGGGGCCGATCCCTCGCCTTGGTGGCCCTTGACTGTGAACCGGCCTTCTACCAGCCTCCTGTTTGCCTTGGGGAGTGTGTCTGGGTGACCCCCTTGACCTTCCTCCCCCGTGCGGGCGGGGAGTGTGTGTGTGTTGTGTCCGTGCCTTTGTCCGGTGCTTCCCCTCGCGCACTGGGTGTGCTTCTCCGGACGCTTGTTCCGTGGCAGGACGTTGTGCCCCGTCCCGGACTGGGCCCCGCGCCCTCTTGCTGCTGCTCCTTCTCCTGCGCTGTTTATCCTCACGATCCAGAGCTGTATGCCTCTCCGCTGGGCCGTTGCCGCCCTCAATAAATGCCTGTTGTGCTTCACTGTGCCTTGTGTTGCCTCCTGTCTCCTTGGGCTGCTGGGTCCCCCTTGCCCGCTGGGCTCCTGCCCCCTCCTGCTGGGCTGGCCATGCCAGCCCCTCGTCACCCCCCCCACCTCCCGTGCATCCGACCGATCGTGGGGTTCCCTGTCCCCCCCGGTGTGTGCCTCCCTCTGTCCCCCTGCTCGGCTCCCCTGTGTTGTGTTGGTGTGCTGCCTTGTGTGTGTGTATGCGCACGCTTCTCGTTTTGAAGTGCACGCGCCTTCCATGCGGCCGCTGTTTGCTCGCGCTGCGGCTCCCTCCACCCCCTCCCTTCGTGTTTCCCTTCCCTGGGCAGGGCCCTCTGCTGTCTGTGGCTTTGTTTGCCCACAGGCGGCCATGTTTGCGTCCACGTGACCCCGGTGCCTTGTGGGGCTCCCACCGTGGTTCTCGCCACCGCGTCACGTCTGTTGGGATCCCACGGCCTGGGTTCACTCCGGTTGGCCCCGGGCAGTGGTGCCGCCCCTGTCACGTCTGTTGGGGCCGTACAGCTCACCATGGCCCGCGGTGACGTAATTGACACCGGGGTGGGATTCACTGTGGTGACCCTCACCGCATCACGTCTGAAATCACCCTTAGTATACACTAATAGTATGATATAGGCAGTAGTGCAAACACGAAGTTGTATAGAACTTATCACAGTGAACTGTATTTCCCCCACATTTTCCTGCCAGTGCCTTTGATTGGGTCCAGTGGTGAAAGAGTAGTTTGGTCTCTGTACCTATTCATTTTGGCTGTTGGTTATGAATGTTTTTAAATGATGGGAAATGTTTGTGATGGAGGCCATTGTTAGAAGTGGAGCTGATGCATCTTTCCGCTTAGTATGTGAGTGCACATACTTGAGTAGCTACATCAGTTAGCTGCTCAATTCAATGACTTTTTAAAATTTAAAATAATCCGAGTCCTTACTAAAGGAAAGGAGTGCATTGGGAGGAAGATGAAGATGACACAGAGCTATGCCTATGAATTTGTTGTGATTGGGAGAGCTCAGTGTAGATGAGTGGCTAGTTATAAGGAGAGAAGCACTTGGGAATTATTCTGATTTCTTCCCGTTGTACGTGTGCGTGGCTGTTTGGGAGCATGTAGGGCTTGTCTCATCATCACCCTTCACCCAGTGGCTCTTGCCATTCTCTTCCTCTAGGAAAATGGTCTAGAACAGTGATCATGATGTTGTAACTCTGCAGGAGCAGCCTTTTGTCTATTTATTTATTTTATTTATTTCTAAATATTTTATCCCGCATCCTCCTGCAGAATAGCAGCTCAGGGTGGCGTGCAACAATCATTACACTAAAAAATTTTAAAACCATAAAGTACAAAAGAGGGGAAATCAAATCAAAATCCTCCCCCGCCCCCATCTGGGGAAATGCACTGTGTGCGTTTGGGCATCCATTTGTACCACGCCTGAGTGTATTACAGTTTTCTGTCTTTGATGGAGTATGTGGTGATAGGCGTTGGACCTCTGAAGAGGCAAAGTTAGGCCTTGGAGAGGTATAACGGTATTTATACAGATTCACAAATTCATACAATATTGGGACTCTCATTGTTTATCAAGGTGGTTCTTCCTCGCCCTGGAAGCTGTGGTCTGAGGCTGTTGATAGGATGAGGGGGGACATCTTAAACAGTCAGCTCAAATAAAGTATCTTGCTGAATACAGGACTAAAAAGGACTTGTCTGATTTTTTTTTTTTTTTGATTTTTTTTTTGCACCCTGATGAAGATTTTGACAGCCCTGCATAGTGAAATGATCTTGATGTGTTGCCATTTCATTCTGTGCTGAATGTAGCCAATTTAAGCTGCTAGAATTTCTTGACATTCCTACATTGGCATATCTGAGTCAGCATCTTGTTGCTGCTATAGCTTAATTAAATTTGCCAGTTTGTGCCACAAGGATGGACACATTCTCCTATTCAGAGAGACAGCTGTGAAGTATTATTAAGAGCTGAGGACGTGATACTGCTCAGTATGAATAGCTCTTCAGACTTTTTCCTAGTGCTGAAATCAAATCTCTTAAATACGTTTTTCCGAGATCAGCAGTTAATGTTCATTTTGTTAACCTAAAATACCCTCTTTTTTTTTATTTATTTTTTTTAAAGATACTTATTGAAAAGAGTTTTTAGTAAGTCTTCATACACTGTAGTTGTTTTCAAGGACAAACCTTTTTTACAGGCCTTACTATTGCTAGGCCATTCCCCCCCCCCCCAGCCCCTGTTAGCTTTCTTCAGTAACTGATTTCAGCTCTATTTTGTGGAAGTCTGAATACAGAGTTCCATTCTTTGACAAAATCATACGTAAAGACAGTGTTATGGCTGGATCCCTCGCTGCATTGCAATATGTACTTCATCAAGTCTGGTGATGTTTCTCTGAGCTGAAGGTGGGAGTAGATCCAACAAAATAGTGGGCCATATTTGTTTTTTCATGAAAACCTGTAGCCAGATGTCTATCCATGGGCACTTAGAGGTGAACTGACTTCATATCAATTATGAACTAGATTAACAAAATGTAGATAAGAGTATTCTGGAATAGCACATCACAATATGTTTTGTCTGATGATGGGGAATCTAGGATCTTCCTAACTGTGAGTCTCGATTTTGACATGTGAAAAGTGGATATTTCTTAACTCTTTAACTTATTTTATTAATTTTTTTTCAGGCCTGTGGAAGAAAATGTAGATGTGTCAACAAATTCTGTAGAAGAAGAGCAGACTGGTAGCACTCAGGCTGCTGTTTCAGCTGAGGTGGAAGTGAAGCACACGACAGATAGTGTCTCTTTTCCAGAGGCCAGAATCTCTTACCCTTATTTTTCTAGGTTAAATGAGAGGGAGCAAAAGACATATTTATATCTGTTGGTTAAGTACACAAAAAAATCTGCATCCAACCTGGCCAATACAATAATTGAAAGAGACTATTTCCAGTATGTGGTGAGTTTTGTGCATTTTTTCTTCTAATATTTTTTGCTGGTGAAATAAAAAAAATAGGTCATTTCTACGGGGAAAAGATGAATGCAATTTTGGATGGTTTCGAAATCAAGAATTAAATTGGAAAATTAGGTGTGTAATCCTTAATGGCAATGACTCTCACTAGTTCTAGGTCCCGATTCTGCAATCACTAATGCTTGTGTAAATCTACTGAAATTGATGGGATTTTGCACATCAGGGTGTTTTCAGGGCCATAGTTAAAAGGAAAAAGAAAACGAAGTACCCGCCGATTCAGGTATTTTGTCAAGAGCTGGCCGCAGGGGGCACCAGCCGAAAGGGCAGCACTGAAAGGGCGCTGACTGTTTGTGGGACGGACATGGCAGACAGAGATTCTATCTATGAAGTATTATAGCAGAAGAGAGAAGGAACGAGATAATACTTCATTGCTGATGCAGGAGTGATGCCATCTGCTGGTTTGGAGTGTGGGAGCCCTCCCCTCCCTCCGGTCCCAGCGTGACTGGTTTTCTTTGCTGTTGGGATCACTGGTGCTTTTATTACTCTGTCTGCTTTTGAATGCCCTTTTAGTGGAATGGCTGCTGTATTAGAAAATACCATCTCTGCTCCAGGGCAGCTCAGTGCTGCCAAAGCTTTGACTACTCAGCTTAAAATCACAAATTTTATAATTCAGAGGAGTACTTTCCTAGGAGCTAAACTTCCTTCAGTCTCTATGGGGAATTTAAGTATGAGGAACAGCTCTATAGCCATTTTATTCATCATCTGGGAGGGGTGGATAAGGGGATACCGTTTAATAGAGCTACATTGGAGGATGGCGGCACTCCCTCTTTTTTGGAAGTCCCATCAGCTGTGAAAGCCAAGGATTTGAATGTAGATCTAGAGCTGCTAAATTTTGACCAGTCTAACACCTTGCAGACTAATTTGGGGGATAGTTTCATGACCTTTCTTGATAATTGTAGACCAGATGTCCAGGCCTTCAAATATTATAAGACAGGTCTGAGGGATGCCTCTGTGAACCCCCAGTTGTCCAATGGGATAGTATGCAATTCTTTGCAGCTTAAAGACCTCTTACAAAATGTTTTTGTCTGTGATGGATGAGTTGAGGAGTCATTTGCTTGCGGAGCTGGCAACCATCAACACCCTGTGTGGAGAGTTGAAGACCTCAGTGTTTGATAAGGGTCTATCTTCTCAAGTCCAGAATAGACTTGGGAAAATCAGTTTGGAGGAGATCTCCGTTCCTCACACAGAGTTTATCGTGATTGACAGTTTTAGCGAATCTGTAATGTCAAACAAGGCTGCTAAGGAGTACCAGTTAAGAAATCAAAATGTAGTCCTTGAGTTGGGTGGAGAAAGGAGAGAGTCAGGAGATTCCTTAAAAGGGAAAATTTGTGCCTATCTTGCCAAAAAGTTTAAATTTCCTTTTCAGTAGCTTCTTAAGGATGTTATCTATGTTAAGATACTTAATTTTCATCATGATGCCTAGGGCATGGATGAGAGTTTTGGCAGAGGAGACAGACAGAAAAGGGCAGATCTTAGCAATGTTGTGGAGGGAGAAGCGACAGGATTTGGCCAGGGAGTTCATGTAGGGTTTGAAGGTAAGGTGCGAGTCGAAGATGAAGCCCAAGCTACGGGCTTGGGGCACAGGGAGGATGGAGACCCCGTCAATGGCAATTCACAGGGAAGAGGGAGAGGAAGGATTGGGAGGAAGATAAGGAGTTCAGTTTTTGCCATGTTCAGAAACAGAAATAATTATTCTTATATAGGCATTCATTTTTTGCTTGTGGAACCATTATATTTCCTGTACGCAAACTAAAACTAAGCAGACAGCTCATAGGGTATTATTATTGTTGTTATTATTAACAAACATTTATATAGCGCAAGCAGTGTACCTGGCACTTTACAAAGTAATAAAATAGACACGGTTCCTGCCCCTAGGGCTTACAATCTGAGAGACAGGAGCTGGGGGAGAGACATAGGAAGGGGAAGGGGTCTAACATTCATGAAGATGCAAGGTCTCAGGTGCACGTACTTGGCTTGGTTACGATGAGGGTACTACAATTCTATAAACGACAGTGGGGATTATCATGCCTCCTCTGCTCTGACAGTTTTCAAAGCCAAGATCTTGTCTCAAAGCCTGTATGGAGATGAAATGGGGAGTACTAATTTGGGAGATAATTTTTTTGGGAGCTATATCCAGTTTATAAAATCCAGTTAATTTATTTATATTTATTTATTTATTTAATAAATTTATACCCTGCCCCTCCTGCCACGCAGCTCAGGGCAGCTTCCAACAATTTAAAAATACAATAAAAACCATTTAAAACACTCATAGTAATAATACTATTAAAATATTAAGACAGGGCTAAAGGCATACATATAATAAACAGTATAAAGTAAACAAAATTTACCTGCTTAAGAAGAAACTGAAGATTTTCTTCTTACCATATGGGTTGTGTTTGTGTCCATGCAATAGGGGTGACTTAGAAACTCTTCTTAATTACTTATTGCGCTGCCCTTTTTATTCTGACCTTAGGGCCACTTGGATTTATCCTCTTTCGATCATCTGATATTTTTATATTGGTCTGAAATAATACAATTTAATTTTCTCCTGGGTAATAAAACATGTTACTCAGTTGCTGTGTTCACTCTGAATGCAAATAAAGTAAGACTGGAATGAGATTAAAGTTTTTACTGTTATCTATGGTTATTTTTCTTTTTTAATGCTGTAATGTTTCGTTTAATTGTAAATTTTGGCAATCTAAATCTTTTTAGATTTTGTTATTGTGGTATTTGAAAAACTAACAATGAGTTTGAACTTGAAACTCAAACAATGTGCAAGTGAAAGAAGGTTTCAACATCTTTTTGTCCTTTTGGATGGAAGGAAGCAGGACAACACCACTTTATTTAAACACAAGGTCTGGCTCGTGAATTCCTTCAAATTCTATCTTGGAATATTGCAGAATGGAATTCATGGATTTAGAAACCCAGAGGTTATCACAATTTTTAAGAGCTATGACTTTATTTTACTCCAAGAAACTTGGTTAGAAGGGGATCTTATATGCAATGACTTTCAAACCTATACTTATCCCAGCGCAGTCCTCCTGCTGGGGTAGACCTAATGGGGGCCTGGCCCTGCTTGTGAGTTCCTCTTTAAGAGTTTCAGTTAAGGTCCTGACTAGTAGTCAGAAATTTTGTGGGGCTTGGGAACTCTCTTTGCAGGGATTTTATTCTTTTGTTCTAATAAAGGTGTATATCCCTCTGGCCCAAACTCCTTCATGTGATCCTCAATTGTGGATAGATCTCCATGAATTCCTAATCCAGCTAATGGAATCTTTCCTTATCACAGACATCCTTGTAGTGGGCAATTTTTACACTCAAACAGGGAAATTTGTGAGAGAGCAGTGGATTGTCAGCAATGAGGAATCCCTTTATGATTTTTTGGGATTCCACCAGGCTTCCAGAGATCAGCTCTTAAATAGGGTCAGGGACGCTTCTGTTGGATTTAGTGACCCATTTGAGACTTACTATATTAAATGGAAACACTCCTGGAGATGTCAAGGGTGAATTTACTTATGTTTCCTCTAGGGGCGCTAGTATTATAGATTATATTCGTGTTTCAGCTTCCATGTTGCCCTGTGTTGTTGATTTTGAACTAATTCCCACAGTGGAATCTGATCATCAACCCCTCCGCCTAAAGTTAGCTCTTCCCATAAATTTGAATTTTAGGTTTTCATCTGCTTTAGAGTATCATGCCCTTTCTGAAATAACTTTAAAACGTGTAAAATGGGCTCCTCAGGTTGAAGCTGAGGTTTCAACTGCCTTGAGGTCAGCCTGCAGTGAAATTAAGGTCTGAGATCTCGCTGGCCACTGATGAGTCAGCTATACCCTCATTTGAGGCATTAATGGCACTCCTGTTTCCATGTCTGATGTCCCCTTTTAGATTTTGTGTAGGTAAGCTTCCTCGTTTGGCAGGTTGGTTTGATTCTGACTGTATTTTAGCAAAACAGAAATTGAAGGAAGTTCTATGCGATATGAGGACAGGATGTGCGCTTGCTTCATCTGATGGGCTTTCCCGGTGGCAATACAAGGCCCTTTTATGAGTTAAGAAAGCTGATTTTTATAGAAAAGCTTGGTTGGAACTTGATAAGGCCTCTTCTGAAAATGATTCTGTTTCTGGAAGTTAGTGAAGAACAGACATTCATTAGTAAGACCCTCTCCTGAGGATAGTATCTCTCCTTCGGTTTGGGAAGAGTATTTTACCCATGCTTTCAATTCTAGTTGTAACCCTAAGGCAGATGTAGATCTTTCTCCCTCCCTTGCAGTGTTGTGATGAGTGGCCTCCTGTTTCATCTGTGGTAATCCACCTGCTGTTGACCCAATTGAAATCTGGTAAGGCTCCTGGGGAGAACTTTGTTGCCCCGGAGCTACTGAAATTTGATGTAGTCTGGTGGAGCATTATTTTGATTCCCCTGTTTACTTTTATTATTAGGATGGACAGGCTGCCTAAGGGATGGTGTAAAAGCATCATCATCCCTATTTACAAGAAAGGTTCTCGCAGAATCTTGGCGAACTATCAACCTAATCATCTACTTGATGTGATGGGAAAAGTGTATACCGATTTCCTTCTCAGAAAATTGCAGTTGTGGGCACCTATAAACAACATTATTGGCCCAGAGCAGGTTGGATTTAGGAAGGGTTCTTCGACAGTCGATCATGTCTTTCTGTTTAATCAATTATCCTTGAAATATGCCACCTTACAAAGGAAATCCTCTCTCTACTCCTCCTTTATTGATTTAAAGGCGGTGTTTGATTCGATCAATAGAGAGCATTTATGGCGGAAATTAACAGCAATGGGCCTGGACCAAAGACTTGTATTTGATTATCATTTGCCATCACCAGTCTTCTTTACAAGTCTGGATTGGCAGCCAAGGCCAACTTTCTTGCTCTATTCAAACCCCGTATAGAGGGGTTTGGCAGGGTTACCTTTTGGCCCCTATGATGTTCAGTCTTTATATTAATGGCATGGCAGAGGCTTTACAGGACCTATCTTTTCATCCAGTAGTGTTACGACATCGATGCTTACCTTTCCTACTTTGTGCAGATTATACAATTCTTCTTTCCCAGTCCCAAATAGGCCTTAGGAGAATGATGGATAAGTTATGTTGTTTTTGTAAAGATGAGCTTCTAGAGTTTAACTATGGGAAGACTAAAGTAATGGTGGCTGGCTCTGACCACACAGGTCACAGATGGTGGATGAATGGGCATCAGATTGAGCGGGTTTCTCACTTTAAATACCTAGGGATAGTTGTCTCACCTTCTGTGACCTGGAACCGCAAACGTATCTAGCAGAGAATTGCTTTGTTTCTATTTCTCCTGCGGTGGAAGGCTGCTTCCCCCAGTGCTGAAGATCTTCAGGGCTAAAGTTGTGCCACAAATTTTATACGGAGCTCAGGTGTAGGGTGCAGTTTATATAATAAACTGGAACCTCTCCAAAATAATTTCTTGAGAGCAGTCCTTGCAGTGCCTTGTAATACCCCTATTGCGCTCTTTCAGGCTGAGTCTGGTCTTCTTCCCCTTGCTTCTGCAGTTAAACTGGCAATTAAATACTGACTTTGCTTAACCTTTGCACTCCCCCAATCTTTTTCTGCTTTGGTGTTGGAACTGGCACCTAGGGGAACTTGGCTCAAGGGGGTGAGGGCCATTTTGTATTCTTTGGGTTTCTCCCCTGAGGCCTTACTCCCTTTTAAGGTATTCAGCTGCGAGCAGTTTGGTACAAAGGCGGCTGTCAGATCAAATTCAAGCTATATTTGGTTGCTGCTATAGCTGCGCAAAAGATTGCTGTGGCCTATGGCTCTCTAAATCCTGATATTCGGTTCCCTCCCTATTTGGCTGATTTATATGTATATAAATTTAGGGGGGCACTTACATTGGGACGTTTCCAACAGATTCCTTCTGCTGTTACTATAGGGAGGAAGTTGGGTACCCCCGGTACAGCCGAGAACATGTAAATGCTCTCCTCAGAGCAGGATTGAAACAATTGATCACATAATTTTTGAATGCAGTTGTCATTGGGGATAAGTCAAGAAGTCAGCTTTTGGTAAATCTTGTTCCGAGGTCATGACCCGGTTATTACTTTGTGTGATGAAATTCCTGGCAGCAGCAATGAAGGGGTGCAAGTTGCATGTGTAACTCTGTAGTGGGTTCTATTTTTATTGGCGATTTGTGTTTTTTAGTCTTTTAATTATTATTGTTTGAGATTATTTTATAGATTTGATCAATTTAGTTTTATTGATTTTTAAATTATTTTTAATGGCTATTTGCTATCCAATAAACTTATGTCTGTCTGGTGAAAATGAAGTACTCAAAATGGGAATTTTAATTCTCCTTTTTACTTAGAAAATGAAAGAAATTGTGAACAATGAAGTTGTAGAATTTTTGAAATTTGCACAAAATGCTGCAAGAAGTTGTGCTCAGGATTATGATACCATCTCTGAAGATGCAAAGCTTTATACTGAGGTAAAATGTTGGACTCGCTCATTTTCTAGTAAATCATAGATAAAAATATTAAACAGCTTTAAAAAGATACTATTAATTGGTGAAAGCAGACTTATGAAGTTTAAATATGGTAAAAACGGGTAACTGAATATTAATCCTGAAATTTAGTTTGCTATCAGCAAAGTAAAGAGAATTTGCAAGCAATGATTTATACTTTTTATTCTGCTTATAGAATCAGTCTTTTCACAAATAAGTTTATATTGGTGACATGGAGCCCCTAGCTTATGGAATGTGTCTCAGTTAATTGTGAAGTGTGAGTTTGGGGAATCTGATACTGTAACAAGTATTTGGTCTGAGTTGTTTTGAACTCTGAAAGAAGAGAAGCATGTAGTTTAGAGCAGTTACAGGCCCATATTTTACATTTACAATTTCTTCTTTTGTGGGTCCTACTCCACCACATTTCCCCCCATGGTTCAGAAATAGCTTGGGTAGAAGTCGTGACCAAAATCTTGTCCCCTTTCTAGCATTATTGTTCTTTGGGGAGGGGGAATTAAAGATACATATGCATTTGTTTGAATTTGAATGCTCTCATGTTTTTTTAATTCTTTCTATTACACTTCTATTCATTTTATCAGCAGAGGATCCTACCTCATTTTGGTCACAAAATGTGAATCAATACTCAAAAGAAAATTCAGTGTTCTTTAGTCTGTGTTTTATATAGGGTTTTTTTTGGCTTCTGCCAAAAATGTTTTATATAATTCAGCAGAAGTGTGTGTTGTTTCAGAAGAAATGTGCAAAATGTTTAACACCGAGTTAAAAAAAAAGTATGTCACTACTTTTGATAGCAAAACTATACTATTTTTTTTCTCTTAAACTATTGTTCTGCAAACTGATATATATATAGATATATAGATATATATATTTTTTTCCTTTAGCAATTTCTAAGTTCTTGTATTGGACATGTGAAGAAGTATCCTGAATATTACACACTCCATGAAATCACCAGCATCATGGGAGGCAAGTTTAACACAGAGTTGACTTTAAAACTGGAAAAAAGTCTCCTTACCTTGGTAATATATATTTCTTTAGATATGTTTTAATGAGCCTGAATGCATTACACTATGCCACCTTGTTTATGAAAATTACAGCAAGTACTTTTATTGTTGGTTACAAATGGTAAGATATATTAGTTATGTAATATTTACAAAGCTATCTTGAAAATAGGAAATAACTTTTTAGAATATTTTTTAAAATATAGGAATATTAATTTTAATAGAGCATTTATAGAGATTTGAAGCATTCATACTAAGGTACATGCATATCAATGCAAATAAATGTTCAATTCTTCTGCGTTTTTTTAATTTAAGGGAAAGGCAAGACTTCTTAAGCAAGTCACACCTTCACAGCTGCAACTACCTGTAGATTATAAAACTGTAGTAAACATCAGAACTCCAGAACAAAAAGCTTCTGCATTGCACAGTGTAAGTAACTCATTTGTCTTTATGAATGTATTTGAATAAGAGGAGCTTTTCTGTCCATTACTGTAGTTGAAATTGGAGCGCAGTCCTCACTCTAGTGAAGTCAGTGGGAATTTTACAGTTGACCTGCACTGGAGTCATGATTGCACCCATTACTATGTGGTTTTCTGTAGTGACAGTTGTTGTTCCATTTGTAAACACTAGAATAAAAATCAATAATAGTCAGAAACAATCAGTAGTGTGTAACTTCTTTGTGCTTTATGATCTCATGGATATAAATGACGCCTCTGGGTGTATTTCGATTAAGGTCCTACTGTGCCATTCATTTCATAATGTTTTTCAGAATTGAAAGGTCTTGTCTAAACAGTTGATTCCCTCTTTACAGTTGTTGGATAAAACCTAATAGGCAAGACTTTTGCAGACTAAACAAAGTAAAATAATAGATAATTACATAATTATATTTGCTAGCGGTCATGGATGTTAACTAAGTTAAAATTTTGTTTGGCCTTAGTGCTTGAGGGCAAGGAGCTTTGTGACTCCTGGAATCAAGCTGGAGAGGGTGTATGTTTGTGTGTAGTCATATAGAGACAGATGTCTGTTAACTCTGAATTTAGGGGGTTCTAACATCTTTTTTTTCTATTCCTCTTCAACATACCTGGAAGATAATATACTTTGAGACTACGGTACTACCCCATCACCTTTAATTTCTAATGATTTGTTGTGGGGTATTCTTACTTGTAAGGTGATGGCATTCTTATAAACAAACATCTTATTTGTAGCTGTTTGCCATTTGATCTTATCAGAATTACTAATTGTGGTATATTGTGTACATAAGTTTTACTGTAATGCAATTGTCCAGTGCTTTTCCCTATCCATTTTCCATCAAACAATTCACAATATCAAGAATCTGCTTCAAGTTATATACACGACTCAGAGATTTCCATAAGGTCTTACCTAAACATTTTCTAGTACCAAGCACAGATCTTTATTGAAGTTTGATGAACATTTGACTTTAAATGTATTTTTAACATATGAAATAAATGTGTAATAATAATGAATGTTTTATCAAACATGTTTCTAAATTTAATTCTTGTTTTCTTTGTATTTTCACTATCATCTTTCAGGATATTAGTTCAGATCCAAATGCTGAAAAACTGGCTTTGAAATATTGCCCCCAAATAGCATTAACTAGTCATTCGCTATTTACTTTGTTGAATAATCATGGCTTGCACTACAAGGAACAGTGGGAACTTCCAGTTTCTGTGAAAATGATCCCTGTTGCAGGTAGTTACTTTTGGTTTCTTTAATAAAACTAAGGAATTTTTTTGTTCCTAAAGATATTTTACAAGCTTTGCATTTTCATAGTTGCTTTCAAGATGTATGCAGACAGCAGAACTTGAAATTCTTGTCTAAATAGTTGATTCCCTAATTGAATATTCATGCATTGATTGCAAGTAACTCTAAACGATGTGTACATCTTTCATGGTTTATAGAAATGCTTAGATCGCCCTGCTTCTTTTTAATGTTCTGGGGTATAATTTTTCAGTAACCCCACAAGATGTTAATCTTTCTGCTTTTTTAAACCAAATGGACATGAAACACTTCAGCATCTAAAATCTGTTTTTTCTTAATGTGGTAGCACAGCCAAATCAGTCTCATAACAAAGATGGCTAAAAGAAAACAGAAGATAGAGAATGGGTTCCTTTTTCTGTCTGGTGATTGGTGAATCTGGATTTGAATCTGCTTGTGGGCATAGTTGTGGTACATCACTTGACTATGGGTATTTTCAGACGTTACGTGATCACGCTCAACCACAGTGAACCATGGTCAACCCCGCGGCAGGGCCAAGGCGCCCTGAACATCTGTTTGGCGGCTGCCAGATGTTCACCACGCACAATACCCACACGGGGTCAATTTCAACCACGCTTCCCGGGCTCCCCGCGCCAATTCCCGTGGACGCGTGGTCAATGAGATCCCCACCTGGGATCAACCAAACGTAACGTCTGGACGGCAAACACCGCCCGGGATCAAAGGAAATGATCCCCAGGCGTGGGCAATGCACGTAATGGCGCTGCCAGGCAACCAGCATGAACACACTCACCGGAGGGAGATTTAAAGGGAAAAACGCAGCTGGCTAACGTGGAGGGAGGAGGAGGAAGAGAGTGGTGGCGGAGGAGAGAGCGAGGGGCGAGGAGGAGGTGGAGGCGGAGGAGGCAGGGGCACTGGTGGGGGAGGGGGAGACAGCACAGGAGGGGG
>QEPC01011805.1:407855-459956 GCA_003113815.1 Sphenodon punctatus | reverse complement strand
CCAGCCACAGGGCGCCCAACAGCCCCCCCCCCCACTAATATACTTTCCCCCCCCCCCCGCCCATAGGCCACGGACCACCCCGGGACAGCCCCAAGGTGACAAAGGAGTCAGCCGCCGAGGAGCCCGCCCAGCAGGCTGAGGGAGCAGGTGAGGCAGCAGGTCCTGTATGGAGGGCCCGCCAGGGTTCACCAATGGGCTAACTGGGCATGACGAGGAGAGGGAAAGGGAAGGGGCGTGGGGGCGGAGGGGCCGGGTCACATGTCAGCGGGACCGCGGAGCCCCTGGGCTGTATTGGCTCAAGGCCAGGGGCCCATGACTTGCTGTAGCACAACCTCCTCTACCCACAGGGCAACCCCAGCACCCAGCTGCCCCAGGGCCCGTGCCTCCAGCCGAGCGCATGAGGCAGCACTGGGCATGGGTCCGCAGGTGCAGGGAGGAGCAGGCGGAGGAGATAGTCCGGACCTCGGAGGAACGGGGAGAGGATTGCGGCCGTGGGCCGGATGGAGGCGGCCATCGAGCGGTCCCTGGAGTGGGTGGAGGAGCAGGACAGGAGGCTCCAGGCCGAGGTGCGCCTGGAGAGGCGGCGGGAGCGCAGGAAGCGCAGCAGGCAGGAGGAGCTGCTCGGGGGGCTGAGGCAGGACATCAGTACCATGGTGCGGGAGCACGCGCTCAAGATGGACAGGTCCCACGACATTGGGACCTCATTGCTCCTGCACGCCGGCACAATGTGTGCCTATGTCATGTCTGGCGGCCCCCTGGGCACCCTGTCTGCCCAGGCACCCAGGGCGGGCCCCTCCGCGAACCTGCTCCCTGGCCTGCCCCCCCAGCCGCCCCCATGCCCTCAGGGGCCACGCATTCGCCTCCCTGTGCCTGCTGGCCTCCGGACGGTGCAGCTGCCGGGGGGGCCCCCGGGGCCTGGCCACCGTACCAGGGCTGCCCGAACCGGAACAGGAGGCGGCCCGGGACATGTCTACCAGCACCAACAGCGGGGGGGAGGTGAGCTCTATGAATTCCATGGCCCAGACCAGGCGTGCACAGGGCTGTCCCAGGGGCCGGGGCGGAGGGGTAGGGCGGTGTAGTGGGGGGCAGAGGTGGTGGCAGGGCACAACCGGTTATGAGGGAATGGGTGTCACTGTACACATGGGTCATAATAAAGGTGTAAATTGAAAAGTGGCTCCTGGTCCTGTATGTGGGAGACAGGGGGGTGGGGCAACCGCAGGCGTGCAAGGACCGGTCAGAGGAACCCCAGGGGATGGGCCGGAGCGGTGGGCACCCCCCCTGCATGGGCACTGTCCTCCACGAGCGCCTTGTGCGGCTGGATGCCATCTGCCAACAACACACCCCCTCTAGTGTTTGCACCACCTTGGCCTTGGAGTGCTGATTAGTTGGTATGTGAGAGCTATTGTGTTGTGCAGCTGTGGTGGGCCGCACCTCACACCGAGCGAGCTCTATTGTGCTACAATGTTGCGGCCCATGGCCGCTTTCCCTGTCCTTGGGACCCCCGGGAGGCCCCTCGGCCCCGGAAGGTGTGTGAGGCCCCCAGAGCTCCGTGCTATTCTCCCCAGGCGGTTGGACCATGGCTGCTTGTCCATCCATGGGGCTCCCACTTCCCGTCCCCCATGGGGCCCCCCGTATCTGGACCTACACCGAGACCATGTTCCTCTGTGACCTGTGGCGTAGCCCTGCCATGCAGCTGCTCCTGGGCAGGCCGGACAGCCGCTCGTCCGCCTTTGCGAACCTGAGCTCTGGACTCCGCTACCTCGGCTACGAAGCGAGCGCACAAGATTGCCGGCTCCATACCGAGACCCTGGGGCTGGTCCGCTTCCCTGATGGGCACGTCCAGGTGAATAGGTGTTCACATGTGCCCTGGTCCGGGTCTGAGACCGTGAGTGCGCTGTGGGTGTGCAGCCTGGCAGCCTTTTCGCAGTGCCTTGCTGAGCGGGGCCCAGCCTTGGCCGTGTCCTACTTTGGCAGCGTTCACGGGGCGCGTGGGTACCAGCGCACACGTGTGGCGGTGTATTACCGGCTTCTGGGGCTGGGGCATCTTCATTGGCCCCCGGCTGCAACCTGCTGTGTAACGGAGTCTTCCGCGGCGGAGATGTCGGCACTGGGGCGGGTATGGTCCCGTCCAGATGTGCAGTTGGGACTGTCTGTGCATGACCCCTTCTAGGCTTACTACCTGATCGCCCACCACATGTCCATGCTGGGGTACCGCCGGGGCATGATCCATTGGCCCCCCCCGGTTCATCGGGCCGGGCACCCTGGGCCCGGGCCCCTGGCTGCCCCCAACGACTGCCTGTGAGCCCCTGGGTCCCTCCCTGGCCCCCTTGTGTCCTGGGCCGTGTGGGCTTCGGGACCTGCCCGTGGGCCTGACCCCGGTGCCTGCCACCACCCTGCTGTCACTGCCTTGCTGCCACGACGCCTGCGTGCCTGTGTGCTGCTGTTCCGGCTGTGTAACTGGGCCCCCTCTGGGCCACTCTTCCCCCTCCTGGGTTGCTTGTGTGCCCCGGGGGTCCGGGACCCAAGGACTGCCCCTCCCGACCTCCTTCACTGATGGGGCCACCCATACTTGGACCTGCTGTGCTGGACTGCCTCTCCTGGCTGCCGTTCATTTGCCCCTCGGTGGGATACCTTGACTGCATGTGCCTCCTGGGCCCTTCTCGGCCGGTTCGCTGTGACATCTGGCCGCCTGCTGTGGCATTCGCCCGAGCTGCAGGGCACCCCCTTTCCGGGACTGTGTTTGCTGTGGGGGTGCCCGTGGGGACTGTTCTGCTGTGGGATGGGATGTACCTGGTGCCAGTGTCTTTCCTATCCTCTGTGCCTGCTTGTGTGTGTGTGTGGTTGTGGTTGTGTGGGATTGGGCCAGCATGTGCTGGTGCTGTGGGTGCCCCCCAGTCCCTGTTGTGTGTGTGTGTGTGTGTGTGTGTGTGCGTGCGCGTGTGTGCCTGCTGTGTGTGGTACCTGTGCGCCTGTTCTCCCTCTCCCTCTTCCCCCTCCCTTCCCGTTTCCCTTGTGTGGGCGTTCCCTTTTGTGCCTTTTGGCTTCGTTTGCCCTCAGGCGGCCATGTCTGTGTCCCGCCCCTTCCCGGGGGATTCTTGGTGTGCTCACCACGGCTGGGAATCGGTGTAATGTCTGTTGCGCTGCCCCGGTCCGTGATCTGGCGGCCCGATTCCCATCCGTGGTCCCGGTCCCGTCACGTCTGTTCGGGGCTTTTATTGGCCCCGGGGGGTGGTCGATTTGTTCACCCCCACCGGGAATCCACTGTGGTGAACTGCCCGCCCATAACGCCTGAAATCACCCTATGCCATCTGGTCCACATGAGATCGGGTTAGAAATGCAGAATTACAGGCATAGTCTGATTG
This sequence comes from Sphenodon punctatus, assembly GCA_003113815.1. Lineage (NCBI taxonomy): Eukaryota > Metazoa > Chordata > Lepidosauria > Sphenodontia > Sphenodontidae > Sphenodon > Sphenodon punctatus. The sequence continues at coordinate 456,594 of QEPC01011805.1, read as the reverse complement.
CAGGATGACATTTCCCTCTCTCCCAATAGTATGAAATATTGGGAGTCCACATCCAATAGGTAGGAAGAATCATGTCTAGGGCTTAAAATGGGGAATGTGGAAGGTGCTCTGGGAGGGAATGAGAAGAACCCCAGTTGACAAAAATTTGGCTCCACACACTCACTGAGCTTCAGGGAATCTCCAAAATATTTAGTGACAAGAGGGAGAGGGCACCAAAGATCAAGATGGAGAGAGAGGAGATGCAAGAGGAGGGTGGGGAGCAAGAGGGGTGTTTTTAAATGAGCAAAGTGATGGGAGTGGGGTCTGGCCACAGCGTGGCACTGCTGCAGAACACCCACACAGGCGGAATGTGTGGAGAGTGATTCTAAACAGGCATATTCCAACGTGGCTACCGTGGCCATATAAACAGCCCCCACGAACTCCCCCTGCTGTGGACCATGGCGGAGGGAGAACATGCCAGGCTGGCCTTTGCAAGTGACATATTCTGGGCATGAGCCCTGAGGAACCCAGGCTCCTCACTGCTCTTGGTCAGTTCTTGCGACTTGCAAATGCCACTTCCCCCACCACAGTGCCCATGAGCGGTAGACCTGTCAGATGGCGTGGCTGGCTGCCACCATTCATACAGACACAGGCTCTGTGACTGCCCATTGCCACACATCCATTTCACCTGCCCCACAGCACTCTGGATTTCCGGTAGTGATCTGTATGTGGCCATGAGTAGGTGCTCCCTGATTAATGTGAGCGGGCATCCAGCCACTTTACCTTCAGACGGGCGGCCAGCTCCGTGGCTCCTGGGTGGCTATGTGGGGCAGTGTTCTGTTTGAAAACACCTGTGTGTGCATGTGGTGTGTGGAGGAGCCGAAACTACAACAGAAGAGTGTTGGGGGCACAGTTCAAAAAAGTCTGAGAACTGGTCTAGGGTATATGGTACACTGGTTAAAATCAAAGAAATATCAGGGCTTTGTGGCTCAGTGGGCGTGACAATCCATAAATTAGACTAGAAAACAAAGAAAAGAGCAAACCCAAAACGATCAAAAGAAGCAATGAGAGAGCTCAGTTGAGGTGCTTCTGGGTTATTGGTGAGTTTTAGGTTAATGTATAAAATCATCCAGAATTTACAGGGAGCAGATATGTTTAATATTAAGCAATATTATGTAGTTTCTCTTAATAACTGCACTTTTTTGGAAACTTCCATAATATATTTCACAGATGTCAAACCATTCTCCCCTAAATACAAGAAGGAGTAAGAGTGTTTACGCATCATGTTACGTTACTTGCTTCTATTTGCATGTTTTACATGTTGGCCTGTGCATTTGTATACAGTAAAGACTAGTTCAGATGATTTACAGAATGTTTGTCACTTTTACAACATTAATTGATGAGACAGTAGCCTGCTGGAGCATGGATTCGCTCCATGCAACCACTACTTGTGTGGTTCAGCAGATTAACCCAATAAGCGGGGCGATGCCATGTGTAGCCCACCCTCCACCCCCATGACTCACAGCCATGGCAAACTCTGGGTACAGGAAACTGCCTCTGTTGTGTTCTTAGTCTGTTTTCTTTTTGGAACGCTCTTTGGAGTGCTCCAAAAGTGAAAGTAAACAGTCAAAGTGCCAGCAAGAGTGGAGAGAGGGCTTGCTCTTCAGACCACTGGAGACGCTGGCACCTAGGACTCTGGTCCTGGCAGACTTGTATTCAGGCAGGGGCTGCATGCACCCCGATAGATAGGAAGCAGTCCCATGGACACACATTAGCCAGCACGGCAGGCTCCACGTTCTCCAAGATGACGCTGGGAGTGGCGACTAAGTGGTGGCCCTGTGTCCAATGGCAGTGAACGCCTAATAAACGGTGTGACCTAACGTAGGATAATGTGGGCTATTGCCTCGTTTTGTTTTCACCTTTGGGGGTCAGGTATGCCAAACTCAGTGCTAACCAATAATACCTCTCTTGGATATTATTAAACATAACTTTTCATTATATTAACAAGTTGAACCAAGAAGAGTAGGGAGAAAACAGAACTCTTCTGATGATAGGTACCTTTCCTGCTCAGTTCCCCTGTAAAAGGAATGCACTCTGTTATGGAAACCTCTCTCTCTTCTTTGAATGTTTCTATAACCTTAATCCCTTTATGACTGTATAGGGTTGACAGTCACCAATCCTGATAAATACAATCTCTTTTCTTCACTGGAGTATAGCAACAGCTGTGCTTTAGTCTTCCTCAGAGAATAAAGCTGGAAGCCTCTTTATAACAGTTTAAGCATTTCATCTTTTATTACAAAGTAACAGATGACTCAGCAGTAGTAACTAAATAGAAACCTTCAGTAATGTCTTTAGTGAATCCTGTTCATATAAGATAAATTGTTACTGATTACCAACAAAGTTATAGTCAATCTTTTAAGAGCCTCTTTTTCCCTCTGCCTAGTCTGCTGTTAACCTCAACTGCCCCTCACCTCCAGCATTCTCTCAAACCCTTTGAATCTGATTGGCTGTTCAGACTCTCCCAAATATTCTATGTGTGTAGCTGACAGCTGGACCTTTCTGTTACACACACGTATGAATGTGCTCAGCTTTCTGTGGTGGTCCATGTTGTGCATATTTGGATCTGTTTGTTTTACGGGTAGGAAGCATGAAAACTCAACTATTTTATAGTGGTCTTGATATTTTTTAAAGAAGCAGCCATCCACAAGTCATCACTGTTATTTCTGTTCATTGTTATAATGCTTTCCTTCAGTTTAAAAAGAAAAAATTAACATTGATGTTTAGCTGGAGATAATTTAATTCACACACTTGTAAATGAAAAAGATGGCTTAGTTTTCTGCATTAATTTGGAAACGAGATGTGAATGTGGTGGCTGCTTTGTATAGAAAAGTAAATTACTAATATTAATGAAATTATCACAATCTGTAAACTTTTTTAAAATGTGGGGGAGGGGACAACAAAGACGACCTGGTTGCTATAACTTGTCCTTTATTCTCAAGGAGAAAAACCAATAGCAAGGTCATCTAACAATTTAGACCATGTTGCACCTGATTACCAAGAATAGTAACAACCTCTAGAGATACTGCAATTAACATTGAGTTTGGGCACAGAAATATATTGTATTGCATTTTAATGCCCTTGCTTGTTAAAATTATAATCCTTGCTCTTCATTCATCATACAAAATGTTTCTTGCAGATGTTACATCGTACAGTATGGCAGAAGAATTGATTTTTAAAAAGAATTTATGAATTGTATAACTTTCTCTAAACTGGTTATGCATGCAAATATATAGTAACTGTTTTTGCTGTCAGAAGCTTGGTACTGGTCAGGTCTCAGTTGGAACACAGTGGGTGTTTTCTAATGTGACGGCTTCTGCCACCACCACGGACTTCTCCCTGTGGTGGCGAGAGCCATCACTTCGACTGGGAATTGGCCCGGCCACCAAACCAAAGTGACTGTGGCTGGGCCAAGGAGGGGGCGGGGAGATGCATGGACGTACACGCTAAAACAGGTTAAACCGTGCTGTCGTCACGTTAGAAAATGCCCAGTATCTGGTTTGGGACTCTATATCTTAAGAGAGATTTTTGACAAAGAGGGCTCAGGAGAGCAACAGAGGAGCTTTAAAAGGCTTGGAATGAAAGGTCTGTGAGGAAAGGTTGACGGATATTTAGCCTAGACTCGAGGAACAGCATTTCAGATACATAAAAGGCTGCTATAAGGAAGATGGTAACTAATTATTCTCCTTGGCCTCTGAGGGGAGCACAATTCTTAAATTGAATGACAGAAGATTTAGGCTAAATATCAGGAAGATTTTTCAAACCATGGGAATAGTTAGGCAATTGAACAAATTCCAAAGGCAGGGTGTGTAGTCCCTGGATTTGACTTTTATAATAATAGTAGGTTAGATTAACACCTGGATGGGATGGGATGGTGGCTAGGTAGAAGTTGTCTGGAAGGAGATCTTTAAAAGCCCCAACGTTCTATGGTTTTATAGGTTTTACTTGTTTCAGATTTTTGTCATGATTTTCAGCAAAACCTGCAGAGCCTTCAATTAATTTCTTACTCTTTAGAGGGCTACCAGAATGTACCGATTTGTGATATTTTAGACGTGTGACCTCAGGTGCAGTTTATTTTTGTCTAAAATGTGGTTTTACATAGAAAGGTGACCTTAAGGTAGGCAGGTGGGATTTTTGATTCATTGCATTTCACTACCTTCAGGTTATGTTGTCAGTGAAAATTACTAAAGGCTGGTAGAAATTCTAAAGCTAGTGTATTCTGAAGACATTGAGGTGGCATGGGTGAATATAGCCAAGGGCATGAGACTCAACCTGGAATGTTCAGTTTTAGGAACAACACTTCAAGAAGGGTGTTGGCAAATTAGAGAGGCTTCAGAGGAGAGCAACCAAGATGATAAGGGGGCTAGAATAACCATATGAAGAAAGGCTGTAATAATTTGATATGTTTAGCCTAGAAAACAGACAACTAAGGGGGAGGTGCAAACATCTAAAAAGGTGCCAGAGAAGAGATGGTGAATGTTTGTTCTCTGTCGCAGAAAACTGAACAAGAAGGAATGGACTTAAATTTGCTTCAAGGAATATTTTGTTTAAATACTAGGATAAACGTTCTAACAAAGAATTTCTGAGAAGTGGAGCAATTTGCCTAAGAATTTCTTTAACCATGATGTAGAAATCTCCTCTGACAAGGGCACTGTACTGCATATGTCAAGAGCAAACTTGATACTTAAAGCTTACATCCAGTTTGTGAAACTGGTAGTCCAAACAAAACACATATTTTTTCATTGGGAAACTTAATAACTTTGATAAGAAAAGTTGTAATTTATGGTGCAATTCATGTGGAATCTAAAAATAGCTTTATTATAAATTCAGTTCAGGATAGAGCTGCATTTTAGGTAGTGAAATTGCCAAATTTGTCATATTGCTGTTCATTGGTGCTCTGAGATTGCCATTCATTTCATTTTTCCATGGTATGCATATTTTTTTTGTGCCCACTGATAGGAAACATTATTTTTTACCCATTTTACTCCAATTTTAAACTGATTTTGAACACAAAGTAACATTCTTAATGAGACTTTTTCACTGTATTGAAGATCAAAACATTTTTGTTGTCTTAAAAGGTTCCAAACCAGTTAAAGTTGTTTATGTTGACCCACCTCTACCCAAAAAAGAAATTACAGTGAGAGAGAAGAACCAAATTTTCCATGCAATTCCAGCAGACTTTCTTGTGTCCAAACAGCAGAGTATTCCTGTCTCTGCTGTATTGATGGACAAACCAGTTCAGAAGACTGCACTCTTGTGGAAGGTATGGAGCTCTGTTTTTCTTTTCAAATACTTGCTAGCTTATTTCCATTTTTTTCTGTAATAAACAGTAGAGTCATGTTAAGTTGATTTGTTGGGATCTGTATTTTTTATTTTGGGGGGACTAATCAGTCATTCAGCTCTCACATAGTTAAATAAATGGAGCAGCGTAAGCTTTGTTCAAATACTACTTTACCCTCACAGCTAAAAATGTTACCCTTGAATAAATTAATGATTTTTTGACAGTGTATGGTTAAAATTCTGTAATATGCACTTTCCAAATCTGCAGTGCAATCCAGCAGCGCTCTTATTCCTGCCACTTATGTGAACAGCAGAGAAGAGAAGTGCTATACCTGCACTGCAAGCCCCACACTGGGCTCCAGTCTTGCATTGCAGTGCACAGCACTGCTGATCTCTGCTGTTCACCTAAGCAGAAGAGCTTGCAATGTGGGGAGGAGGGGGGCACTGCAAAGAAATAATTTGTGGAGCTCCTTGTATTTAATTTAGCATGCTGGTACACTTTATCACTGATGGTTTTTATTTTTTCCTCTTTTGCATGAAGGTGCCGCCTGATACTTGTCCATCCAGGAGAATTCAAACTTCTGATTATATGGATGTTGATTTTGACAATGATGTCACAGAACTGGAAACTTTTGGTACTACTTCAAAACCCTTGACCACATCCCGTACAGCAAGTGCTAAACCTGCTAATACAGTTAAAAAAAAATCAGACAAACTAAATATTGAAAGAGACCAGTTGTCTATCATAGACAGTGGTGTGGAAGAGCAAAGATATCAAGTTTGTGAAGAGAGATTTTCAGCACCTGATAATAACTATGATTTGAATACAACACGACCTTCATCAGTGAGTGGAGATATTGTGTGCTCTGACATGGAAGAAAACTCTTCCTCTAAAGATATTGAGTCAGATGAAGTTGTGTCAGCCGTTGAGAGAGGCGTTCTGTCCTCAAAAGAAACCCCGGACAATGTTATAAAGTTAAGTAGTTTGGGTAAAAATGATAGTTTGAAGAGAGACACAGATGCTGCAGAAGCTGCAGAAACTCCTATTTCTTACTGTGCTAGTGACACTGACGACGAACGTTTGATTATTGACACAGAACTTGGGGGTTATTCTAAACCAAGTTCATTCAGTTCTAATCAAAATCCTGTAGCAGATACTCCAAGGTCTCCCTCCCCCATACACACTCCATCAACAGATTTGGCTTGTTCTTTACAGAGTCCAGAACAGAAAAAAAATGTTTCCAGAAAACCTTTAAAAAGGTTATCTAAAGAGTTTGATCCTGTTGGGCAGATTTTAAAAATGCAAACTGAACTCCTCAAACCACCTTCCCCCAAAGTTCATGAGCAGCCACAAGCAAATGTTGAAAAAAGTTCTAATCCTCCAGCAAGTCAAGTGAATCCATTGTTGAATCCATCTCTAGCCTCAAGCTTGGAGCCTGGGAACGACACTGCTACAAATACCAGCAGTTTGCCTAAACCTACATGGGCCACACTCCTTAAGGGAGCTGAAAAAAGTAAGTACTTTGGTTTCTTATTCAACGTTAGAAGCATGACATAATGTGAGTCCCCCGCTCCTGGAGGCAGTTCCGTCTGCGACACAGGGCCCTGCGCCCCTGCAGGGCCTGCTCTGGCGGGGTCTCACCATTGATGGGACAGTGCACGCCCCCCGCCCTGGTTGCCGTCTCCTGGGGCAACTAGCTCGGAGCGCTTGCAGGCGCATACAGGGGCGGGGCCTTCCTGTTAAAAGCCCAGTGCTGGCTCCAGCACGGCGCTGGTGATTGCGGAAAGACCGGCCCCTTGCGCGTGGAAGCTAAGTTTACTTTACTGTTTGTTCCTTCTGTGCTTGTGTGAGAGAGTGAGCAACCGTCTATAGCCCCTTGTGCGTGTTTGACCTTATGTTACCTTCCCTGCTGGAGTGTGCGATTGAGTCAGCGTGTCTGGTGAGTGTGCTACCCCTCCCGCTCCTGGGTCATGTCCCTACCTGGTTGAGAGCCCCTGTCTCCCTTGCCCTTCCCCCTAGGGTTCACCCTTGCCTTCCCCCCACGTACTATTCCTTCCCTTTGGCCCTTGTGGGATTGCAGCATGTGCATGTGTGAGGCAAGGCTTGGCTCCCCTCTGCTCCCTGGCGCCCTATAATGATAGGGGCCTGAGTTCTCAGGAACTCCTAAGGTCACACTTCTATCCTGACAGGCACTTACTCACCGTTACACCCTCCCTGAGCCGGGGTCGGGCCATAGCAGCGAGTGAACCCCCCCGTTGTGAGCGAAACCCCCCTATCCCGGTGACAGAATCACCAGCCTCCCTTCAGTCTTTGGTCAAGGACCTCCAAACTAAGCAGGGAGAATTGACCACAGCCATCACCCAACTTCAGGGTGCTGCTGCTCCAATAGCTCCCCCTCCTGCGGTGGCAGTTCCCCCACCGCCTCCGGTGCCAGTAGTCCCACCTGCCTCCGGGACTCCTTGAGAGCTTAAGGGTCCAAGGATCGGTACATTCTCAGGGGATAGGCGGGCGTTCCAGGGGTTTCTAGCCCTTTGTAGGCTTACCTTCACATTGCAACCAACTATGTACTCCACCGACGCCTTAAAGGTGACATTTATTATTGGAAACCTTAGTGGCACTGCCTTAGAATGGGGAACCACCCTTTTAAAAGGGAATAGCCCCTTATTGTCCAAATATGATGATTTTCTCAAAGAATTTGCCTTCCTCTTCGATCATCCCCACAGCACTCGAGATGCAAAAACCATGATCCTGACCTTGAAACAAGCCCGAGGAGGCTTGCTGGAATACATTACGTGTTTCCAGCAACTCGCCCTCGAGCTCCACTGGCTTAATGACGTATTAAAAGTTATGTTTCGTAGAGGCCTGGGAGAGGAAATTAAGGATCAGCTTGCGTTTGTGGCACTCCTGGAGACTTGGGAGGGTCTGGCGAATTTTGCCCTCCAAATTGAGGAAAGCGAAAGCGCCGGCAGGAAATGCGACTGTTTTTAGTTAGCCGCCCTGTTCCCTAGGGGCGTTGGCTGTCCCAGCGGTGGTCCCTGACCCTGAACCCATGCAACCTGGAGCCTCTCGGGGCCCCTTGACTAGGGAAGAATGGGAACGATGTCGTGTCTCCCGTTTTTGCTTTTATTGTGGGGAACCCTTGCATTTTATTGGTGAGTGCCCAGCCCTGCCTCCCCATCGAAGGGAATCGGGAAACGCCAAGAGCCGGGACGGACAGGGGTCGCCCTGGGTTTAATACTGCCATGATCCCCTGTACTTAGACCTTCCCTTCATTCCCACCTCTGGGTCCCAGTCACCCTGCAGGCATCGCCACAGCGCTTCATGGTAGTGTGGGCTCTCATTGATTCTGGAGCCTCAGGGAACTTTATGGACGTTAGTTTTGTCCAAGACCGACTAATTCCTGTCCAGCCTAAGGTTCCCTCAGAAATGGTTCATTCCATTGACTTGATCCCCTTTAGTATCCAGACCAATTATGACCTGTCCCTGTCCCGTGGCTTGTGCTATAGGGGCACACCGTGTACAATTGAACTTTGATGTGGTCTGCACACCCTCGTTTCTTGTAGGTACTCGGTATCCCTTGGCTACAACAGCATGGCCCTCGTATTATTTGTTCAACCCGACAGTTCTATCTGGATTCCCCGCAGTGTATTCGCCAGTGTATGCAGCCAAAACCGGTGATCAGCTCTCTGAATGCCATACTCCATGAACATGCAACAGAGATCCTCCCGGATGAGTACGCAGACTTTTGTGATGTGTTCAGTAAGAAGCGTGCCACGGAACTACCAGCTCACAGGGCCTATGATTGCCCTATTGATCTCCTTCCGGGCAAGGAACCGCCATTTTGGCGCATCTATGCGTTAGTGGGCCCTGAGCTTCAAGCCTTACGGCAGTACATCAATAAAAGCCTGCAACAAGGATTTATTCATCATTCCTGTTCCCCGACGGGGGTGCCCATTTTTTTTGTGCCCAAAAAGGACGGAGGGCTAAGGCCCTGCGTGGATTATCGAGGACTGAACAGCATCACCGTCAAGAACCGATACCCCCTGCCCTTAATCCTTGAGTTACTTAACTGCCTCCAAGGAGCCCGTATTTTCACTAAACTAGACCTTAGGGGAACGTACAATCTCCTGCGGGTACAGCAGGGGAATGAGTGGAAGACGGCTTTTCGCACCCGATACAGCCTGTTTGAATACCTCGTGATGCCGTTCGGCTTGGCCAATGCCCCAGCAGACTTTCAGCACCTGATCAGTGATATCTTCCGGGACATCCTTGATGTATATCTCATCGCTTACTTAGATGATATCCTGGTATACTTGACCATCCGAGATCAACACATAACGCATGTGCGTGAAGTGTTGCGGTGCCTTCGGGATAATAAACTCTACTGTAAACCCGAAAAGTGTTCCTTCATCTCACGACTGTAGAGTTCCTAGGGTTCATCGTTAGCCCAACTGGTGTTATGATGGACACCTGCAAAGTCGAGGCTCTAACCCGTTGGCCGGTTCCCAAGGCAGTGAAACCATTGCAACATTTTCTTGGCAGCACTAATGATTACCGCCATTATATCCCTAATTACGCCAAAATTACTACTCCTTTAACACGACTTCTGAAAAAACACCAACCCTATTGTTGGGGCCCTGAGCAGCAATTCAGCTTTGAATACTTAAAAAGGGCCTTTACCACAGCGCCTTTGCTCCCACAACCCGACTTTGAAAAACCCTTTCACGTAGAAGCGGACGCTTCAGGAATCGCCATTGGAGCTGTGCTACTGCAGGCAGCCTTGGATACAGACACTTTATTGCCCTGTGCATACTATTCTAGGCAGCTAACACCTGCGGACCGCAACTACACAGTACTTGATCGAGAGCTTCTTGCCATTAACGCCGCCTTTGAAGTTTGGCAGTACTACTTAGAAGGTGCCCAGCACCTTGTTACAGTGATAACAGATCACAAAAACTTAAAATTTCTCCAAACTGCTCATATCACTAACGCCCATCATGCGCGTTGGGCATTGTTCTTCGCCCGATTTACTTTCACCATCCAATACCACCCCAGAAAGCAGAACGTCCTAGATGATGCTTTATCCCGCTACAATGAAGAGTGGCCCCCTCCCGGGCCACCTAAGGGCCCTATCCTAGAACGAAAAACCTTTGCAGCAACCTATGTGACCCTTGAGGAACTCCGACGGGCCAGAGCAAGGAAATACCCCACACTGAAGCTCAGAAATACACCAAACGAGATGCGTTGTTCCTACAACAAGGACGTGTAGTAGTCCCGCCATCCTGTCAGCCACATATCTTGTGGACTCATCACAACGCCCCCACGGCCAGACACCCGGGAATTGACCACACTCTACAGCTGATACAACAGTCCTTTTGGTGGCCTTCTGTAACTCAAGACATACAACGCCACGTTTCTAGCTGTGCGGTCTGTGCGCGAACCAAGATTCCCTGACGGACGCCTGTGGGACTTTTGCAAGTGACACCTTTACCCCAAGGCCCCTGGCAACATGTCGGCCTAGATTTTGTGGTAGAACTTCCTCCATCGCGACAATATACCACTGTCCTCGTCGTAGTTGACCACTTTACCAAGTTTGCACATTTTATAGCCTGCAAGGGATTACCATCAGCCAAGCACACGGCGTTATTATTTATCCGCCATGTACTTAAACTTCACGAATGCCCTCGAGAGATTATTAGTGATCGGGGAACGCAGTTTGTGGCGTAATTTTGGCGTTCCCTGTTTCAATCCCTCTAAGTGACACTGAAACCCACTACGGCGTATCACCCCCAAGCAAATGGACAGGTTGAACGAGTCAATCCAAACATGGAGCAATATCTTTGCTGCTATATTAATTACCTGCAGGATGACTGGCATACCTGGCTTCCTTTAGCAGAATTCACATATAATAATGCCCCGAATGCATCTCTTGGTATCTCTCCATTCTATGTTTCATACAGGTTTCACCCACACCTAGGGACAATTGAAACACCCTCTATTGACATCCCTGCGGCAGGAGCTTTAGCACACCACATCCATGATGCTCAGGCCCTTGCACGGCTTGTATTACAGCAGGCCTGGCAACATTACAAAACTCAAGCCAATAAACACTGATGAGATGGTGCCCCCTTCCTTCCTGGTGACATTGTTTTGATCGACCGGCGGCATTACCCATCGGCCCGTTCCACCTATAAATTGGATGCCCGGTTCATAGGCCCCTATCCCATCCTACGCCGTGTAAACAACGTAACTTACACCGTGCAATTACCCTCTCACCTACATATACACCCCACCTTTCATGTCTCGCTGTTGAAAAGGGCGGCCTCCCTGCGGGGTCTCGCTTCTACTCCTGACCCTGGCCCTCTCCTTTGTACGGCTGCCGGCCCAGAGTTTGAGGTACGGGCTATTCTTGATGCGAAATTGGTACGTGGCAAATTGCACTACCTCATTGATTGGGAAGATATGGCCCCGAGGAATGCTCTTGGGAGCCTACCACTAGTGTTGCGGCCCCTCGGTTGACCCGAGCCTTTCACCTCCGCCACCCTTTGAAGCCTGGCCCCGCTTGGGCCCTTGGCCGGCGGCCTCAAGGGGGGGCTATTGTGAGTCCCCCCTCCCGGAGGCAGTTCCGGCTGCGATACAGGGCCCCGCGGCGGCGCCCCTGCAGGACCTTCTCTGGAGGGGTCTCACCATTGATGGGACAGCGCACGGCCCCCCTGTTGCTGTCTCCCGGGGCAACCAGCCCCAGCACGGACTCCGTGGCCACGCCCCTACGCCTGCACGCACTGTGGGCGTGCCTCCGTCCCTGCCGCGGCACTCGGAGCACTTGCGGGCGCATACAGGGGCGGGGCCTTTCTGTTAAAAGCCCAGTGCCGGCTCCAGCACGGCGCTGGTGATTGCGGAAATACCAACCCCTTGCGAGTGGAAGCTAAGTTTACTTTACTGTTTCTTCCTTCTGTGCTTGTGTGAGAGAGTGAGCAACCGTCTATAGCCCCGTGTGCGTGTTTGACCTCGTGTTACCTTCCCTGCTGGAGTGTGCAATTTGAGTCAGCGTGTCTGGTGAGTATGTTATCCCTCCCGCTCCTGGGTCGTGTCCCTACCTGGTTAAGAGTCCCTGTCTCCCTTGCCCTTCTCCTCTTACCTCCTTCTCCTCCTCCACTGGGTAGCTCTGCTGCTGGCCGATAGGAGGCAGATGATCATGTTTTTCTTCTGCGCATGCGCTAGGAGCTACCCGGTTCTCCAGTCTGTTCATCTGCCTCCCGGCCGGTAGGACGCTTCCAGCGCAGCTCCCTGAAGAAACAACAACAAACAGTCAGTAGTTGTGGGGGAAGGGAATATTCCCTAACTAACCCCTCGGGGTATTTATGCGGCAGAGGTACTCTTCTCCGCTTCCCACTCTAACCTCCCCTTTTTATTTACTAGCTCCGGGGCGGCCCGGCCGCGCCCGCGAGCTTAAGCCGGGCTGTAAATTGACTACAAAGGAGCTTGTTTGCTTCAACAACAAAAACAAGCAGTTAAAAACAGCAGGGACTCGGGGACAGCGACGCTGGGCCTCTGAGCTTCCCCCGGCTAAGAGAATTATTTCTCCCGTGCTACAGGGCGGAGGCAGCCCGCCTGCTCTCTGTCCCTTGCACGCATTATCAGGGCAGTGAGAGAACACTCTGAGCCTATATAGGGCGGAGACAGCCCTGCTGGGCTCCGTCCCTACTCCTCTCAGCCCTCTTAGATCAGGGACAGCCACGCTGCCCCCCTGATAAGGAGCCCTAAACCCAGTCAAGGGTTAACCATGAGCCAGGCTCAGCCCCCATCGGGGACCCCCCCTCCCCCTTCTGATGCCACAGCTCAGGAACGGGACACCCAGGCACGCCTCACCTTCCTGGAAAAATCCATGGGAGAGGTCCTTTCTGCCTTAGGCAGACTAACGAAACCTAAGAGAAAGAGACTTCACTCTAAATCAAAAGCGATTCCTAAACCAGGGACCTCTGGAGCTCCCAGCAAAAAATCCAAACGTCCACCAGGTGGCGCTGGATCCTCAGCTTTGTTAATCTCCTCTGCTGAAAGTGAGCAAGGAGAACAAGCCACTGATATAATTCAAACTACTGAGCAGGATTCGTGTGATTTTTTTCTCAGAGTCTGACCAGGCACCCTCAGAGTTAGAGGAAGGGGAGTGGGTGGACCTGGCTACTGACCCAAAGGAAAGCCAGAGACACTTCCCCACTCAGTTTCGAGCTCAGCTGGTAGCTCAGGCCATTAAAACATTAAAATTACAGGAAAAATCCCCCAACCGGGATTCCTCCGACTCTCAGGAGGAAGAGACTCGGCAATACATCCCCTCAGTCCACGGTAGGGACCAGGGTCTCCCTTTGGACAAGGCTTTCGAGAAACTTGTCCTTCAGGAGTGGAAATCCCCAGATAAGAGTTTTAAAACAAACAAGGTCCAGGATACCTTATACTCCTTCTCTAGGAGAAAGGACCCCTTGTTCCGTCCACCTAAGGTAGATGCAGGAGCCGCTTCCCTGGCCAGACACACTGTATTCCCCACTGAAGGGGACTGCCACCCTAGAGATAGTACAGACAGGGCAATTGACGCAGCTCTTAAAAAAGCCTCGGAGGCAACCTCAGTGGCCCTAAGGGTAGGAATAGCATCCTCTTACATAGCTAGAGCCATGCTTGCTTGGCTACAGCAGATCCAAGAACCAGAAATTTCAGAGAGCAAATACCAGAGGTTGAATTCTAGAGTTTGCATGGCGGCCGCCTTCCTAGCTGACGCAACCAAGGATAATCTAACCTGGTCAGCTAGATCAGTAGCCAACAACATTGCAGCCAGACGTAGGGTATGGCTACGATCCTGGGATGGGGATGTCACCGCAAAGAATCTACTCACGGCTTCTCCATACAAAGGATCAAAGTTATTTGGCGTGGGCCTGGAGAAAGTGCTAGAGGAGGCTTCGAGCAAAGACAAAACGAAAACCCTCCAACAACTATCTACAAGAAGGGGCTTCTCTCGAGGACATTCCTTTCGCTTTAGGGGCTTCTCAGCCCTTTCCAGAAAATCCCAACCTCCCGCTCAGAGAGGTTACAACTTCTCCTTCCGAAACAGAGGTTTCCGACCAGGAAGATACGATCGACGCAGGTCCAGGGGCCCACCTGCACATCAACCCAGACAAGACTCATGACTATTACGACTGCCGGGTTGGAGGCAGGATCCAGCGTTTCCACGACGTGTGGGCACGCTCGATCACGGACACCTGGGTCCTATCCTGTGTAACACACGGATACTCCATAGAGCTCGACAGCCCACCTACACACAGGTTCCTGATCTCACCACGATCTCGAGACGCAAGAAAACACCGTGCCATGACCTCCGAGATCATGAGACTCCTCGACGCCAGGGCCATAGAGAGAGTACCAAAGTCTCAACATCGTTCAGGGCTCTACTCCATTCTCTTTCTGGTGGCAAAAAAGACAGGCAAATGGAGGGCAGTCCTGGACTTAAAGACCCTGAATCGACACGTAACAAAAAAGAGGTTCAAGATGGAAACCGTGAACTCCATTTGCCACCACATACAGAAAAACGACTGGATGGTATCTCTGGACCTACAGGATGCATACCTCCACGTCCCTATCCGAGAACCTCACCGGAAGTGGCTACGCTTCAACTACAACAACCTCCATTGGCAGTTCAGGACTCTTCCTTTCGGCCTATCATCCGCTCCCCGGACCTTCACCAAAGTTCTAATACCACTGATGGCGAACCTCAGGATGGAGGGCATTCATGTCCACCCCTATCTAGACGATCTTCTGATCCGGGCCCACTCCCCAGAGAAAACCATAATAGACCTCAACAGGACGATCTCATATCTAGAACAGCACGGGTTCCTGATCAACAGGGAAAAAAGTCACCTCACCCCAACGAGGAGATTGGAGCACCTGGGCACCATCATAGATACGAGCTACGATCTCGTGTTCGTTCCTCAGGACAGGTCAAATCGAATCCAGAGGCTGGTACGGACCCTCAGAGCCTCATCACGAATGCGGCTCAAGTCACTAGCATCCCTCCTCGGACTGATGGTATCGTGCACGGCCCAGATGACGTGGGGCAGATTCCACCTACGTCCCTTGCAGACGCTGCTAAAACCTTTTCAGCGAGAGCTTACAGGCGGACGCAATCCTTGGGTGCCCCTTCCGGTCCACCTAAAACACTCCATGTCCTGGTGGTTAGGTCCAGAGCAGTTTCAAAAGGGGGTTCCTCTCACGGAACCCATACGACACGTGATCACAACGGACGCCAGTCAAGCGGGCTGGGGAGCCCACACGTCGACCCTATCGATACAAGGGAAATGGTCGCAGGAGGACTCGCAACAGCAGATCAACTACCTGGAGCTGAAAGCCATCCGACTGGCACTTCAACAACTTTTCCCCGACGGGACCAGCTACCATCTTCTGGTCTACACCGACAACGTCACAGCAAAAGCCTACGTGAACCATCAGGGAGGCTCCCGGTCGCGCCAGCTACAACAGGAGGCAACCCGCCTCTTCAGATGGGCACAACACCACATTCCGTCCCTCAAGGCTCTCCACATCAGGGGACAGGACAACACGACAGCAGACTGGCTCAGCCGTCAAGCCTTACTCCCCCACGAATGGATGCTCAACCAGACAGTCTTCCGGGACATTGTGGATTGGTTCGGTCTCCCCATCATAGACCTGTTCGCAACCAAGACCAACTCCCAGCTGCCCCGCTTCATGACACGGGAAAGGTGCGTAGAAGCGGAGGCAACCGACGCCCTCAACCAGCCCTGGCCCGAGGGTCTACTATATGCGTTTCCACCGTTCCCGTTGCTGGCACGAACCATCGCCAAAGCCCGCAGGGAACGGGCTCTTCTGTTACTGATCTCCCCCTGGTGGCCCAGGAGACCCTGGTTCTCGGAACTGATACACCTCAGCCAGGGCCAATTCAGAAGACTCCCGCTGAGAGTAGACCTCCTGCAACAAGGCCCGATCCTCTGCCCGGACATCCGGACATATCAGCTGACAGTCTGGCGATTGAACGCTCAGCACTAAAGAAACGTGGATATACAGATCCGGTTCTCGACACTCTCCAGAGCTCTCGGAGACCGGCCACCAAGAGGGCCTACCAAAATACTTGGAGGGTCTTCGCCTCCTGGTCAAAACAGAGAGGACTTGATCCCAGACAGGCACACGTTCCCCAAGTCTTGGATTTTCTTCAGCAGGGCTTAGATAAGGGTCTTAGAGCTAACACTTTAGCCAGGCAGGCAGCGGCCCTAGACTCGGTCCTCAGAGCGGCAACTAATAGGACCATCTCTACTCACCCTCATGTTAAAAGATTCATTCGGGCGGCCAGACTCCTTTCTCCCCCGGTAGTTCATAGGGTACCATCTTGGAATCTAAACCTGGTCTTAGAGGCGCTAACAAAACCACCATTTGAACCCCTCAAACACGTTTCCCTATTCTTTTTGACTATCAAAACGGTGTTCCTGGTGGCAGTGACCTCAGCTCGACGAGTCTCTGAGCTGAGCGCACTCTCCATGGAAGACAATTTCTGTATCTTCCGCACGGACTCTGTTACCCTTCGTTTGGACCCAGCCTTTATCCCTAAGGTAAACTCCTATTTCCACAGGGCACAAGAGCTGGTGCTCCCTTCCTTCTGCCCCAAGCCAGTCCACCCTAAAGAAAGGGCTTGGCACAAACTAGACGTTCGGCGGGCTCTAAAAATTTATTTAGCCAGGACTAGGGCCCTCCGCAAATCCACGTCCCTCTTTGTAAACATCCGCCCGGGTCTTCAGGGCCTTAAGGCTTCCAAGACCTTGTTATCCAAATGGGTAAAACAGGCCATCATTGAGGCATACAAAGCAGGCGGGAGGATTCCCCCTTTGCAGATTTGGGCTCATTCCGTCCGTAGTGCTGCCACCTCATATGCTTTTAAGGCACAAGCCTCATATGAGGAGATTTGCAGGGCAGCAACATGGGCATCCCTGCACACCTTCGTTCGACACTACAAGATAAACACCTTCCAATCAGCGGAAGCAGCTTTCGGCAGGCGGGTATTGCAGGCGGTACTGGATTCTTCCAGTGCTGTCGGCTCCCACCCGTAAGAGAGGGGTCTGCTTGGATATATCCCAGCGGAGGAGGAGAAGGAGGTAAGAGGAGAAAGGAGAATTGGTTACCTACCTTTGGTGAATTCCTTTCTCTCTTACTCTCCTTCTCCTCCTCCGACCCTCCCTGCCAGACAGCATACAGTTCTTCTTGTACCAGCCTGCTACTTGTTCTTCCTCTCGTTCATCTGAGTTAGGCCCCGTTGGGCCCGAGTTCACTTTTTTCTGTTTCCAGAGTTGGTGTTACTGTTGGATTAAGGATACTTTTCTAGGGGCACTCGGCTTGATTACTGACTGGAGAACCGGGTAGCTCCTAGCGTATGCGCAGAAGAAAAACATGATCATCTGCCTCCTATCGGCCAGCAGCAGAGCTACCCAGCGGAGGAGGAGAAGGAGAGTAAGAGAGAAAGGAATTCACCGAAGGTAGGTTTTTAGATTATTTATTTAAGGCTCTGGCTCTCGCCCTGGCCCAAAAAGTAAAAAAAAAACAGTACAATATAATTTTACCAATGATATAAAATACTAATAACAATAATAATAATAAAACAACAAATCACATAACACAACAACACATAACATTTCATGTTGGTAGAAAATTCTTTTTTTTTTTTTCAGGAAAAAGGGATTTCTAATAGTCATTTACTAATGGAAGGAGATTCTAAATCAAATTGCCAACTTCCTTTCCTTAACAGGGAGACCCATTACAATAAACAATAGGCCGAATAATATCGGTCAAACATAAGTCGAACATAAGTCAGCCTCCCTCTGGTACTCAGACCGAAGGTAGGTAACCAATTCTCCTTTCCCCCTAGGGTTCCCCCTTGCCTTCCCCCCACGTACTATTCCTTCCCTTTGGCCCTTGTGGGATTGCAGCGTGTGCATGTGTGGAGCAAGGCTTGGCTCCCCCGTGCTCCCTGGCGCCCTATAATGATAGGCACCTGAGTTCTCAGGAACTCATAAGGCCACACTTCTATCCTGACGGGCACTTACTCACCGTTACATCCTCCCTGAGCCGGGGTCAGGCCATAGCAGCGAGTGACACCCCCCACCCCCCCCCGTTGTGAGCTAAACCCCCCAATCCTGGTGACAGATAAAGAGGTATCCAGCTGCACAATGCTGCTCTGGGCCCTCTTGTAGATCTTTCAGGGAAAATTTGCAATGGGCTGTCTGAATCTTCCCCAGTGTCTCTTCCTGTTTTATACAGGTGGTTGACCAAAACCACCATGTGAGGCTGACTCCAACAATCAGTCAAAGCTTTTGGGCTGACTCCAACAATCAATAAAAGCAAATGGGATGCAGGCCTTCTCCCAACCAAACCACACTTGCCTGCCAGCAATTCCCAATCAGCCGTCAGCTAATCAGCTAACTGCTTGGTTGCAGATTTGGGGAAGTCCTAAAGAGGAATAGCTAGTCCTTAAAGGGCTTGTATAGGTCAGCTTGCTGCAATGTAAAGTTTAATAGAAGGCAGCCACAGAATCTTTAATTTAGCCCTATTTTAAACACCATTTACAGTATGCTAGCATGTTCGCTTATTTGAAACATGGAGGTAGCTTTTGGAGTATAGGTATATTGTATTTGTGAGGTAACGCCAATCTTCTGCTTAAATACCCACAGTGGCGAAGGTTACTGTAGCTGTATTGTTTGATGGAAAAGTGAACAAAGCAATCTTATATCTATTTTGGTGTTGGGTCAAACATATGTACACAGTACACACACTTTTAGTACAAGATTCTACTTTTTAGACGACAAGTATTTTTAGGGCCGGAGAAGTTTTTTGGTATAATTTTTAGTCTATTAGAAGGTTCTTGTTCTTCTAATAAAATATAATGAAATGCATGGTTATAACTTAGAAGTCAAGTGTCAGATTCTTAAATGAGATAAATTATCTAATGTTATTAGAGAACAAATTCTTTAATTAAATTAAATTGAATGTTTAATTTTAATACAAAACAATAGGAGAGTCTTCCTTGAGTTTTCTTTTGGTTGCAATCCTCAAGCCACTTAGGAATAAGTGGTTTGAAGAATGTGTCTTTTTGCAAAAGAAATAATTGGAGGGTAAACTGAACAACTCTTGGTGCTTGAGAAATTGTTGCTGAACAATACTCAAAGAAAAGGGGAAGTACCATAAATACCAAGCAAGGTGTAGTAATGCAAATATTGAAGACCAGCTTGGTGAACAATGTTGATGGCATGAAAGGTGAGCAAAGGTGACTAACACCTGTTGAAAACTGAGAATGAGGGCTTGAGGTCCTCTTAAAGCAAAATGCTTGTGTTACTAGATCATTTCATGTAAGCATAGCCTTCAGTAAAATATTGTTCGTTTTACTGTGGATTATCTCAAGGTTAGTTTATTTGGGGATAAAGCCATTCATGGTATTACTGCTCCTACTTAGGGGATAAGCTGTCTCCTGCTGACTTACCGCACTAGATCAATTAAACAATGTTGATAGGTTTAAAGTACCACATGTTACAGTAAGGCTTGTTGGTAATATGCAATACTTTCTCCCCTGTGACATGTTAACACCAAGGTAACTTTGTGTGACTACCACCAAGCAGTAATATTCAACAGAAGGTGAACAAACTACAGGTAGAAGTGGTTACATGAACAGATTTATCCCCAATGTAAATTAACTCTGGCCTATTCAAGGGGGGTGTTTACGCTCAGCTAAGAAGTATTTGGTGTAAACATTTTCTAATGATGTGATGCCTTAACTTTGCTTTTAGTATAACTTAGTTTTAGCAGAACGGTTCAGGCTATAACTCATGTTTGACTAGATTTACCAGAATTTTGATCATTGTTCTGAAATGCATCCATTATCCCATACTCAGGTGAACAAGCTTGTTCTCATAGGACTTGATTCTCATTTACATAAGGGTTCTTTATATGGTTCTGGCCACAGGGTGTAAACTATCATTTTCTGAGCAATGTAAAGCAGCATCTATGGATTTACCTCTGGCGGCAGCAGCTGCTTCAGCTGGTTCTCCTGCTGGCTCGTGGCCGTGCTTTGCTGCCCTGGGATAAGGGAACTTGCCTTCCATGAGGTTCCCGGAACAGCAGCTCCAGCAGCGCAGCCCGAGCCAGCACGTCAGGGTCTTCCTCTGCGGGCACAGGCCTGTTAGGTCATTGGGCCCTACCCACAGAGGAAGCTCCTGACAAATCAGCTCAGGCTGTGCTGCTGGAGCTACTGTTCCAAGGACCTCAGACAAGGTGAGTTCCCTGATCCCAGGGCAGTGCGGCCAGGCGCCAGCAGAGCTCCAGGATTGGAGGGCGGGGAGGCACCTCCCATCACACACCCCCATCCAACCCAGGACCTCAGGGAAGGCGAGTCCCCTGATTCCAGGACAGTGCGGCCAAGCGCCAGCAGGTCTCCAGGCTGGGGAACATTTGGAGGTTAGGGGAAGGCACTGGCACACACCCCCATCCAACCCAGCCCCGGGGGAGAGGAGGGGGACCAGGATAGGAGAGGGACCTGAACATGGGCATGGATCCTCTTTTTTAAAAAAAAAATGATCCGTGCCCACCAAAAAACCATGTAAAAGATCAATGGGTATTTTCAGACGTTACGGGGCCCTTTGGCCCCGTACCGTATCGAACATCTTAGTTCCCCGCCGGGGTCACCCCGGCACGGCCCAACAGACGTGCCGGGGGGATCCCGGCGGGGAAAGTGGGAGGAGCCGGGGCCGCGCGGCGCAACGTGCGGCCGCACGGCCCCGCCCCCTCCACGCACCCCGCCGCCCGCCCTCCGAGGAGACGGGCGGGCGGCGGGGCCAATGCGGCCGCCGCGTCTGGCCGATCGTGCCACGGCCCGGGATCCCGCCGGGGATCCCGGCCCATGGCACGCGAACAGACGTTACTTTTTGGTCGCCACGTCCCGCGGTCCATTTGACCACGCTTCCCGGGACCTTCCCCCGGCTAGCCCGGGAAGCGTGGTTCAAATTGACCCCGTCTGCAGATTCAGCGTGGCCAACATCTGGTGCACGCTGTGCAGACGTGCAGGGGCCTTTCGCCCCGCTGCGGGGTTCACCGTGGTTCAGTGTGGTTCAGCGTGATCTCGTCACGTCTGAAATCACCCAATGTGGGCATGCAGCCCATGTTGATCTTACATTTTACACAATTTCACGTTAGATAAAATTTAACATGAGATTATGTAACGTGGACAAGTGGCCATAGACCTACCAAACTCAGTAGGCCTCTCAAAGATTCTTCTTGTGTGTCAGAGTGAGGGGATGAACTGGCACCAAATCTGGGAAAGGGATACAGTGACAAACTCATCTTGGCTCATGTGTCTAGTATAATTCTTCTGTCTATTTCAAGAGTTTTCATCAGCCTCTTAAATGGATTGTGTTATGCCCAAAAATACAGATGACAGCAGTGTCCTGCTATCATGACCCAGCCCAGGGCACAAAATCCTGAGTGACACCTTCTTGGTCATGTCAGGGCACCAGACACACTTGCCTACTGCCGGCCCGTGAAGGGCGCAACAAATATGTGGACAGCTGGTCCTGCTCCTGTGCTGCAGCCCCCCACCATGACAGCTGGCCATGGCAAACACAATCTAGACTGAGTCACACCACACTGATAGTGCCTGCAGTGGCCCTGTCAGGTTGGCCTTAACCAGGGTTGTGACGTTGGATGTTTTCCCGAGGTCATAGCCCAGGATTTCCACTGATACAGTCTAGGGCAATCCTGGGCCAACATTTGGCAGTGCCTCAACGGATGTGCCGGTGGCCCACAGGCCAACCTCTAGCAGTGCCTCAATGGATGTGCCAGTGGCCCGCGGGTCAAAGTGGGCCACTTTCATACCTATTTTTACCCTGCGTGTTGTGTGTCACATGTGGGCAGTTGTGTGATAGCTGCAGTGCAAGTGTGTTTATGCACATAATATGCTTCAATGATTTACCTGGGTGCAACCACCCAGTGGCCACCCACTTTGTCCAAGGGACCTCCAAGAAGTGCCCCCCCCCCCCGACGACCACTGGGACCGATCAAGAACGCATGAAGTGAGGCGGTCCCACAGGTACGTAGACCCTAGGCTGTGTAGGGCTTTATAGGTCAACACCAGCACCTTGAATTTGGCCCAGTAGACTATTAGCAGCCAGTGCAGTGCTCAGAGCACCGGTGTCATGTGTTCCCTGTGACCGTTCCCATAAGCAAATGGGCCGCCACATTCTGCACCAGCTGCAACCTCCAGACCAGCATCAAGGGTAGCCCCACTTAGAGCATGTTGCAGTAGTTTAATCTTGAGGTGGTCAAAGCATGGATGGTGAAAGCAAGGACAGAGTCGAAGATATATGGCCGAAGCACTCGGACCAGATGTAATTGCAAAAACACACTCCCCACCACAACTGCCACCTGAGCCTCCAGGCGGACCTGCGGCTCAAGGAGCACTCCCAGACTCCGAACTTGGGAGATCAAAGGAGGGTGGACCCCATCAATGACAGGAGACTCCACCACTCCTAGGCCCCCCAAATCCTTGCCCACAAACATCACCTCCATCTTGTCAGGATTCAACTTCAGATTGCTCTCCCTCTATTATTATTATTATTTATTAGCTTTTATATAGCACCAGCGATGTACCTGGTGCTTTACAGAGAATAAGATAGACACGGTCCCTGCCCAAGAGCTTACAATCTAAAGACAGGGGGAGGGGAGACAGGGAAGGGGGAAGAGAGGGAGAGACAATGGATGCAACATTAATGAGGATGCAAGAACTCCGGTACATGTTCTTTGCTTGGTTACAGTAAAATAGGAGTTTGCAGATAACAGGTAGGGGATAATCCTGGGTGGGGATGATTAGCAGGAGTTAGGAAGGGCGGAGAGGAAGAGGTGGGTTTTGAGGAGGTGTGTGGAGGGTGGGGGCAAGGCGGACAAGGGCAGGGAGCGAGTTCCAGGCGTGCGGGGCAGCGAGGGAGAAGGGATGAAGGCGGTTAGGGGAGCAGGGGAGGCATGGGAGGGTGAGGGAGGGGATGGAAGATGAGTGGAGTGCTCGAACAGGGATTTGGAGGGAGATCAGGGCAGAGGTAGGGGGGAGCAAGGTTGTGAAGAGCTTTGTAGGTGAAGATGAGGAGCTTGTGCAGAATACGCTCAGGAAGGGGGAGCCAGTGAAGGGAGGAGAGGAGAGCTGCACATGGTCAAAGCGACGGGCTAGGTGGATGACCCTGGCAGCAGAGTTTTGAACAGAGATGAGGGAGGAAAGGTGAGAGTGAGGAAGGCCAGCGAGGAGGAGGTTATAATAGTCAAGGCGTGAGATGACTAGGGCATGGATGAGAGTTTTGGCAGAGGAGACAGATAGGAAAGGGCGGATCTTAACAATGTTGTGGTGGGAGAAGCGGCAGGATGTGGCCACGGAGTCAATGTAGGGTTTGAAGGTGAGGTGCGAGTCGAAGATGAAGCCCAAGCTATGGGCTTGGGAGATGGGGAGGATGGAGACCCCGTCAATGGCAATTGACAGGGAAGAGGAAGGATTGGGAGGGAAGATAAGGAGTTCAGTATTTGCCATATTCAGTTTGAGGTGGTGTTGAGACATCCAGGTGGAGATATCAGAGAGACAGTTGGTGAGACGACCTTCAACAGCCCTACAGCCACCAAACAGTGGGTAAGCACAGACATCGTTGGGCCTGCGTCTGATGAAAATGAGAGGTAGAGTTGGGTGTCATCAGCATACTGGTGATACCGCGCACCTTCAGACGCCCTTACGAGCTCCCCCAGTGGCTGCATGTACACGTTGAACAAGAGCGGGACAGAATGGAACTGTGCGGGACTCCATACATGAGGTCCCAGGGAGAAAATGTACAATTCCCCAGGACTACCCAGTGAGTTCTCCTGGTCAGGAAAGAGCGGAACCATTCTAAGACAGTTCCACCCACCCCGACACAGTCCCGCAGGCGGCCCACCAACACCTCACATTCAACAGTGTCAAATGCAGCCGCCAGATCTAATAGGATCAACAGGGTCTGTCAATCCTGGCCCATAGCCAGGCGGAGGTAGTCGACCAGGGCCACAAGTGCTGTCTCAGTGCCATAACCCAGATGAAAGTCGAACTGTGAGGGATCCAGAAACCCAGTGCAATCGAAATGCACCTGGAACTGCCAAGCCAGTACCCGCTCAATAACCTTCCCTAAAAAGGTTGTAGGGAACCTTGTGTGTGCACAACTCAAAGGAACCAGGCAGCTACATAGATACTTTTAAATGGGCGATGGCCGCAACTTTATTGCAACAGTAAAAAACAGTAAACAGACACCCAGACTAGGGCATAAAACCTGTGATCTATAACAGTGGGACCACGCCTAGACCAGAAGTGGTGCCGAGCTACCCCCCAGTGCCCCCACCCGGGTGACCAACCTCCCCTGCCAGGTCACCCTCCCCATGGAGGGAAGGGTCAGCAGTATTAACTCAACCCAGCTGTACATAGCCTGGAGTTGGGGGTCCTCCGCTGTCCCCCAGCCCTTACCACCCCCCAATTTAGGCAAATGAAGGGGTGTGTGCCATGCAGCCCCACTCTTAAGGAGCTCTTCCCCTATCGTCCCTGACCTGTTATCTGCCACAAAAAGGGGGCGCAGAGTTGCCTCTAATCCCCGTTACACCACACAGGTATGCCCCAGGCGCTGCTTAACACCCTCTGCCAGATCTGCCAACCAAATGTGGTTGCCCTCCTGTGACAAGTGAACCTCATCTTCCAGAAAGAGGCCTGGGTCTTGGGAGGAAATCCTCCCATGGTGGATCACAAACCCACCAATGCTGCTCATTGCCCCCCCATATTGGGCCTATTGACCTTCCTCTTTGTCCTCTCGACCTTCCTCAGGTGGGAGGCATAACACCAGGTTCTGTGCTCTAGCATCTCAGACCATTCGATGGCTGTGCTAGATCAAGTAGCGTGACGCAGGGTCAAGGTGGCGCACATGTGGCCTGTAAGCTGGAAAGCCAGTTCTAGGCCAAGGTCATTTTCACCAAGGTGAATGATCAGAACATCCAGGGGGGAGGTGCTGCCCGACGCCCTCTTCGGTTTAACTCAGCCCTTGGGTAAAGCCCGAGATGCTGGCCCAGGCCGAAAGAGGCTGTGTGTGCGCCTGCCTGCCGAACAATACTATGACCGCATATCCAAACCACAACTGGTCTCCAGAAGAGATAGAAGGTTAGTGAGGTAACAAAACCAGGGGGGAGGCCCGGTGAGGGGACCGGCCCGACACCCTGCTCTAGGGGTCTAATGTATGTCCGGTATGCATTCGACCACCAACTCCTGAATCTGGGAGGCCGGAATCCCCGCCACTGATGCAGTGGAGGCAACCCTTCTGAGGAAAGAGTGCAAGCTGAATGCCATGGGCTCAAGACCCAGACTGCACAGGCATCTCCGGAAGACAGCCATAAACTGGAACTTAGTCAAAAAGACGCCATCTGCATGTATAAATAAGGGGCCAGGACTGTTTGGCCTCAAGGCCATAAAAGCCCCCAGGGTAACCACTGGACAGATAAATGAAACTGGTGCCGCTGCCAATGACAGATTGCCCCCTCCCAAGCTGATCCGTCTTGGACTGGCGGATTAGAATCCTAACAACCCCCTGCTCCAGGATTACATCCCTAACAACTAAAGCGCGCCCCAAATAGTTGATCTTGGAAGCCGCTACCAGTTCACTTACGCGCAGCACCACAAAAAATGCCGTGGCAAAGGTCGCCCTAAACAATAGGGCTTCGTAGCTCCCAGAGCACACCACCTGCAGTTCCTCAGAGACCTGCACCAGGAAGTTTATGGAAACTGGCAGATGCTTGTCAGGCCTATGACACACACACACACCCTCGCCCAACCTTCCAGGACCCTTTTTAACCTGAAATCTGCACACGGATCAGCGAACCCATCAGCTTTACTGAAAAAGATTATGGCTGCCAGTCGGTTCCTAATTGTCCTTGCCGCCAACCCCGTATGATGAAGTTCCGCTGCAAAAAGCTTAACAAAATCAAGAGGAATGGGCTATTAACCCCCAATGCCATGCTCAGCTAGATACTCCCTGAAGCTTTCAAAGCTCCTCTGGTAGGTACGCCAAGTTCCCACAGCGACTGATGCCCTCACTCTGTCGTTTATGAGCCTGTCCCCAGAGCCCACAAGGTCTTGGGCATTACCTCCGGTTCTAGGCAGGTCCCAGGAGCCAAAGAATGGAATCTGATCTGAAAGCGAGAGAGAGCATCCGCAATTTCATTCTGCACACTTGGTACGTAATGGGCTGTGAAGCACATGTTCACCTCCATTCACCGCAACACCAGCCACCTGACAAAGGACATGACGACCCTGGGAGATCTAGCTGACTGGCTATTAACCACATGCATTACCGCCTGGTTATCTGTCCAGAATCGGACATGGGAATCCCTGAATTTGTCGCCCCAAAGTCAGACAGCCACCAAAATGGGAAAGAGCTCAAGGAAAGTGATATCCCCCAGAATACCCAACTCCCCCCAAGCAGAAGGCCAATGTTGTGCATACCAGCAACCCCTGAAAAATACCCTGAAGCCGATCCCCCCCCCCCCAGCTGCATCTGATACAACCTGCAGGTCAGCCTCGAGAAGGCACACGTCCCTCCATAGTGACACTCCGTTATACCTCTCCAGGAAAACCTGCCAAACTTTCAAATCCTCCTGCATCCGCCTATTGAACCTGATATGATGATGTGGCGAACAAGCACTGGCTGTGGCTCTGGCCAGACGAGCACAGAAAGCCCTACCCGGTACCACGACCTTGCATGCAAAGGTAAGATGACCTAGCAGCTTCTGAAGATCCCTGAGGGAGACTTTTTCCTTTATTATTAATTTCCCCAACATATGACAAAGTCTCGCGAGCTTGTCTGATGGGAGGCTAGATGTGCAGGCCATAGTGTCAATTTCAGTGCCCAGGAATGCCAGTTTTGTAGTTGGGTCCTCAGTTTTTTCCTCTGCCAGCGGTACCCCAAGCTCCTGGGCAAGCTGCGCGAAGGTTGCCATCAAATGTGCGCAATCACCTGAGTACACCCTCCCTGCAAACAAAAAGAATCCAGATATTTAGATACAGATAGGAGTCCTGTTCTCACCTTGATAGCTCATTCGAGTAGGGAACTGAACCTTTCGAACGCCGCACAGGAGATAGAACAACCCATGGGCAAGGCTTTATTGTAAAAATATTGTCCCTGAAATGTGAAACCCAGCAAATCAAAGCCTTTAGAGGACACTGGGAGCAAACAGAATGCCGACTTGCTGTCACACTTTCCCAGCAGCAGCTCCACAGCCGCACGCCCTAACCATACACACCGCAGAGTCAAAGGATGTACACTGCACTGAGCAAAGCTCAGGGGCAATAGCATCATTTACTGACCCACCACTGAGATATGAGAGGTGATGTATCAGCCTATACTCACCAGGAGCCTTCTTGGGAACTATACGCAGTGGCGAGCAGCACATCAATGGGAAAGGAGGGAGTCAAAGGAACCCACTGAAATTTCCTTTTGTATCTTTTGCCAAACTATCTCCTCCATACCCCTGATGGACTTCAGGTTCCTAGCGTGTTGGTCCACACTAGCCCCTTCATAGGGAATTGCAACACACACGCACACACCCCGAAAAGCCTTCCCAGAGATAAGCCGCATCCTCCCGGTTAGGGTACCACCGAAGGAGGGAGGCCAGAGGGAAGAGCTTAATTGGCCTGTTGACCAAGCAAGGGTCCCGCACCCCCACCTCCCTGTCTTGGTACGCCCTGTTTATCCTGTCTGAACTGACCCTGGGGTCCCTTTTGCTTACCGGTGTAAAATCTCCTATTGGGGCAGGAAAAGGAAGCATGCCCACTCCCACATTGACTGCAGGCGTGGAGAAATCTACAGTGTGACCACAAGCAGTCACCTCTGTTGAATGCGAAGCAGACAGGCTTTGCCTGTGCCTGTTCCTGAGGCCCCAGCAGCAGAATTCCACTGGCCATGCGAACCCCCACCACTGGCCTGTGAGGGGCCATAATTTGCGAGTGGGAATTGTACTCCACCAAATCCCAACGTGCATGAGGCTTAGATGCCGCCATGCGCCTAAACCGCTCATCATACTCTAACCACGCTGTTCCCCCAAAATTGAGGTAGGCTTTTTGAATTATAGCTGCATACTGAGACAGCTGCCAAGCCCCAAACCAAGTTTTGGGGACATGTGGCCACCTGCACTTTTGCTTATCCCCTTTATCCCTGCCTATGTCGTCATCATTGGGTACCTCCCCATGTATCAGCATAAAAATGTCAATAAACTCATCCCTCAAAATCCTTTGCCTTGTTATCTGTGTTAAGTGTGCCCCTGGCAGGAAAAAAGGTGTGGTGAAGCTGAAAGCAAATGCGTTAATGCCATGGATATCCCCAGCAGTCCGAACCTCAGCCTGCACTACTCCCACGTTCCATACAGGTAGAAACACATCGCGGCCAAATGACAAGGGCAAGCACCCTCCATGGACTGCATAATAGACCCCGTCCCCACAACCCTAGGATGCTTAGGGTCGGGGAGCAGAACACCATTGGTTGGGGGCAGTAGGTGGAGAGCGCGAGGTGATGGAGGCCCTATCTGGTCCAACTTTGTGGGGGGAGTTTCAGGGAGTGATGCCAGCCGATGCGGTGGATGTCTTGGGGACTGTGAGAACCACCAGTTGTGAACTTGATCCGTGCCCTTCCTGGTTGGTGAAAGCTTCCAGGGAGACGTTTGGGACGGTACTGGCAAGGGTGGTCAACACGTCCCTGCAGCAGGGGAGGCTGTCGCCTAGCCTCAAGGAGGCTGTGGTGCTCCCCCTGCTGAAGAAACCATTGTTGGATGTGGACGTACTCGCCAGCTACCGACCTGTCTCTAACCTTCCCTTTTTAGGGAAAGTTATTGAGCAGGCAGTGGCGATCAAGTTCCAGGCACATCTAGATAGCATTGATTTCCTGGACCCTTTTCAATCTGGGTTCCACCCCGGCTGTGGCACCAAAGACAGCGTTGGTGGCCTTGGTCGACTATGTCTGCCGGAAGATGGACGCAGGATGTTCGACATTTCTTATCCTGCTAGATCTCTCGGCCGCTTTTGACACCGTGGACCATGGGCTGCTGTTGAGATGGCTGCGTGACCTGGGGTGTCTGGACGGAACTGTTCTTGAATGGTGCCGCTCATTCCTCTCAGGGAGAAGCCAGCAGGTAGTGTTGGGAGCTGAAACATCTTGCCCCCGCACTTTATCCTGCGGTGTTCCGCAGGGTTCCATTATGTCTCCATTATTATTTAATGTTTATATGCAGCCCTTGGGGGAGGTCGTGAGAGGGTTCGGGGTGCGATGTCACCAATATGCTGATGATACTCAGCTGTACCTCTCTTTTTCAGCTGACCCATACCCTGCTGTCTCGTTGCTATCCCAGTGTCTGGAGGCCGGGGCGGAATGGGTGTGGCAGAGCAGACTGAAGCTCAACCCCAATAAGATGGAGGTGATGTTGGTGGGGAGAGCGAGGGAGGTGTCGGCCCCCCAGATTGGGGGAGTTCGCCCTCCTATAGCTCAGCAGGTTCAGAGTTTGGGGGTGATATTGGATGCAGATCTCCGCCTGGCGACAGGTGGAGGTGGTGGCAAAGGCTGCCTTTCGCCAGTTATATCTTTATTTATCAAATTTCTACCCCGCCCCTCCTAAAACAGCTCGGGGCGGCTTACAAACAAAAAAACAAAAACAAATGTAAAATACATTTTAAAACATTCAAAAATACTACCCTTAAAACAGGGCCGGGCATCACAATAAAAAAATAAATAAGGGTAAGGGGAGATAAAAAACCCACTAACCCACCCAACCCCCTCCCCAAAGGCCTGGGCAAACAGCCAGGTTTTACAACTTCGCCGAAATGTCAAAAGGCTTGGGGCCCTGCGAGCTTCCTCCGGGACGGAGTTCCAAAGGCGCGGCCCGGCCACCCAGAATGCCCTCTCCATTGTGGCCCCCTGCTTAATGTGGGGGACCTCCAAGAAGGCACCCCCGGCAGACCGAAGAAGCCGCTCTGGGGCGCAGAGGGCGAGGCGGTCCCTGAGGTACGAGGGGCCAAGACCGTGAAGGGCCTTATATATCAACACCAAAACCTTGAACCTGGCTCGGCACACTATTGGCAACCAGTGCAGAGTCTAGAACACAGGTGTGATGTGCTCCCGATGACCCGTTCCCGAAAGGAGGCAGGCCGCCGCATTCTGCACTAGCTGCAGCCTCCGAACCAGGCACAAGGGAAGCCCCACGTAGAGCGCGTTGCAGTAGTCCAGCCTCGAGGTGACGATGGCATGGATGAGGGAGGCCAGGTCCGGACTGGAGATGTATGGATGCAGCCTCCGCACCAGATGCAACTGGCGGAAGGCAACCTTCGCAACTGCCTCCACCTGCTTCTCCAGGCGGAGATCCGTATCCAATATCACCCCCAGACTCCGGACCTACCCCCCCAATTAGGGGGGCCAACACCTCCCTCGCTCTCCCCACCACCATCACCTCCGTCTTATCGGGGTTGAGCTTCAGTCTGCTCTGCCACATCGACTCCGTCACAACCTCCAAACACTGGGATAGCACTGAGACGGCAGAGTCTGGGTCAGTTGAGTATCATCAGCATATTGGTGACATCACACCCCGAACCCTCTCACGACCTCCCCCAAGGGCTGCATATATACATTAAATATCTGGTGCGGAGGCTGCGTCCGTACGTCTCCGGCCCGGACCCAGCCTCCCTCTTCCATGCCTTCGTCACCTCGAGGCTGGACTACTGCAATGCACTCTACGTGGGGCTGCCCTTGTTCCTGGTTCGGAGGCTGCAGCTAGTGCAGAATGTGGTGGCTCGGCTCTTGTCGGGGATGGGTCGCCAGGATCACATAATACCTGTGCTCTGGACTCTGCATTGGTTGCCAATAGCGTGCTGAGCCAGGTTCAAGGTATTGATCTATAAGGCCCTTCACGGTTTGGGCCCTTCATACCTCAGGGACCGCCTTGCCCTCCGTGCGCCAGAGCGACTCCTTCGGTCTGCCGAGGGTGCCTTCTTGGATGTCCACCGTGTTAAACAGGGGGCCACAATGGAGAGGACATTCTCGGTGGCCGGGCCTTTGGAATTCCCTCCCAGAGGAAGCTCGCCTGGCCCCAAGCCTTTTAACATTCCGGCAAGTTTGTCAAACCTGGCTGTTCGCCCAGGCCTTTGGGGAGGGGGGTTTAGGGGTTTTTAATCTCCTCCTACCCTTATTTAGTGTTTTATTGTGTGCCTAGCCCTGTTTTAATATTATTATGATTGTTTTAACTTTTACATTATTGTATTTTTATGCTTTCAAATTGTTAGCCGTCCCGAGCTGTTTTCAGGAGGGACAGGATATAAATTGATTAAATAAATAAATATACCCTGACCGAGGGGCCTGAACACTATGCAGAGCAATGACCAAAATAGATGAGTCATGCTCTATAGTAAAGCAGGTCTTTCCCTCCCCCCCGCTGACGTGGTGGACGGGTCTGAGGAGGCATCTGTCAGTGGCACGCTGACCCCAGAGGCCCTGCCACCTTGCGGCAACCAGGTCCCCCCAGCCCAAGCACCCCTGCTGCCCCCTCCCCGCTTCTGCTTGTTGGCCATGACACCTGCTCCAAAATAAAGGAAAAACCAAGGTTAAACAACCCATCAGCAACTAGGGGTGCCAGCCATACCTCATGTCCCAGATCACCCAGTGAGTTTCTGGCTAAGGCAACACCTGTAAGCGAATCACCCAGGAGAAACTATGCTGGGAGTTGGCACCTCTTTTTTTATAAACCCAAAAGCAAAGTGGAGCTTAAACTAGCAGCCCTGGGAGTTTTGCGTCGCTGTTCTTTTTTAAAAAAAAATTAAAAATTCTTCCTTCTCACTTCTTTCTTCTTATTTATTATTATTTAAACTGTTCAGTTAACTTAACATCAACACTGTAGCTCTCTCTAAAATGTTTCCCCCCATACAGTGTTGTGGTTGTTTGTTTGTTTTGTGGGATGGAAAAAAAACCTGGTGGGGGAATGTAGACTGCCGTCCCCCCACCCCTGGCAGGAGCACCACTCCACTCTCGCACCCCTCCCAACCTGGTCCTGAGCAGACATGGGGGGCTATAAGCTGCAATTCCCCCCCTACCCCTGGGAAGGGGATGGTACTATCCCAGGCATGGAGCATGCAAGCTGTGCCACCCCGAACTGCCCGACAAGAGGGGAGGGTGTGCGTTAACCCTATCTGTGCCACGTAACCATGCAGAGGCGACCTATGTGGCAGTCAAGCTCTTCCCCTCGCAACACTCATCAGAGCGCCTAAAATTCCAACGGGGAGACCACGTGGCCGTCCAGCTCATCACTCCTTGGAGCGCAGCATTCCCCCTGGGCAAGCAGCTTTTTGAAAACGTCGCTTCCTCGCGACCACCAGACCACCCTCCCCTTTTCCCCCGCACTGGGGCCACGCACCATTGCGTACGCATTTCACACCAAGCCACCGCCACAAGAAAATAGCGGTCATGTAACAGAGATTTTTTAAGGGGGGGAGGGTTGTGGATGAGGGGAACTTTTAGAGACTTTATTTTTTTTATTTTTAAAACTTATTATCCTGCCACAGGCACCTCTGGGCGGCTCACTATTAAAACAAGCTAAAACAACATCAAAGCTAAAAACAACACATAATAAGAAGGATTGAAACATTGGAGGCATAAAAGAAATAAAACACATCCTCCCCACCCCCTTCACTCCCCTCCCTCACCAAAGGCTTGGTGGAACTGCCAGGTTTTGCACTGTCGCTAAAATGAGCTGCTGTGTGAGCAGGAGGGTGCGGGTTAAAAGAGTAGCGAAATAAAATAAATAAATAAAGGTCCGGGACTACCTGGGCCTCTACTGGAAGGGAGTTCCACAGCCTGGGCATCACCACTGAGAACGCCCTCTCCAGGAGACACCAAAAAGGGCACCCCCAGCGGACCGCAGGGGTTGATCCAGGGCACGGAGAGTAAGGCAGTCGTGTAGATAGGAGGGGCCCAGACCCCTACAACTAGTTAGTAGCTGGCCAGGTAATCAACGTCCAAACCACCACCTTCTTCAAACACTCCAGCATTCTGCTTTCCCTAAGGGAGACATTGACTACCCCCACCATAACCTTTCCTGACTGGCTTTCACCATGGATCTAACTAGCAAGTAGAATGGTTAGTTTTTACAGTGGAGAGATGTAAAAAGTGGTGTTCCCCAGGGATCTGTATTGGACCTGGAAAGGGGCGTTAAGAGTGAGGTGATCAGATTTGCAGAGGACACAGTTATTCAAGGCAGTTAAAACACGAGCAGACTGTGAGGAACTGCAACAGGATCTTACGATACTGGGTGCCTGGGCATCTAAATGGCAGATGAGATTTAATGTGGCCAAATGCAAAGTGATGCACGAAGGGAAAATAACCCAAACTATGAGTACACAATGCTGGGTACTAAGCTAGAAGTTACCACTCAGGAAAACGATCTGGTAGTGATTGTGGACGATACACTGAAATCCTCAGCCCAACGTGCAGCAGTAGTCAAAAAAGCAAACAGAATGTTAGGAGTTATTTGCAGAGAAATAGCGAATAAAACTGAGGATGTCATAATGCCTCTATACAAATCAATAATGCGACCACACCTGGAATATTGTGTGCCGTTCTGGTCGCCCCATCTCAAAAAAGACATAGCTGAACTAGAAAAGGTACGCCTTTCGTACAAAGACAGGCTTGACAAGCTGGGTCTCTTCAGCTTAGAGAAGAGAGGACTGAGGGGACATGATAAGAGGTTTACAAAATCTTGAGTGGTGTGGAACAAGTAGATAGGGAACAGTTTTATTTACCCTCTCAAATAGTACTAGAACTAGGGGACACTCGATGAAACTAGCTGCCAGCAGATTTAAAACAAAAGGAAGTATTTTTTCACTCAATGCATAATTAACTTATGGAATTTGTTGCCAGAGGATGTTGTCAAGGCCAGTAGTATAGCTGGGTTTAAAAAAGGACTGGATAAGTTCTTGGAGGGTAGTTCCATTAATGGCTATTAACCAAGTAGCTTATGGGATGAACGTCTTACTGTCGGGCGCTGGGAGTGAACAAGAGGGAATTGATTGCCCATTGTGACTGTTGGTTCTTCTCCAATGTGATTGAGATTAGCCACTGTTGGAGGACAGGATTCTGGGCTGATGGACCATTGGTCTGACTCAGTATGACACTACTTATGTTCTTAAGTGGTGACTCTCACAGCCCCAAGCACATTCCCAGCATCAGTGGGCTCCACCATTTGAAATTGGTCCAATAAAACAGATGTTTAACATCTGTCCCACTCAACGGCCCCCAGTCAGGTGGTGAGGTGATCATTAATCAGAAGGCCCCTGGCCTTGGTTTGATGCTAATAAATGCGAGGTCGGTTGCCAATAAGTCAACTATAGGGTTGGAGTTGGAACTAGAGGGACTGCTTGCAAGGGAGAGCTGTGTGAGCGGCCTGGAGCTGCAGTGCTAGAGCTGCCCTACTGGAAAGGTGCAAGCAGAAGCAGTGTGGGTGAGGAGCTGGTGGAGTGGGCTAACGGGACACCTACAGGTAGCTTTCCACTATTGTAGCCCCACCTGAAGCTGATAACCCGGATTGACAAGCCCCAAGCCCACTGCCTGCTCGGGGATAAAAGGATGGTGTGCAGCGTGCGTGCCTAAGGGCTGTGTGTGCAAGGGCGCGACCTTGTGCGTGCGGCCTTGTGCGCGCGGCCTTAGGCAATGGCCAGGAGGCCAGGACATTGGTTTGAGCTTTTTTTTGGTTATCTGACTGCCCAGGGTGGTAGACCTTATTATTAATTATGGAAAGGAAAAGGGGGCGCGAGTGTACCTCCCTCTCCCCGGAAGTGGTCCTCCCAGCTAAGATTATTAGGAGCGCGCCAAGAGAGGAGGCAAGTGGATTTTTTCCTCTTTGTAATTGATACGCCCCTCTGGGTGATTTGAAGAAGGGAGCAGAAACCAAGGGGGATTGTATCCAACATGATCACCTCAGCGCCCCCCCTTTGGTAGAAGCATCCATACAGCAGACACAGAACATGGAAGCTAAGGATTATTTATTCCATCAAACTCGCCTTATAGCACGAACTGTGTAGGCACTATTTTCCAGTCTGACGGGGTTGGGACAGTGAAACAATAGCTACAGGAATTAACAAATAAACTCGAGGGTTATATGGGTCCTTCTGGGGGGATTGGGGTAAATGGTGATACTAATCTAAGGGCTAGGGGAGATCAAGCCAAGCAGTCATTTAGTAGATCTCCTTATGGGAAATATTTAAGGAGATCTAGGGTTTTGGAAAATGAGATTTATCTGTATATTGGTTCAGATTTTAATGGGAAAGCTCACCTTTGGGATACCCGTCAGGAGGCAGAGCAACATCTCTCTGTCCTATTGGGGAAAAGAGTGAGGCCACAGGATATTGTGGAAATTGAGCGGATGCCACAGAGAGAGTGGTTTTATCGGGTTCGCATAGTTTTTTCAAGGCAGGAGTGGGTTCGTGACCTCTTTGAAGCAAGAAAATATTTTTTATCTAGAGGGATTTCTATGGATAGGGTGCTTCCCCCAAGAGGGAAGTCTGGCCATGCAACTATTGAGCCCTAAGATAGGGGCTGATTATTTTCGTCCCCTAATCATGTCCCGCTGGGACCGTGCTCTCAGGATGTTAAAATAGGAAAATTTCTAGAAGTTTCAAGTGATAGTCCTCAACAGGTCCAGAAGGAGGGGGGTGACTCGCAAGATGTAATGGAGTTGGACCCAGAACTCCCGATCCAGGAACCCCTCCTACTACAAGAGGTTACCTTAAGGAAACCCAGTATACCCCAAGGGGGGCCCTTGCTTTCACAGACATCTGCTTCCGAGCCATCTTTTCGCCAGGCCCAGGACCATGAAGGGACTGGGATTATAGGGGAGCCAAAGGTTTGCCAGTTGCCCCTGAATAAGTTTCAACACAGGTGGGACTTTTTCTTCTAGGGAGGATGTCACCTGAGGAGCTAGCCCCCTTTGGGGATAGAATGAAGGAGCTTTCCGTTGTAGACCAGGATGTATTCCTGTCTAGATTAGGATCTTTAAGGGCTTAACTGCAGGCACCGCCTATTCAGTACGACGCCTCTGGAGGGAACCATAAAGTTAATCCCCCTAATTCCATCCAGGATACAGAAGCATGGTCAGCAGCAAGGTACTTGGAGGAAGATGAACTTGCAGGATCCTCAGAGGGTACAGGCCAGCCAAGTAATCGGGTGGCCTTAAATGGCCAGCCAAAGGAGATTACGTCTGTGCAGGGAAAACTCCATCTGACGGTTCACAGGGTAGAAAGTAATGTTAGCACTACTGAACCAAGTCTGGTGACCTTAGAGTTAATGGGCCCGCAAGGGTGACTAAATTCTGGTGCCCAAACTACAGGGCCCCAAGGCCCTGAAGGCGAGCAGACCAATATAGTTAGATGCAGGCCAAATGTAATACGACATGCTCTTTTCCACCTTGTTTCCTGGAATATTTCTGGCATTAAGAGTAATTTGAAAGATAAAGACTGCCAGGAGTTCCTGGCTGAATATCAAATTCTGTGTCTCCAGGAAACTTGGGTGGAGGCTAATTATATTTCTGATTTATCCGCTTTTGAGTTGGTGTTGCATGGGGATGAGAAAGCTAAATCAAGGGGACGGATTTCTGGGGGTTTGGCAATTGGTTTAACCCTTAGTTGGGTAAGTTCCTTCACCCCACTTTCTTCCTCTAGACTTGAGGTTCAGATAGGGCTGGCCCTAATGAGCAGATTTTGTTATTTAATGTATATATACCCCCTGTTTCCTCCCCCTATTATAAGGGGGAGGTTTGGGCAGCCCTGGATGAGGAAGTTACAATTAAGCTGGATGCCTTTCCGCAGGCAATTTTGATAGTAGGGGACTTCAATATGCAGACTGATAAAATTTTAAGACAGTCAGATAAAGGCCTAGTGCTGGCATCAACGCAGGATTACGACCAGAGGGAAAGATATCCGGAGTCTGCTCTAAGGACCCCAATGCACAAATTTCAGCTGGTGGTCCTAAATGATAACCTTTATCAGGACCCTTGCAAAGGATACACGTTTGTGGGCCCACAAAGGAAGGGTAAGGTGGATGCTATACTAATAGAAGCACGGTTTGCCGGGCACTTTAGAGAGGTAAATCTGATAGCTCGGCCAGAAAGTAATCATCTGGTACTTATGACAGCTTTTATAGTTCATTCTTTTTCTTTAGCCAGAGGGGCTGAGAGAGTTTTGCCTGATCCTGTGCTCAAACCAAGGAAGTTGTCCTTTGTACAGTGGGCAAGAGAAATGGGGGGTGTTTGCACCTCAGATATTATGGTCACCCTGGTATCAGGGTTGGTTGGTGCCAAAGATGTGACGGTTGCAATAATTGCTTTTGAGGGAATTATTACTGCCTTGCAAGAGAGTTTTTGTCTCCCTGGTATCAGGGTTGGTTGGTGCCAAGGATGTGACGGTTGCAATAACTGCTTTTGAGGGAATTATTACTGCCTTGCAAGAGAGTTTTTGTTCTCCAGCCAAGCCGTTTAGGAAGCTGAGGGGTAACTGGTGGCACGATCTAGAGTGTAGACAAACTAAGGCCTGTTTAAAGGCCCTTAGAAGAGATTGGGTACCGATGCAGGATGAGGCGGGATGGTCTAGATTTAGTTCCCAGAGAATCGAGTATTCCCGCCTGTTGGTTGCAAAATGCGAAAGGTATTATACCCAAGGCTGGGTTAGGCTGAAGATTCATGCCTAGACAGTCAATTCTAAAGGCTTTTGGGCTGCAATCAATAGAATCATAAAACCTAGAACCAACCAGAGTAGCCAGGTAGTCCCTGGCAAAGTCTGGCAGGCTTTTTTCACCGACCTGTGTGCGGAGAGACACACAACAACGGATGATTTGGTATATGAGGTTGTACCCCAGTTCAATCACCCCTGGCAGCAGAAAGATTTTCCTCCTAGTGTAATATTGGAAATTATTCAGTCTCTCAAACCCAATAAGGCAATGGGGTTGGCTTATATCTCAGCGGAGATGCTCCAGGCAGCCCCGGGGTGGTGGGCCCATTTCTTATTGGTTCTTTTTTTTCTGATTAGTTAAGAAGACAACATTCCAGCGGTATGGCTTCGTAGCATCATAATTAAAAAAGGGAGATTACAGGATCCAGCATGCTACAGGCCTATAAACCTGTCAGTGGTGGGCAAGGTGTACGCAAGAACTCTCCTGAGACATCTGGAATCCTGGGCAGAGGCTGATAGGATTATTCTGGTTGAGCAGTTCGTTTTCCGCAAAGGGAGGTCCATACTAGACTGCTGCTTTGTGTTACAACATCTTATTGCAAAATACACTAAGCTTAGGAAGGCAAGGCTCTATTTAGCCTTTATTGATTATACAAAGTCTTTCAACATGGTGCCTAGACAGAGGCTCTGGGCGAAACTTAAGATTTTGGGGATCAATAGTTGTTTGCTCAATTCGATAATATTGCTGTACTCTAGAAATGAGGCATGTATTGGGACGGGGCAGACATTGAGTGATTTTGTTCCAATAGGAAGAGGGGTATGCCAGGGGTGCGTTCTCGCGCCACTGTTATTTAATTTGTATCTTGCAGATCTTATACACATATGGGAGAAGGAAACGCACCCCCCCTAAGATAGGAGATACTCAGTTGCGTGTTTTACGATTTGCTGATGACCTGGTTCTATGTTCCCAGTTTGAAATTGGACTAAAGCGGGCAATCAGCGGGCAATCAGTAGTTGTTTTGAGTATTGCCAAGCTAAGGGCATATAAAGCTCTTCACAACCTTGCTCCCCCCTACCTCTCTGCACTTATCGCCCTCCATACTCCAGCCCGTGCACTTCGCTCCTCCTCTGTCCCCTCTCTCGCCCTTCCACGCCTTCCCTGCTCCCCTAAGCGCCTTCGTCCCTTCTCACTTGCTGCCCCCCATGCCTGGAACTCCCTCCCTGTCCACATCCGCCTTGCCCCCTCCCTTCATACCTTCAAATCTCTCCTTAAAACTCACCTCTTTCGCTCTGCTCTGTCTGACTCTTTATCCTGCTGAGCCACTATTCCTATACCTACGATCGGTTTACCCTTATCCTTGCAACATGGACCTGCCTGCTGTCATTCTCATCGTAACCAAGCCAAGTACGTGCACTTGAGACCTCGCATCTTCATGAATGTTAGACCCCTTGTCTCTCCCTCTGTTCCCCTTCCTAAGTCTCTCCCCCAGCTCCTGTCTCTCAGATTGTAAGCCCTAGGGGCAGGGACCGTGTCTATTTTATTACTTTGTAAAGTGCCAGGTACACTGCTGGCGCTATATAAATGTTTGTTAATAATAATAATAATAATAATAATGGACTGGAAATAAATGCTTCTAAAACTAAGATAATGGTCCTGGGTCCTGGAAGGAACAAGAAAGCATGGAAGCTCGATGTGGGCACCATTCAAGTGGTGCCCACATTTTCGTATTTGGAAGTTACCTTTTCGAGGAGGGGCACTTGGACTGAGCACATTCAGCTGAGAGTTAGCAAAGTAGGAAAAGTAGTACAGGCCCTGGGGAGGGCTTTGGCCATTTCTCGGGGTGTTCCTCTTTCTATTTTTTTGGACATTTATCATCCTAAGGTCATACCATCAGCAATTTTCAGCTTGGAGTTGGTGCCTAACCCAAATATCAAGCCCCTAGAAAGGGTGCAAAATAAGTTTCTGCGCTGTCTCCTTAAAGTCGGGCCAAGTGTCCCTGGTGCTATTCTCAGAGCAGAAACTGGCACCAATTCTATATTCTCCTTGGCCAAGAGGGCATATATCAGACTGTGGCTCTGTGTGTTAGCCCAAAAGGAAGGGGCTCTTCCACTACTTTGTCTCACAGAGGAACTTACTGACGTTAATTCGAGGGCCTATCCCTGGTTACTCTATCTGGCTCAGATTATAGCCAATTGTGGGTTTTCATTCGATTACTTTAAGGGGAAGAGTCTGGGGTCTGTTAAAGTAGAAATTTGTCAGGGGATAGATGACATTGCCTACCAGGATGATATAACGGATATAGCCAAATGGAAGGTTGTTCCACGTTTACATCAGTTTAAGATGATGGTCAAGTTTGAGGGGTATTTGGATCAGCTGGTAAATCCACACTTACGTAGGTTATATACTTACCTGCGTTTCCAACTCATTCATTCAGCAGTTATAGAAGGTAGGCAAAAGCAGGTTGCATATAATAAACGCCTATGTACATGCTCACTAGTAGAGGTCGAATCAACGGACCACCTCCTACTAAGATGCCCATATTATAATTCCTTGAGGGCAACCTGGCTTTTACCCCTCCTTAAAGAGGGGCTGGATTTTGATAATGGAGCCACTTATTTATTTCTCCTAGCTAGATCAGAGAGGGAAGAGCTGTTGGCAATAGCCACTTTCCAAAGTATGGCAGAGAAAATAAGAGTTCGAATCCAGCAGAGGTTGGCCTCATTATTCCCAGCTTAAGTTACTCAGATTTTTCCTTTAGGGTTTCGTTGAGATGATTGAGTATTATATGAATATTGTATTGTATTCTATTTTGTATACTGTATTTTATGATTTTGTGGGTACTTTTTTGTTAATGACGGTTTTAATTTTGTATGTTGTTTTAAACTATAGCGAGAGCTTACACCAATAAAGATTTGATTTGATTTGAAGTCAACTACAGTCCAGGAGGTGATCCTGGATCAGGTGGCCGACTTCACGTGTAATACAGAGACCTAGCTGGACACTGAGTCGGGGCGTATATTGGCTGACCTTGTTCCAGCTGGGTACTCCATTCAGCATTAGCCACGGCTGGAGGGACGGGGGGTGCGGCATAGCCATTCTTTTTAAGGAGACATGGTCTGTGAGATTTCCTGGGCAACCTGTCATGGGAATTGAGGACCTCCACCTGGTGTTGGATTTGGCCGGAGACAGAGTGGAATTGCTGCTGATATACGGTGCACCTACCTGTACAGTAGTTGCTCTGAATGAAATGGTGTCGGAGGTGATCTTCCGGTCCCCCAGGATGGTGGTCCTGGGGGACTTCAGTAATCACACCAACACCGGTTTTGGAGGGGCGAAGCATGAGTTCATGGCAACCATGGGCCTATCTCAAGAGAGTTGTGGGCCACACACATGTAGGAGGACATACCCTGGAGATGATATTTTGCACCAGCCTTGAGGCGGAGGATCCATTAGTGGGGGAGGTATCAACAGTGCCCTTGTCATGGACGGATCATTATCTTCTCCAAGCCGGTATCCTGGCGCCCGTCAGTCCCCAGTAGGGTGCAGAGCCAGTTCGGTTGGTTCGCCTCCGGAGGCTTATGGAACCAGAGAGGTTCCGGAATGCTCTGAGGGATTATTTCCTCTGATTTTGATGGCCATTTACTCTATGACCTCGTGACCTTCTGGAATTCT
Source organism: Sphenodon punctatus (assembly GCA_003113815.1). Taxonomy (NCBI): domain Eukaryota; kingdom Metazoa; phylum Chordata; class Lepidosauria; order Sphenodontia; family Sphenodontidae; genus Sphenodon; species Sphenodon punctatus. Next base: position 414,780 of record QEPC01011805.1, on the reverse strand, counting down.
GCTGATGGAGGCCATCGACCATATGATTCCCAGGCATCCGCTCCCAAATCGCCGACAACGCAGGTCCCCGTGGTATACAGAGGAGCTGCGGCGGATGAAGCGAGAAGGGTGGCAGAACGACGGTGGTGGCTTTCTCATACTGAAGTTGACCGATTTGCAACAGAGAGTCTGGTTACGTACCTATGCCTTGTCGGTGCGGACAGTAAAGAAGGTTTTCTTTGCTGTCCTCATCACATCTGCTAAGTCCTGTCCGGCTGAGCTTTTCCAGGTGCTGAGGGGGCTGGTCTGTCCGGCCTCCTTCTGCCTGTATCTAGAGTTATCTAATGAGTCTGTGACTTGTTTGTTGATTTTTTATTTATTTTTTGCAGATAAAAATCACTCAAATTCATCAGTTTCAACGCGGCACTTTTAACAGTGGGTGAGCCAGAGGCAGTTGAAGCCCCATCTTGTCCTGTTTTTATGGGATGAATTTCAAGACATGTCGCCCTCTGTTGCGGGGGGTGTTCTTGGGACTGTTCGAGCCACTTATTGTGAACTAGATCCATACCCCTCCTGACTGGCTAAAGCCAGTCGGGAGAAGTTAGGGCCATTGCTGACCTTCTTTAGGGAGGGCAGGGTGCTTGACCGCCTCAAGGAGGCAGTGGTGCGGCCTCTGCTCAAAAAGCCGCCATTTAATATTGACGCCCTGGCCAACTGTTGGCTGGTCTTTAACCTTCCCTTTTTAGGGAAGGTTATTGAATGGATGGTGGCTCAGCAGCCCCAGGAGCATCTGGACTGGATCAGTTTCCTGAACCCCTCGCAGTCTGACTTTCGTCCGGGTTATGGCATGGAGACTGTGCTTGTGGCCTTGGTCGATGACCTCTGCTGCAAGTTCGACCAGGGTCGAACTACCCTATTTAATTCTATTAGATCTTTCGGCTGCATTCAGTACCGTTGATCATGAGTTGTTAGTGACTTAGTTGCGGGACCGGGCAGGAATGGGCAGGACTGTTCTTGAATGGTGCCACTCCTTCCTGGCCAGGAGACCTCAGCGTGTGATGCTGAGTGATTATTCATCTTCTCCCCAGAACCTTTCATTTGGAGTTCTGCAAGTTTCTATCTTATCCCCTCTCCTGTTCAGTGTGTATACGCAGCCCTTGGGGGAGGTCGTCAGAGAGTTTGGTGTAAGGTGTCCTCAATATGCTGATGATGCCCAATTATATCTTTCTTTTTCATCAGACCCAGGTTCAGCAGTCTCTATGCTTACCCGGTGTTTGTCAGCTGTGGGGTACTGGATGAGGGTGAGTCCCTTGAAGTTAAATCCCGACAAGACGGAGGTGATGGTTGTGGGGAAAGCCAGGGGAGTGATGGCCCCCATCATTGATGGGATCCGTCCTCCCCTGGTATCTCAGGTCTGTAGTCTGGGGGTGCTCCTGGATTCACAGCTCTGCCTAGATGTCCAGGTGGCAGCTGTGGCGAAGGGCACATTCTGCCAGTTACATCTGGTATGTCGACTAAGGCCGTATGTCTTGGACTCGAACTTGGCCACGATCATCCATGCTCTTATTACCTCAAGATTAGACTAGTTTAACGTGCTCTACCTGGGGCTGGTGCAGAATGCGTCAGCTTGTCTCCTTAAGGGGACGAGTCTTTGTGAGCACATTACTTCAGTGCTCCGCTCTCTGCATTGGCTGCCAATAGTCTTCCGGGCTCAATTCAAGGTGTTGGTTTTAACCTTTAAACCCCTAAATGGCCTGGGCCTCGCCTATCTGCAGGACCGCCTCACCTTCCAGATTCTGGATTGACCTCTGCAGTCGGCCGGGGGTGCCCTCCTTGAGGTCCCCTGGGTTTCCCGGGTGTTGACTATGAGGAGGGCATCCCCAGTGGCCGCTCCATGGCTGTGGAATTCCCTCCTGTTGGAGGTCTGCCTGGCCATAGGCCTCCCCTGTTTCCATAGACAGTGTAAGACCTGGCTGTTCGCCGGGCCTTTGCCAAGGGAGATGGGATGTGTGGGTTGGGTTAGGGTGGGGGTTTTGTTGTTGGGTTATTTTAATGTGGAGTTAAATGTTGACTTTTAAAATTTTTGTGTGTTTTAAAATGCTGTTAGCCATCCCGAGATGTGTTTGCAAGAGGGGGCGGCATATAAATGCAAGGAAATAAATAAAAATTGGACAAGACCTCTAGTTCTCTAGTTGCCTCGATTTTTCCACCGAAATTGTGGTGGATGCAAGCAGTCTTGTCCACGAAGTACTCAATCAACATGTCACAGCGGGCACTAGCTTACTCTAGGTCCAGGTGGAGACAGGCAGGGCTGTCGAAATCTCTCACCACCTGGAAAAGTTCTCCTGGACAAGACTTTGCAGATGCTATAAGGGCAGCAAACAGCCACAGCATAGGTCAAACTGCTCCTATGCCGCAATCAGTCATACTCATTGCAAGTGCAGCACCACTATCACTCCAATCGCCTCCCCTCCTGCTTCAGCCGCTGCAGGTCCTCCGTGAAACACACAGATGCTCTATGCCAAAAGGATGGAAGCGGATGCCTAAAAGCCACTGAGTCAATGGCCTTGGCCAAAAGCATATTCCGTAAGGCCACGTGGTCATCAACTGAGCGACTGTCAAGGTCTGGGGGGAAACCCCCAGAGCATTACGGAACTGCTCCAGTTCCATATGTCCCAGAGAGCAGACCATTCGAATAGGTCCCACACTCTGCCAGGAGCTGATGTGCACCAAGATACGAGCTTTCAGGAGGTAACGATCCAACCATGACAAAGGTATTGTCCTCCTACCATCGAATCACCCCCCTCAAGGCCAGTACAGAGCACCAAATCCAGGGTATGCCTACCTTCATGTGTTGGGCCACTGACTTGAGAGAGGCTCATGGTTGTCGTAGAGGCCATGAACTCATGCTCTGCCCCTCCCCCCCCCCCCCCACGAACCACTAGTCTAGGGGACCTCAAAATCACCTCTGAGACCAGATCTGCTAGAGCATGTAGGGATGCTATTGTACAGGTGGGTGCACGGTATATCAACAGTACCCCCAACCTGTCTCTGGCCACATCAAACACAAGGTGAAGCCCCTTTATACCAGTCAGTGTCTGCACTGGATACCTCGTGAACGGCCATGTATCTTTAAAAATAATGGCTACACCCCCACCCCCATTACTCCAGCCAAGGCCGGAGTGCCAATATGGGGGAGTCTCGCTCCATTTAAGAATATGCCCTTGTGGGTCGGGTGAGATTGAGACAGTCGCCCATACCCTATTGTTTTGTAGGCTATATATGGATATTAGAGAGAGACTAATTTGTCCACTGATAAAGACATTTACCAGGGAGATCACAGGAGGTTTATATGTTCTTCTTGTTGGCTGACAAAACTTCTGATATAACATCTTTTGTTGCTAAATTCCTTGCATATGCCTACGATATAAGAGTGTGATACCTTAAGGCATGGGACTTGGAATAGGATGGTTTATTTTGTTGCTCCCTTTGGGTTGTATGGATTGATTTTCTTTGGAAACTTTTTCCTTTCTATTATGTGTACCACAGGAGGATTTTATGTTTTACTTATTTTGTATTTCTATTACTTTATTTATTTATTTGCGTAATATGAAGACCTATGATCAAGCATTTTAAATAAACATTCACAGAGTACCTGGCCGGGACATGGTAGGCCAATATTGGCCCCACTGGTTTCTGTAATGTGGGCAAGTGACAATAGTATGATAGCACTGTGAGGTGCTGAGAATCAGGAGTGTGCCAAATTTTAGCTTTGTGAACATAATTTGCTTTGGTTTTTTTGTGTCATCTAGTAATATATTTTTTTTGCCGTTAAACAAGACGTTTTCCAATTTTAGATAATTGAGTAGATACAGCCAAATACCACAGGATTGCAAAAATTTCTCTTTATTCTTGGTCTGAAATTTAGGAAAATGAAATTGTCAGAAGCAAGGAACCAGAGGACATGTGAACCTCAGGAAATGACAGCAATTAAAGTCCTCCTCTCATTGATAGCAGCTGCCAAAAGCTCATTGGTGCTCTGTTTGAAACAGTTAAAAATTATACCATGTCTCTTTGGGTCTTACTCCTTCTGGTTTTATTTTTCAGAATTCCATTACATGTAATTGAGACAAACAGATGATGACGGTCTAAAAATAAGAACTTTCCCTTACTTATAGCTGTGCAACCATGATTTGGGAGTTTTATTTATTTAAACATTTATCCACAACAGAAGGAACCCTCATTTTAAGCATTGAAATAATCATTTTAAACAATATTATTATTATTATTATTAAGCATTTATATAGCACCAACAATGTACCTAGCACTTTACAAAGTAATTGAATAGACACAGTCCCTGCCCTAGGGCTTACAGTCTGAGAGATGGGGCGGAGACGAAGGAATGGGAACAGAGGGAGAGACAAGGAGTGTAACAATCACGAGGATATGAGGTCCCAGGTGCACGCGCTTGGCTCGGTAAATTATTTATCCTGAATCTCTTCTCCTTTGATTCTAAGCCTATTCTCCCAGCCGCTTTAAGTTCTTTTGGGGAAGGGTGGGATATAAATAACTTGTAATAATAAAAAAGTAATAATAATAGTTCTATCCTCAAACACCATTTTGCATACAACAGCCTTTTACACATTTGAAAAATGGAATCTTGTCTAAGCTTGAAACATAAGCTCTCAACCATTATATTTAGTCTGTTGTTAATATTATTGAAATTGTGTGTTACATTGTAAATCTTCCTCACAAATGTCCATACAGCGTCCTAGAAGACAGCAGAATTAGACTACTCTTTTACCACCTGTTGCTTATTCCCTGGATAGTTATACCGTATGGGACAGTTTTGATCTGTGTTACATATGTACTCATGTGAAGTAACCACTTTATTTATTCCGCATGTTGACTGGCCTGACAGAGGTTGGAATGTGGTCCTTCGCTTGTATAAGAGCAGTAGTTTGGCTCAATAGCTTTGATTGTAGTAATACATTCAAAACGATATTTTTTATAATTATGCAGTGTTGCTGCAGGACATTTGCTAGGTTCAGATTACCCTGAAATACATAACAAGTGACCACTGGGTTGGGCTAGGACTATTTTCTAAATCTCATATTAAAAAATTTAATGGTTATTTTCAAATATATAGTTAGAGGAAATAGTTGTTTTCCTCATGAAGACGATCATTTTCTCTTTTTTGCTTTTTTTTTTTTTTTTAAAGGTATGCTTCCAATTGAACTTCAGATGCTTGTGGAGGACCAGTCAGAGTACACAGAGCCTCAGGAAGGTAATCTTGTATATAAATTGTTTAGCTTGGATGATATGCTGTTACTTGTGCGCTGCAGCATACAGAAAATAGAGACACGACCACGTTCTGCAAAACTCAGAAAATTGAGGAAGGTAAGAGTCTATCTCTTTGTTGCATTTTGAAATGTCTATGGCTGATTTTGTACCAGTAGTGTCATGCCATTTGTTAAAGTGTATTTCTGCAAATTCTTTGTACACCTGCAGTCACCACCTGCAGGCTCCACGTTGGACCACACCAAATAGGCAGGTGTTCTATCTGCCATGGTCTGCCCGCGTTTCCCCTGCCCTCCCCACAAACACACCATAGAGTTACAGTTGCTCCTTAAGCATCCTAGACTCCTACCCATGACCTTATGGTACTGCTGAAACTCGGTATTCAAAATTACTCAGTTTTTACTGGGTATCTTAGTATTCAACTTGGTTTTACCAAGTAATTGAGGAATTGTCCTGGTATTTGATGTTCGGTACTTGGTCCAGTACTCTGACCAATATATGGGGCTTTTCCTGCCCCTATATAAGGTGATTCAGTACTCGGTATTCAGAAAATGCTCAGTATTTTATTTTATTTTACCGAGTATTGGTCCAAGTTTCCAAGGACCGGATGAACACTTGGAGCCAGTCCTCGGAAATTCCGAAATACTCACGAATAAATTTATTACTATTTGTTCCAGCCCTACTCTATTGTGCTGAATGTGTACCTCCCAACAGACAAGGGGGCATGGGACAGCCACATGGGCACTCTGTACCTCACCCCACCCCCAACGCACAAGGAGGGTGGCCCTGAGACAGCGCATTGTCCCAGAGTTTCACTTTTCTAGCTATAACACTGTGTGAAGCAGTCCCAGGACGATCATCTGGCAGCCCCACAAAACACGAACAGGTGAATCCACAGCTAATGGGGACAAAAATGGGGCAATGTCTCATGTGTTAACTCCTTCTGTTGAATGGTATTTTGTGGGATCTGATCCCACAGGGCTTACAGTGATCCATCCTATGGTGCTTGCTTGAGTTTGCTTGCTTGCTTGCTTTGAGTTAGGATCTCAAAATGGAATAGTGCATGAAGTACAGCTGCTAAATCACTAAAAGAAGAGATTTATACAGGACTGTTTTGTTTTTCTTTCCTTGCTTGTTGAGCATGCTGTTTGAGTTGCATGATATTACTTAAGAACCTGTTCCTCAGTTGGATGGCAAAATAGGTTTTTTTAAAAACCTCTCTTGCTCAAGGACTGTTTTTGTTTTTTCTTGTTTTTACAAGCCTGATCCATCAGCACCAGCCCATGTAACATTGCCACGCTTGTAAAACAAAAATGATATGTATCTTACAAGGCAGTTATCTTGATCCCTTTTGAAGATGATATAGATGATTCTTATCTTGCTAGTAATAAAATTGAGTTAGGGGTTCCACCTAAATATAGAGGTATGTGATTACTGATAATGACAATCCTGCCTTCTCATCACTCTGCTGTTCATGCACTATTCATAATAAAAAATTAATAATAATTTTGATTTATACCCCGCCCTATACCCCAAAGGGCTCAGGATGGCTTACAACATTTTAAAAACACATTAATATAAAAATACATTCCCCACCTCCCAGTTCTCCCCCCCCCCCCCCCCCCCCCCCCCCCCCCCCCCCCCC